>QNUK01000100.1:1649404-1987625 GCA_013621035.1 Clarias magur | reverse complement strand
ATAAATATTACAAACTGATATGATGGTGTCATCTATTTTACCTGTAACTATTATATATCGCCCTTCTTTGTCTGAAATTTCTGAGAGATGTTCAAATGGTATTTTTTGTGATATTAAAATTGTTACCCCCCTTCTACGGCCTGTCTTATAAGATGAATAATAAACCTTGGAGAATCCCATTCTCTTTAACTTTTCATGTTCTACTGATGTGAGATGCGTCTCTTGTAGGCACACAATCCCTGCATTTTCCCTTTTCATTTTTAACAGTATTTGACTTCTTTTAGCAGGGTTCAATATCCCATTAACATTAAATGTGGTAACTTTAAGGGTGTTCTTATTCATAATATTCGTTGTGTGTTAATAAGTTTAACTCCTCTCATTGTCACTCCTCAACCAAATATACCTTAACAGCGCCTCTCCCAAAACGCAATCATTGAACATGTACCGGCAAAGAACAACAAAACACCACCGTAACAAACGAGAACAGTTGTTTCCGGTGTAGAGGCTCGTTTCGAAAGAGCCTTGTGGGGCTTGGTGTAGAAAAAGCCTCCGTAAGGGAAAGTCCCACATCGTACAGAGAGTGGGGCCCTAGAAGATGACCAAACAGTCCAAATAAAATGATAAATAACTCAACAAAAATAAATCTCGGATGATTCGCAAATTAACAAGACTCGACCTTTTTGATTATTTACTAAATTAAATCGTAGGTTTTACACAACTAAATAAGCATCCATAGCAGTGAAAATATAGAAGTATTGCTAAAAAAAAAAAAAGAAAAGAAAAGAAAAACCTTCGGAACTTATCTGCCTTCCTGAGACAAGCGTAAAGCCTTCTTATACGATCATTTCCTAAACTTCTGGAGTTTTTCTTTGTATTGAGAGCGGGGAGTTTTCCTAGGTTGTGTGCAGCTGTCCGTCTCCCCGGAGTCCTGATCTCCGCCCCGGTCCCGTCGCCTCCTCACCACCTGCCAGGTAGACAGTTGCGCGATTTCTTCTTGTTCTGTAGTGGGTGATTTCACCACGGAAACAGCGAATCCTCGTGAAACCATGTCCCTCGTTGCCTCCGCCGCGTCCTGGTAGAGCCGAGTGCCGTCATCGTAAAATACTCGCATTCGTGCCGGGTATGGGGTCTGGAACTTTATTCGTTTCTCCTTTAACACTTTCTTGGCTTCGGCGTACTCCCCTCGCTTTTTAAGCACTTCAGGGGGGAAGTCGTGGTCAACAAAGAAACGAGCATCGTCGCAGAACACCTCTTTCTTCTGCCAAGCTCTTCGGAGCACTTCTTCCTTTACCCGATAACTGCCGAATTTTACCACTATTGATCGTGGCTTTGCACGTGGATTGTTTGGTTTTGGTAGTAATGCACGGTGTGCTCGCTCAATCCCAAGATCACGGTCCCGAGAAAAGTCTAAAGCGCTTTTTAGCATGTATTCAAGAAAGCCAATCATATCTGTACCCTCTTTTTCCTCGGGTATACCATAAATCCTTAAATTGTCTCTACGAGCACGTCCCTCCTGATCTAATAATCTTGCTTCCAGATTAGCTTGGCGTTGTGTTAGCCGCTTAATTAGCGTCGATGCCATTTGTAACGCGGTTTCAGTCTCCTCAATTCTTTCCTCTGCTTCCTCCAGTCTGTCATTTGTTCTTTTCAGTTCTTGTTTAATGTCAGAAAGCTGAACCTTATTGTCGTTTCTGAATTCTCGAAGTTCTTTAAGAATGCACCGTAGACTAACCTCAGGAAAAGCTTCGTCACGTGGAGCTAATGTCGGAGAATTGTTTGTGCTACTTTGCCCATCTTCAGGTTTGTTTTCTACAACATTCGTTGTTGTCCTACTTCTAGTAGTAACCCCTTTCTCCATTGTTGCATTAAAAACTCACAAGTTGTCACAAAATCAAATTTACTGGGGTTATTTTACAAAACCGTCGAGGAGCTCGATAATTAGGCTGTCATCCTCTTGGTGGCGTCGGCAATCTCTCGCAATGTCTGACTTTCATTGGTTAACATTCATAGATTTTTTAATTATTATTACTTTTGTCAGATTAAAGTGATTTATGTGACCATTGTGAGTTTTTCTTTCATTGACCGAAGGGTACCAACAATTTTGTCCACGTGTGTATACGCAGACAGGCCACAATTTTTCCTGACCTATATACCAAATCTTTTAAAAGCTGTCGCAGGAAATAATGTTTAAAAAATGACACAAAGTTTGTTCGAGGCAGCGCTGGATGCATTTGTTGCTTTCATGTCATCAGCCTTCTGAAGTTGAGGCATGCTGATCTGCTTGTAGTTTTTTGGTTCGAGTTGGCTTCATACTGTGTTCATGCTACATTCCTAAAAGTTCTTTGGTGAATTAGAGGCAGGAAAAAGAAATCTTTTTTCTTGTACGGTCTCAAAAATAACTGGTGGAGATGCCAGAGTGTTACTCCACTGGTTCCCCACTGCAGGTTAATAAATAACTAAGTTCAGAAAGAACATCAGAGGTTCAGGGCTATGGTGGTATCAGTGTAAATGACAGGCGCTGGACCCCGAGGAACATCCAGGAATTTTAGATCATTCTAGTTACAGGTAGCTCATAATCTATACAAACTACTTTTTTGGTCTAGAGACAGAGTGCTATTTGTAGGAACATTGCAAATCTAATGGCTGCTGAAATATTAAGACAATGCATTAATAATCATTCTATCCATCCATCCATCCATCCAGGAACCTCTGTAGTCCAAATAGGGACCACAGAGGATAATAATGACCACTGTATTTATGACCATGGTAGAACCTCTGATCAATTGGAAACACCAATTAGCCTAATCTGCATGTCTTTGGACTGTGGTAAGAAACTGGAATACATGGAGCCCCCAATACAGACCCCAGGGTGGGAATCGAACCCGCAGCCTGAACGTGCAAGACGTCAGTGCTGACCACTAAGTTGCCGTGCCATCACTAATCATCACTGTAAAGTGAATAAAGAAGTCTTCTGCTCAAGTCTCCCAACATTTTACTGAAACAAATATATATATAATATGTGATAAAAGCGCCATATAATATTTGATAAAAGTGCACTAAGAAGCTATTTGCATGCAACTGCTGTACTTATGAATGAGTCCCAGACAGTGTTTAAAAATGTTTGTTTGCTTGCTTTTTTTTTTTTTACTTTTTTTTTTTTTTTTTATGTTCATCATAAATCTGTGCGGGATGTAATAATTAAAAAAATCAACAACAAAAAAGCAATGCCACCTGTAAGGAATACATTTGAGAGAAGTGTACAACCAGCTTCCCTAGCCTCTGGGACGTCCTACAAGAGGCGAGATTTCTCAGAGGACTCACTAAATAACATATAAAGTTATTAAAACCTGACACTAGAAGACGAAAAGGAAAAAAAAAAAACCTGTGACTAAAAGAAACAGCCAACCATGCATCCCTGTCTCTGGCTGGTTTTGTGGCGTGTTGGTCACATTGTGCCAACTTGTTCGTCACAGGGCTGAAAAGGTGAGAAGGAAAAGGGCGGGGAAAGTAAAAATACAATTTGTGTGGCTGAAAACAGTTTTTCGCTCAGTAACGAGGTACAGATATGACACCATACATACTGTGATCCCAATGTACACTACTATTGATTGTATTAGTTCAGAATGTATTCAATATACTATATATACGGTACAGAGCAGGTCTGTGCAGGATACATATCTTTCTCTCCATTCTGTATCGCCTTGCACCTCCAGGGTTTGAGTTCGATTCCCGCCTCGGGTCTGTGTGCATGGAGATTGCATGTTCGTGCAATAGTCCAAAGAATAAACATTTGAGTGTGTATGTGTGTGCCCTTTGATGTATCCCGCCTCGTGCTCTAAGTCCAACCATGCATACAGGATAAAGCGGGATAGGCGATGATGAGTGAGTGAGTAAATAAACTTAAGACAGATAAAACAAATAGCTTTACTTAAAAGCCAAAAAGCCACATTGATAATGATGGACTGGTGAAAGTGTGAGATCACTACCTTCCAGACCATAAAATCATAAATGGATGAGGATGGGGTGGTTTAACTTCATTAATGGCTCTTTTAATGTTATGAGTCAGATGATCAGTAAAATTAATGTAACGCAGAAATGATCCGGCCTCACTGTGAGCTAAACCTGCCAAAGGGATGAAATACTGTACAGCCTGCCCATCATAAGGCTTTAACAACTCTAAATGTAGACACTCTGCTCCGTTCTTATTTCCCTTTTCAGCCAACATCTATTCAGGCTATCAAGTTCAAGAATCTTCGATCCCAATTCTGAGCTCTGAGAGGAGTCATATATTAAGGTTAAGTGATGTTTAATGTCTATTTATTTCATATTTTACTTAAAATACATATCTTTTCTAACTCTTTTTATAGTTTTTTTACATGCAAAAATATGATTATAGCGTTGGAAATCGGTGATATTGGTAATATTTTTGGGTGGCTGCATTTACATTATTTCCCATGCGATTCGCAATAAGAATTTCCATCTTAAAAATGCAACTCCTGAACGGATTAAATTTGTATGCCAAGGTACTGCTGTATATATTTTTAGAACTGCTAATTCTTCTTATGTTGACAATGGTAAATTAAAAACAACAACAACAACACTTTTTTGCATCTAGTTGGCAAGAAATCGCAATTTTCAATTAGAAAAAAAAAAAATTTTAGGCTCCCCATAGAGGAATAAGCAATGACATCACAATCAATTCAGGAGAAACATTATTAATATTTGAAGTCAACGGCCAAACTAATACTTTGGTACTTGTGTTTAGGGTCTTTGTGGCTGTAAAACCCTTCGCAAGCATTATACAGGTACAGTATATCTAACAATTAGACCAAACAAAACACATGGCAGGTAATATTAGCTAACGCTAGCTACAGCATGTGGTGGGTTAGCAAACTGCAGCTACTGCAAAGCTAACAAACAGTGATTAGCTAAATTAGCAAATGTGAAAAAAATTATACTGATCTAGGATATGTAAATAAACAAACAAACAAAAAAACAAACAAAAGAAACATGTTATTAATACCTTTCAATCAGGAATAGAGCAACCTCTTTTTTATGCCTTGGAGCTCATAGAATTGCAACCCAGGCAAAAGCCACCCAACTAGCGCTCACCACAACAGTTATCCCAGAACAGACAGCTAGTAAACCAAGAAGAGATATTCCAGGTTAATTATTATAATATAATCAATTCCTCCACTTTTAAGTTTAAATATTAAGACGACTGAAATTATTATTATTTGTTTTGGCTGGAAACATTTTAGCAACCTTATGCTAAAACTACCAGGTTTTACTGTACATCAACAATCATCATTTAACTTGTCTATACCACTTTATCTTATATACTGTACAGGGTTGTGGGGGAAGCTGGAGCCTTCCTAGGAGACTTAGGGCACGAGGCAGGGGACACCCTGGATGCGGTGCCAATTCATCACAGGGCACACACACTCATACACACTCATTCACATTATTCAAAAACACTACGGGCAATTTGGGAACGCCAATTAGCCTGTTCTGCATGTCTGGACTGTTGGAGGAAACTGGAGTACGGGGAGGAAACCCACCATGCCCGGGGAGAACCTGCAAACTCCATGCACACAGAGGCAGGAATCGAACCCGGACCCCTAGAGGTGCAAGGTGACAGTGCTTACCACTACGCCACCGTGCCTCCTACTGTAAAATAAGTAGAGAAATATTTAATTCTATTTCATCTTAGCTTTCTGCTAGTGATTCCCAGCAGATGAAACAAAACTCTTCTCCTGGTCACAGTAATTTATTTTAAAAAACATGGCATGGCAGTAGGTGGATTGGCTACAGTATGCTATAGTAAATTACCTCTAGCTGTGTGTGTCTTGAATCCACTGTTACTAATATGAGCTCTAGGTCCATGATATCTGAAGATCAATAAATCAATACAAGCGATCTCTGATCAGGGCTTGATATGCACATCAAGGAGAAAGGAAAGCCTACATCTGTACATCTGATTCTGATCCAATCCTAAAAATAACTGGCTGAAAATATCAAAGGAGTAAATCACTATTCGAAACCAGCTCACTTCTTTGTTGTTCTTTCTTTTTAATGCATAAAGCGTCACTGTTATCCTTCTGCGCTTCTAGTCAGGCAATTCACCCTAAACCGACGCAGCCAGGCTCATTTCTGATAAGTCAAGGCTCCAAAATGAGGGATCGAGATTCATTAGCCTGCAGATCCTCTTGACAATGTGCTTCTGTAGACGGAAATTAATTGTCCAGGTGGTTAGAAAAAGTGTATCGACATGTAATCAAATCTGTCTCATCCTTCATGCTTATCTAATAAAAACGTTCACGCATTATCATACTGAAGAAGGTGACCCTAAACGAAGAAAAGTGCATTTCTGCTCACAGGGCTTGTCATGTTCGAAATCATCAACATGAAGAGAAGATTTACAATATTTATGTTACAATATAATTACAATATCTTTATTCCCTCCCTCAAATCTACCTGCTGTTATTCGTAGAGTTTTTGACTTGCCACCAGATGCTTTAAAAGAGAAGACAAGATATGCTGCTTAAGTTTAAGAATCAGAGTTAATTAAGAATTATATAGCAATTATGTATCAACTCTTATTCCAATAAGCATACTTCAGAAAAGGCAAAACCACTTGATTTTTTCGAGAACATGCCCAGTCTGTAGCTCCTTTCTGTATGTCAGTTTACGTCTTATCATTGTACTCATTAGTTGTTGGTTGTTATTTTTTCTTCTTCAGTTTTTATATTCTATAATATTAATAATATAGTCATATTTGAGAGTTTCCTGTTTGGATGTCATACACGCATTTCAATAAAGTACTAAAATAAATTCCTTAATTTAAAAGAGCACAGATTATGCTCTAATTACGGAATTTTTTTTAGTGATTCATTGAAATCCTTAGAGGCGGCACAGTGGTGTAGTGGTTAGCACTGTCGCCTTGCGCCGCCAGGGTCCGGGTTCGATCCCCGGCCAGGCTCGATTCCCGTCTCTGTGTGCATGGAGTTTGCATGTTCTCCCCGTGCTTGGTGGGTTTCCTCCGGGTCCTCTGGTTTCCTCCCACAGTCCAAAGACATGTAGGTTAGGCTAATTGGCGTTCCCAAATTGCCCTTAGTGTGTGAATGAGTGTGTGTATGTCTGTGTGCCCTGCGATGGATTGGAACCCTGTCCAGGGTGTACCCTGCCATGTGCCCCAAGTCTCCTGGGATAAGCTCCAGGCCCCCGTGACCCTGAATACAGGATTAAGCGGTATAGATGATGAGTGAGTTAGTCAGTGAGTGAGTGAGTCAGCATGCTTGTTTATCTTATTTAATAATAATAATAATAATAATAATACATGCATGTACATACATACATTTAATTTAGGCATTGCCTAAAGATCAGCCATAATATTACAAAGCAGAAGGTTAAGCCCAGAATTGTGTACAGTCTCCTTGTGCCACCTGCGCAGCTCAGTGCGGCAGGTGCCGTCGGTTGCCTGGTGGGACTTGTTTGTTTAGTGCATCCCATGGGTACTTCATTGAAATGGGGAATTTACAAGCCGGGTAGGCAGCCTTGGGCTTTTTCGCCTGCTCGGCCCGGTGCCTGGCGAGCTATAGTACACTGGGTGTTCTGGTGCCTTTCTATGATCTCCAGCATCGACTTTTTTCATTGAGTCGTAGCTTTTCCGTGGGAACGGATCAGACAGGCTGGCCTTCGCTCCCCATAGACATAAATGAGCCTTAACTGATAATCAATGTTACTGTGTTATGTGGTATTAATGTTATGGCTGATCAATGTACATGCAGGGTTTAGTGTACATGCAAATTACTTTCGCTTGGTGCTTTACTTTAGCCTGAAATGTTAGTACACATGAAGGGCGGGTGTTGAGCGTGCAGACGGCTTTTTCTTAAATAAATCACTTATTGTATTAAACATTTTCAAATTCATATGTTTCAGTATATAATGAGGAAGTTTAAGAAAATTGGCTTTATATTAGATTTTTTACTGCACCTCCACACACACACACACACACACACACACACACACACACACACACACACACACACACACACACACACACACACACACACGCCTACACAACTATACTGCATATCAGACAGTACAGTATATCATATCTGGAACAAACTGTACTATATTGTTACACGTTCGGTTTCGGCTCACTCTTCCCTTTGAGAGCCAGACGCTTCCTGACTGCCAGGAATAGTTATTACATGAAATTCATTTTAATTAATGTTTCCTCACACAGTTACACATCACATCATTTTTCATAATTGCTATTTGCCTGTTCTTATTTGTTGCAGGCTCGGTTTATTACATTGTTTAAATTAGCCTCTTTATTTCGGATCTTATTAAATCAGGGTGCAAATGTTTTATTGCATGCTGTAAGTGTCCGCAAATGTTCCTTAAGAGTGTTTCTCTTGGTACTTACGTAGGTGAATCATGGATTTCTTTTTTTTTCCTTTGTTAAAATCATCATGGGTATATTTCAACCGTGTTTCACCTTAACAAATTCAACAATTAAAAAAAAAATTTTTTTGCCAAGCATAATAGCAATTTCGAAATCTTGTAGCTCTGTTCTGTACTTACAATTCACTGGTTTGCGTTTTATAAATTCCCTCTTCAATCATGAAGAAGAGGTACTTGAATGACTCAATTACTACCAAATAGTGAGTCAGGCTCGGCTTAGTTCAGTTTTCTTTTCAAATCCCTTTTAACAACAGACATTATCCCGAAGTGAATTTACAGAAATCCCACTGTACTTAGGTATACAGTATGTGAGCAAAAAAGAAAATCACTGGAATATAAGTTACGAGCTTCTGCTCTAGAAAGCAACATGCATGGCAAACCATTGTGTTTAACTCCCACGCACATTCAGGTCAACATGTCACGTACCGTAGGTCGACGTGATAACAGCGCTGCTTTAAATATGCATCATAAGGAAGGAGGAAAACAGAATGGCGTTTAAGTTCAATAGGATTCAAAGCTGATGTGGGCAGAAAGAGAGAAAGAAAGCCTTGTGAATGAGTAGAGAGACGATATGCTTAGAGATACTGTATATAAAATTACACAACGATCGCATGCGTCTAATCGAGCCACTGCCATCCGTACTGTACGTTTAAATTCCATAAAGCACATGCTGTAGATAAGTCATAGAAAAAAGGTCAAAGCAGCCATTTGTACTGAGCCCCTAAAGGGACATGTGTGGAAAAAAATAAACGTTGGAAGAAGAAAAAAAATACGAGGCAAAAACTAAATAGGCAAACATAAACAAATTTAAGCACATTTTTTTTTTCAAAAAGTTCACGAGATCTCGCAAAAAGGTTTGCGAGATCTTGCAAAACTTGATGCTTCAGTGATACTTGATGCAAAAGCTGGCTGCCAACGGCTAAAAATAAATAAAGAAGAAGCATAATTTTTTTTCCCCCTCACGTCTCATGTTCCGTTTTTTTTTTTTGGCCCCCTAATTTTTTTTTCTTTAGGGGTCGCCTTACATTTGACTGGGTATACTATCTTATCATAAACCACTTCTCAGGATTTATAGTAATAGAGAAGATTTGCATCCCATGGGTGATCAAGTGGCTAATATCTGTACCATGGCACAACACCCCTGGAGCAGAAAGTAATGAAAGCAAACTCATCCTTTATGGGACACATCGTAGACACTTGAAGATGGGAGGAACAAAGAGGAACCCTTCTGGATACAAAGGAGATATCTAACACGCTGTCGCCCAGCTCAGGGCTGAATATACAGTAAGGTGTCTATAGCTGTGATACAGTGATGCTACCCAGTGCACAAATGCACAAAACCCCAGAAAGGCCATTTGTATCGTTTTTCTTGTGATCTCAAGACAACAATGTTGTTTTCTTGAGATATCAAATGTTGTGATGCATTACTGCACACTCATACAGTACGGTACTACGAGGGGCTTTCAGGTCAAACCGGGACTTGTGAATGCAGCGGGAAAACTGATTTCAGGCACACCGGACACTTATCCGGAGTAAAACATTTGAACGGTGCTAATGTTTTAAAGACGGCCGTACGTCCATGAATGACGAGCCCTGCCTGAGAAAAACGTCAGTATGCCGTAAGAATGCTATAGCGATCACGAATAGGTGCTTGGTTTTACTGCCAGTCAGTTTGAGAGAGAGAGAGAGAAACGTCTTGGGTTACTTGACTGTAACCCTGTTCCCTGATAAAGCGGGAACGAGATGCTGCGTGAAAACGCTATGGGAACATCTCTTTGTTGCCCGGCTGTGAAGCCTGTGCATGTCAAACCCGCCGAATACCTTCGGCTTATAACCTGTGCCAGGCATGACGTCACCGAATAAGGTGCACCTGCAGGTTATAAATAGGAGTGAACCGGAAACATCCTCAGGTCAATTTTGTCTGAAGGACGTCCAGGCACGCCAGCAGTGCGGCATCGGAACGCAGCATCTCGTTCCCGCTTTATCAGGGAACAGGGTTACAGTCAAGTAACCCGAGACGTTCCCTTTCAAAAGCTACACTCAATGCTGCGTGAAAACGCTATGGGAACGAGAATACCAACGCCGCCGCACTGCAAGTGTCTGGACCCCCAGGTTGTGTAGCGTGTGCGCACAAGCCGAGGAGGTCTCAGACCTAGCTCTGGGATGCTGACTGAAGGATCCGTGAACCCGGAGTAGCATTGACATCCAGACTATAAAATCTAACGTGTGTGGAGAGGACCAGCCCGCCGCATCACACACCTGCTGCTGGGGGACGCCTCTTGCCAAGGCAATTGATGAGCCAATCCCCCTGGTTGAGTGAGCCCTGATTCCCAGAGGCGAAGTGTGACCACGCGCCTCATAGGCTAGGGCAATGGCATCTCTCACCCAGTGTGACAGAGTCTGTCTAATGGCAGACCCCCATGGCAAATAAAGAACTGCTCTGACTTACGCCACTGGCTAGTGCGGTGGACGTAGATCCTAAGAGCACGTACTGGACACAGTAAGTGAAGTCTTTCCTGCTCCGGAGCTGTGAAAGGCGGAGGACAGAAGGCCTCGAGAACAACTGGGTGCATGGTCGAGAATGGAACCTTGGAAGATAGTTCGGGTGAGGATGCAGAATAGCTTTAGAAGTAATAGCCATAAGAAAAACCATCTTAAGAGGCAGAAGCCTGACAGGCGCTGACTCTAGTGGTTCGAAAGGGGTGTCGGCCAGGCCTTCGAGTACGATAGTTAAGTCCCACAAAGGGACCGTCGCTCTAGTGGGCGGCTTCAACCGTTTAGCTCCACGAATAAAATGGGCAACTAAATGGTGCTTGTCCACAGAAACCCCATCATTCAGAGCGTGACAAGCCGAAATAGCAGCTACGTACGTTCTGAGCGTACTAGGGCATAAGCCCTAGGACAACCTTTCTTGCAGAAACTCCAGCACTGAAACAATCTGGCAGTGAACTGGGTCTACATGTCTTGCCATGCACCAATTTTCAAATACACTCCATTTGAGGGCATAAGTTCTCCTAGTGGAGGGAGCCCTGGCACTTAAAATGGTTTCAATTACGCTGGCTGAAAGCCCAGCATGTCTTAGTTGGTCCGTTCAGGGGCCAAACGTGAAGGTTCCAGAGCTCGGGCCGGGGATGAAGTATTGTCCCCTGCGTCTGAGACAGAAGATCCCTCCTCACTGGAATCACACAGGGTGAGCTGTCGAGGAGAGATATAAGATCCGAGAACCACACTCTGGTCGGCCAATGGGGCGCTATCAATAAGAGGCGCAAGCCGTGTTGACGGACCCTCGCCAGGACTCCTGGGAGCAGAACTATAGGTGGAAACGCATAAAGGCGTAATCTGGGCCACGTGTGGGCCATTGCGTCCAGACCCAGGGGAGCTGGAGGAGTCAGAGAGTAGTAAAGGGGCATTCTGCTGCCTCTTATGAGACAAAGAGGTCCACCTCTGCTACGTAAAATCTTTCCCAGATTGACTGACTACTTCGGGGTGGAGTTTCCATTCCCCATGTTTTACAGCTTGTCTGGATAGCAAGTCTGCTCCTACATTCATATGCCCTGGAATGTAAATTCCATAAAACTTGTCCTGTGCCCAAAGCAGAACCTGGTGCGCTAGCTTGTTCAAGCGGCGCGAGCACAGTCCACCCTGGCGATTTATGTACGAGACTACTGCAGTGCTGTCCACCCGCACTAGGACATGGTAGCCTCTCAACTACTGGAGGAAGTGTTTCAGGGCCAGAAACAGAGCCATCATGTCGAGGCAATTGATGTGCCACGCGAGAAGATGACCTCTCCAGCTCCCTTGTGCTGGACGGCCATCCAAGACCGCACCCCAGCCCGTGAGGGAAGCGTCTGTCGTTAGCATCTTGCGACGACAAGACGGACCTAGAGTGGGACCCAAAGTCAGAAACTGGGGTCTGAACCACATAGAAAGGGTACGAAGCCCCCGGCGCGTAACCCTTATTAGCCTCTAGGGGTTGGCCCTTGAATGAAACCCCTTGGCTCTTAGCCACAGCTTAAATGCTCTCATGTGCAGAAGGCCCAAAGGTATCACCGTGGACGCAGCTGCCATGAGGCCTAAAGATTTCTGAAAGTGATGAACAGTGACCTTCTGGCCTAGCTTGATTTCCTTCAGGGTGTTGAGAATGGATTCGACACGTGCAGGAGACAACTGTGCCCGCATTGTGACCGAATCCCATGTGACACCCAAATATGTTGTCCTCTGAACAGGAAGGAGAACGCTTTTTGTGGCGTTGAGTCTCAATCCTAAAGAATGAAGATGGGCTAGGACGACATCCCGATGTCGAAGCGCTAGCTCCTAAGACTGGGCCAGAATCAGCCAGTCGTTTATGTAATTCAAAATACGGATGCCCTGGAGTCATAAAGGAGCCAGAGTTGCATCCATGCATTTTGTATATGTGCGGGGTGACAGAGCTAGGCCAAATGGAAGGACCCAATACTGGTAAGCTTCGCCCCCAAAGCGAACCTCAGGAACTTCCTGTGCTGTGGCAATATTTCTATAGAAATATGCGTCCTTGAGATCGATTGTCACAACCAATCCTCTAGTTGGATTTGAGAAACAATCATTTTGACAGTCAAACTTTTGAATCTGGATTTCTGAGATAGCGGTTCAAGCCGCGAAGATCCAAGATCGGACGCAACCCTCCCCCTCTCTTGGGCACCAAAAGGTACCGACTGTAGTAGCCCGACTCTCTGTCTGGGAGGGGAACATGTTCTATGGCCCCTTTGCCCAGCAGAGTCTGTAACTGCTGGGCCAGCAGATGTGCTCGATCCGGTTTCATGGAAGTGGAGACCACGCCGTTGAAACGCGGAGAACGATGTGCAAACTGAATCCTGTAGCCTGTGCCTACAGTCCTTTACACCCAAGGAGATACACCTGGCAGTAGTTTCCACGCTGCCAGCTTCTCCGAAAGGGGCACGAGCTTTGACACTTCGGCTAGATGGGGGGGGGGGGTGTTAGGTGTTGGGAGATGAAGTGTGGCAGATGATGCCTGAACACCCAACTTATCATTGGAGACCGGCGCTCCCCGAACACCAGTGGTGGCGGGGATTGAACACCGGCCTCCCGGGAGTGCCAGGGAGGAGGCCCTGTTTTGTGATGAAAATCCAGGCGCCCCTCCCCGGGGGGAGACACCCCCATGGCCCCAGGCGCACGAACTCAGGGCTTCTTCTTTGAAGAGAGGAAGCTACTCAGATCCGGTCTTTTCGAAGCAGATTTTTGAGAAGAGCGGCGAGCCCCACCCCAGTCTTTACGGGGGGGTGCGCGGCTGGTCACGCTCTCCTTCTGCACCTCACGCCTGATAGGGGCCAGACCTGGCCGGGGCCGGGTGGCCGATGGTCCCGGTTCTTGAGCACGGCGGGGAAGGAGCCTCCCAAAGGCCTGTTCATATAGCTTTGCCTCTCTAAACCTAGTGGCGGCGGAATTAACAGCGTCGCCAAAAGGCCGGAAGGCGAGATTCTTATCCTTGATGCCCGTGAGGTTCAGCCACTGATGCCTCTTCGTGGATACCATGGCAGCCATGGAACGGCCCACAGCACGGGCCGTCCGCTTGGTTGCACAGAGAGACAGGTCTGTGGCTAGGCGCAGCTCTGCAAACGCCTTGTCATCAATAGCCCCGCCGCTGCTCAGGTCCTTCAGCAGGTCAGTCTGGTAAACCTGCAAAACCGCCATGGTGTGCAGTGAAGCACCAGCTTGTCCTGCTGCCTGAAAAGCTTTACCCACAAAAGCAGGTGTCAATCTGCACGACTTGGAGGGGAGAGTAGGCTTTTTCAGGGAGGATGATGTCCCAGGAGAGAGATAGCCCGCAAGCGTCTCTTCTATCTGGGCATCATCATATAACCGCGTGCCTTCGCATCAATAATATCATTCGAATAAATCGAAGGAACAAAAACACGCGATGAATACAGCTTGCTCCATGAAAGAGTTAATTCATCATGGACGTCACCAAAGAAGGGGAGAGAGAGACGTTGAGGCTCCTCCCCCCGGCCACCCGACAGACACTTGTCGTTCAATCTCGAACGCTTGGGGGAATCTCGCTGCTGCGGCCAGTCGATATGCAATCGCTCGACCGCACGCGTTATAGCCTCTAATAATTCCTCAAAAGCTCTGTCAGCACTGGAGGAGCGTTGTGAGGAGGCTACTTCCATGGAAGCGAGAGAGGAAGATTCTTCCGATCCTTTACAAGAAACGCCGGAGCGCGCTTGCGAAGCGGAAGCTAAAACTTCCTGATCCGGAGAGAGTGAGAGAGAAATCGGAAATTCCATCTCGTGCGCGTCTGCCAGATCAACACGCGAGCCTCAGGAATGCGCCGCGGCTCGCGGTTTCTCTTTAAAGAAAGCGAGCCGCGCGCCTTAATAAAGAGAAGATCGCAGTACTCACATTCTCCCTGAAGCCCGAGGCGAGCGTGTTCTTCCCAAGCACTCGACAAACTCGCCATATCGGTGAGTTAATGCTGTTATTTTTATTTCGCTTTCGCTACGGCTTGTACATGCACACGCAAACACAAAGCGGTCCTGAAGACAAAAAGATCTGAGGATGTTTCCGGTTCACTCCTATTTATAACCTGCAGGTGCACCTTATTCGGTGACGTCATGCCTGGCACAGGTTATAAGCCGAAGGTATTCGGCGGGTTTGACATACACAGGCTTCACAACCGGGCAACAAAGAGATGTTCCCATAGCGTTTTCACGCAGCATTGAGTGTAGCTTTTGAAAGGGAACAAGTTCTGTGCAAATTGAAAATGCAATAAAACTGATGTTAGAAAAGTAAAACATCTATCAATCTACACTAGGACTGTCAATAGTAACACGTTAAAGCATGTGGTTAATTTAGAAATTTTACATTTTAACGCAAATGAAACATATGACCAAGTTTGACCCTGATGGCTTCCCGTAATGGCAGTTTCTCAGCTGTGTGTGATAAGGTGTGGTGAATGGCAGGTTTCGTTCTTAAAGGTTCTTTACTTTTATTTTTACAAGAATATATTTAAGGTAATCTGTGGGAGTGATGGCTGAGGTGGCTAAGACTCGAGTCTTGTTAATTTCCGGATCAGAGGATCCGGGTTCCAGCCCTGCTATCGATAAATTGCCACACCCTACAGTATACTACCCAGCCTCTGCATGGCGTGCTGGTTTTATTTAAGAGATTTTAATTTAAACATTTGTTAAATGTTTGAGATAGCAACAGAATGTAAACATAAAAGATTTAAATCTAAAACATCGGAAATATTGGCGTTAAATTATACATGTTCTGGCAGAAACAAACACATCAGTCTCTAAATTAACAAATAAATACATTCAGGAATCACATCATATCTGCCGTGTGAGCAAAGTCTAATTGATTCCTTGATTTAAGCTCATGTCAATTTTCTATAATTTAAGAAATAAATCAAGAATGAATTTTGAACCTCTGGTACAGTATGATTGTTCCCAGTGACTTGAGCCAAATCTGTGTATCTCACAACATTTGAGCTCACTTCTCTGTCTCCTCCTGAATCCAGTCCATCAATCCTGCCTTGTTTGTATTTAACCTTTAATGAAACCTAATGGGAGGGGCGATGCTGCCCTTTCATTGTCATGTGAATTATTGAGAGGCCTTAATCATTAATGTGTTTACCTCCTGATGCAGGTTGCTATTTAAAGCAGCTTCCATCTGTCAGATCACACAGGCTACTGCCAGCCATGCAGGTGTAGAGGACAGATGGGGTGTCCAAGTCGAGCGCCACATGCTAAACAATGGACAGACTCTCGAAGCATCATCGATGCTATATATAATAGCAGGGGGCCGAAAAACGCCGTCATCTACATTCCTATACTGTCTGTTTAAATACAAGACTGAGGCGACAATTTCCATTCTCATAGATGCGTTAGGTGGCATGGTGGCTTAGTGATTAGTGGGGGGGTTTGGGGGAGGGGTACTTTTTTAGAGTACTTTTCCATTGAAGAAAATTAAAACTTTTGGTCTATTCTTATAGACCATTCTGTCTTTCTGTATTTTCAGCAATTTATTTTACAATAGCTTTTCTGTGGAATCGGACCAGACGGACTAGCCTTATTCTGACTCGCCACAAGCATAGATGTCCAGGATTCTGTCAACAGTTTACCGGTATATAATTCATAATCCGATTTGATCTTACAGTATGTGGTGTTAACATTGGTGGCACTGTGTCGTAACAGTTAGCACTGTGCCTTTGTACCTCCAAGGTCTGGGTTCGATTCCCACCTCAGGGTCTGTGTGCATGGAGTTAGGGCAGTGGTGGCTCAGAGTGCTAAGGCATTGAGCTACTGATTGGAAGGTTCGAGTCCTAGTTCCTACGGGCGCTGTACCCTGGAGCGCTGACCCTGCGCTGTGACCTCAGTTACACTGAGATATGCAAAGAAAGAATTTCACTGTGCTGTAATGTATATGTGACAAAGTTTGCATGTCCTCCCTGTGCTAGGTGGGTTCCCTCCGGGTACTCCGGTTTCCTCCCGCAGTCCAAAAAACATGCAGATTAGGCTAACTGGAGTTCCTAAATCGCCCGTAGTGTGTGAATGCTGATTGTCACGGTTGAACAATGGTTGATCACCATTGGCTTCCACAGACTCTAGTTGGACTTCAAAGGTTTATAGATGGATAGATGGATATATGTATGTATTATGGTTAATCAAATTTCTATTGTGTGCCTATTTTCCAAAGAACATGACGAGTCATCATACTGTACCTGTCTAAATTTAATTCAAACAACAGCTGATTCTTTTGTGAAGTCACTGCGCGTGAGATCCCTCTTTCACAGAGGCATGTTGCTCAGTTTGTCCCGGCCCAGTGTGACAGTATGACCGTCTGTAATTGCTGCTGCAATAACGGTTGTTCTCACCTGTACAGCTCTACCCAGCATGCTTGTTAGAGCACATGAGGAGGACGAGTGGTAATTGAACGTTTGGTGTCAAAATTGCAAGTCATTATAGATAGTGCGCGGCAAAGCCTTCGGATGATTGCTCCGAGCTTAATAAAGGCATGAAAGCGTTTCCTGTTAAGCTGGACAGGATCCACCATGTGGGATCAACACACAGTTGATTACTACCACCACCCGGAAAGAATGAGAGGGAAAAAGACATAGAGAGAGGAAAGGGATGTGAGGCAATGGGTTTCTTATCCAACAGCCACGTTAGCCGCCTGTGAAATTGTATTACGCCACTGCTAACCTGCCACAGTTCATTAGTTCACAGAAACAAAAGGGATTTGTCTGCATACAAAGTCATTTGCTTCTTCTTCTTTTTTTCTCTCTCCAAGCACCTCCACAAAATGAGAAACACAACTTGGCAACGTAGCGAGAGAGCGAGCGAGCGAGAGAGAGAGAGAGAGAGAGAGAGAGAGAGAGCTCAATAACCTTTTTTCTGATCTGTCACATATCTCTGTTAAAGGACTATTAGCAGGGAATATCATCTGAGCCCCACTCCAATGTAATTATGTGGCAGCCTATTGACAGTAGTTGTCATTTTCAAGCTAACATAAGCATATTATTCTGACGAGTGATAACAAGAGGTATTTTCCCCCTCGTCGCACACAGAGAGCCTCTCGTAATGGAAAGTAATGATTGAGAGCGCCTTCCTCCCAGACACGTAATCGCACTTACCAATCTAATCAGCAAGTGTACACTCATAAGCAGGTTTTGTCTCAAGCTCTGGCACAGTGCCAGTCTCTTTCTCTCGCTGTCTCACACGCATACACCTACCTTGGTACAGCAAGAGGAAGGAGCCGTGGCAGGGCCGCCGGCTGTGGAAGTGGACGGAGATCCGGTTGCTGTAGCTGCGCACCACCAGGCCCTTCATCAGGATGGACTCGTTAGCCAGTACTGATGGCTCGCGGCCCCCCAGATCCTCAAACCTCACGGAGTCCCCTTCGGCCAAACTTACATTCATCACCTAATCGCAAGAGAGATAAAGAGAAGGTATGAGTTAGACACTCTTTAGCATATCAAATTTACATCTACGCATCTGGCAGACGCCCTTATCCAGAGCGACTTAAATTTTTTCTTTTTGCTTTTTTTGCATTTCATTATACATATGACCAGTTGAGGGTTAAGGTCCTTGCTCAAGGGCCCAACTTGGCCGTCGTGGGATTTAAACCTGTGACCTTTCGAAGCATAGTCCAATGCCTTAGCCACTGAGCTATCCCAGTCAAATCTGATCTGTTTCAGTTGAACTAAAATTAAATTTAACTAAAAATTATATATTTTTTAAAAAACACATGTTTTCCATCTTTGCAGGATGTTCATGCACTCTGATCATGTTATTGGTTTCATGTTATATGTCTGATTGGTTTCTTACTTGGTTGTGTTAGTCCTTTATAAGTTTCTGTGTGCACCCTGTTGTGGTGCATGGTACTGTATGTTACAAAGTCTTTACATATTTTTTTTTGTGTGTTATGGCTGATCCTTGTAAGTACAAATTGCTGTACTTATACTATCTAAATAATGCAAAGTTATGCACACAACACACATATGCATCCATGTATACTGTATATATTTATGCACACACCACGTAAAAACTACTAAATGAATTTTAATGGGTAACATAAAGTCTTTGTTTCAACGCAATTGGCCCCTGCAGACAGAAGATATGCTCCTTGGCCTTGTATCATAAAAGATCAACCTTGAAAAAAAATCTAATCATTAGTTAATCTCCAAATTCAACAGATGGCGCTGTACATTTTTTAATATACACTTATGAGTGTGCAATTGAAATAAATGTGATCGCACACCTTCATTGCACATGTTATGGTAACACAAAATTTTTGTTTATTCCAAAAATCAACAGAAGATGTACACACTTATAAGTGCTTGTACGTCAAATATACATAATATATATTATTTATTTTAAAAAAAACACATAAAAAAAAAAAAAATATATATATATATAGGGGTCCAGGATGTACCCTGCCTGATGCCCTAAGTCTCTAAGAATAGGCTTCCGGCCCCCCGTGACCCTGAATACAAGATAAAGTGGTATAGATGATGAGTGAGTGATTGATATATTTGTGTTCATCATTCTGATTAAAAAATAAAAAACAAACAAACAAAACATACACATAAATATACTGACTTCAAAAACTATTTAAAAAAAACTTCTTTATGATTCTTATGATTTATAACACAATCATTTCTTATACACACTGATAGATGTGCAAAGCATCACAGTTTACAGCTACTGCTTAGAAAATAGTTTTTGCTCCATCCCCACTGGTCAAAGTGCAACTACAGCTGCAGCAAAAAAAAAGAAAAAGAAAAAAAAGTGCACTCCTCATTGTTATATTTGTCGTTTAACATATTACTCTGACTTACACAAGTAATTGTAAGTGTTGCGCAAGAACTAAAAAATAACCTGCTTTCGGTATCTCTGTGCCGAGTTTGTATTTATTGAGCCTCTGAAATTTTAGACAGCGCATTATTTTTTTTTCTTTTTTCGGTCTCTGCTGTTAATTGAAGCCGTTACATTTATGATTATGCAAATATGTCATGATCACAAGTCTCCCATTGGCTGAGAGCATAAAAAGCCTGTTAATATGACATTTTTACATGACATTCTTTTTACAAGACCTTTTAGAAAGTAATGGTGGCTAGCTTTGGATGGAAAAAAAAATTCCCTGCCTTTTTTTTCTCTCCATTAAATACCTTTTTATTGTCTATTATATTATGCGGTATAAATCTAAGGTTTTAACATCCATGCTTAAACGTTTTAAACTCGGTTATTTTGCATGCTTTTTTAGCATTGTGGCTCACCGCAAGCATATTGTGGCTTCATCAATTCAGCCTGGCAGACTGTGCACCTCAGCACACATAACCTATAATATCGCTCTCCTACACATCATTATAGCAGACAACCCCGGCAACACCTTCAGCAGAATCGGTCGGCTTTTACAGCACCATGGACAGAGACAGAGTGTCAGTGACATGTTTGTTGCATTCCTGTTGCATCTTTATCCACTGGGCCACATATCCGCCAAACCTGCCCATTAATTACCCTGGAAAACCAAGCAAGTGACAATCACCTGTCTGCCACAGCCAGCGTGTGCATCCTTATACTTCTTCCCTTTCACACAGTAAACAACTTTGTGAGTCACTGTCCCAGCTGGGGTAGTTGTGACATTGTGGTGTGCAGCAAGTGTGCATCCTTGAGGTTAAGTCTATCGAACAAACAGGAAATTCAACTGTACCAGTGAAAACTTTGTAGAAGCTGGCCGAGAAGAGCTTGCATGGCCTCTGCTCTCCAGACGTAATGAGAATCAGATCTGGCTAAATGGAATTGAACCCGAGAGCGATTCGAATCTCATACAGATCCTGGGACGGGTTAATGCGCATACCTACTCAGGTTAGAGATTTGTAATTAATTCAGATAGGATAGGATACTGAGATTACAGTATATTCAGGTCTGCTTCGACTTTAGAGGTAAAACTAGTAAGATAAACTGCAACCTGGGTAAACTGTTTAAATGTGTATATTAGGGCGTAATATATAGTAATTAGGGGTTTATTTTATTATATTACATTATATTATCACTCTCTCACTCATCATCTATACCGCTTTATCCTGTATTCAGGGGCGAGGGAGTCTCACAGGAGACTTAGGGCATGAGACGGGGTACACCTTGAACAGGGTGCCAATCCATCGCATGGCACATACACACTACGGCCAATTTGGGAATGCCAATTAGCTTAATCTGCAGGTCTGTGGGAGGAAACAGGAGTACCCAGAGGAAACGCACCGGGGTGAAAGGACGGGGTGAAGATGCACACAGAGACGGGAATCGATCCCGGACTCTGGAGGTGCAAGGTCACAGTGCTAACCACTACACCACCCTATATTATATTATATTATATTATATTATATTATATTATATATTATATTATATTATTATATTATATATATATTATTATATTATTTAAAGCAAAACACCACATGATGTCAGTTTCTTTAATATCCACAGGTACTCAAAAATGTATTCACACTTAATTAAGTCTTAGTGCGGTCTATAAAACATGTGCATTACAAAGTAATCACATTACACTAAAAGCCCTGAGCTTATAAAATACATCCAAAATGCCTCACGTTGTAATCCAATCTGAATTGGCATTTGGCCCGACCGCCTTCCCCACGCGGATAATCCATTGTATAAACGCGAGTTGTCATACAGACGCAGTTGCCGGCATGCAGACATGTCGTTACGAAGGCATGCCAGGTCAATGCTGATGAAAACGTCCATTTCCTTTAATGCCAAGCACTACTAACAGGATTAGAAGGAGGAAAATCTAATCTTGAATCTATTATTTCTGCTCGTACGGTCTGTCCACAGGGAGTCAGCTGGCATGAAGTGAAGCAAGGGAATGGAAAGTAATTGATGTAGCACATGACTTATTTTCAGGGGCTTTTCTGATTCGTCATGCTTACTTTATAATTAATCAATATTAAACTGTCATCTCGCAGCTGCCCCAGATCCGACTTGAAAGCAGGAGGTTTGATCAAATCGCGTCAGAAGGAAATGAAATAGCGCTTTAACCTCTGAAGACTTGAATGTCCATATACTGTATTGCATGAGGACATTATATTTTCTCCCAACTACATTGTCTGTATAATCCTTGTGTATACCATTCATATGCGGACTGTTGGGTATAATTCTGTTTGCCAAACTTTAAACTGTGTGTTTAAAGACTTTTCTTATGTTATGTTTTCGGCCAAAGCATGGTATTGGTGCTACAGTACAAACTGTCTCACCTAGGTGAAAAAGTGAAACATAATTTTTTGATAATACTTAATGCTTTTTACAGTATCTCTGGATCGATGTTTCGTTTTTTGTAAATATACATACGCATTTATATTTTATTTACATTTATATTTTGAAATATACACCAATTTAGATTTCAAAGGAAAAGACCTGAAAAGTGTGATATTCTAAAATGGTTACGGACACTAACAGACAATAAAGAACACCCACCAGCGCTTTTACCACTGCGCCACTCGGAGGCCCAGATTTTTTGCTTTTGAAAGTTTGACCAAAAACCAATTAAAGCAACACTTTTTACAGGTCATACAGTATGCTTCTAAAAGCCGTACATCAATTTTAGTATCAATACTAATATTATGAATATGAATCATTTGTCTTTTAAATGATTATTGTTTGAAGCAAGTGTTTGTTGAAGTTAACAAATTGAAATTTTTAGGGAAGCAAGATTGATCATTTTCATGTTGCATAAACTTCAGAAGTAGCTTCTTTGGTGCACACATTTTCTGTATTATATGTATTTTTTAATAAATTACAAAATCAAAAATCAGCACCAGTACTGCGTTTTGGCTGTCTTACGTAAAAGTATTTCTATTTTAAGTCTATTTTATTTTGTAACTTTTGTCAATTTGTATATTCCAGCTTGAATTAAACATTTTTGTCTAATTATTATTTTCTTTTTATTTTATCTTTAGTCTAACTGTACTAACTGTACTCTCGAGTACAATTTATTCCATTGTAGTAAAATCTTTTTTTCACTATAATGAACAGTCGTATAAGTATTTCACTGCATACCATACTGTGTACGTGAAAATAAAATTTTAATTTAAATTCATGTTCATTGTAAAAAGAAACAGCTAGGAGAAAATGCAATGTACAGTACATAACCTGAAGCATGATTGCGTTTCTGTTACCTTCTTAAAGTTAATTTCAGTATTTTTCTTGAAATACAACTAAATTAAAATAAACCATGCAACAAACAGGCTGGATAAAAGCAACAACAACAAAAAAAGAGTATTTATTGTAGACCGATATATCACATACAAGACATACCCGAGTTGAAAAGGACTGAAGGATCAAATCTCAGTGCATCATTTGTTATACGGTTCACAAACCCTTCCCTCTTATTCGATAACCCTTCCAACACATTTTGACACCCCTTTTACATCATCTTTCTTTCCAAAATTACCACACAACTGCCCAGGGACCCGTCCCAGGGGTTTGGCTTCTGTTTGGTTACTGCCTCCGAGTCCTATGTCAAATTATAGCCATCACATGGATAGTTGTTGCTCTGGTTTCTGAAATTAGCAATTAGTAATATCGAAACAAATAAATGCATGGGATGCCAGATTTCTGAAATAGGAGCACCAGCGTTACATGACAAGAATAAAATTCTGGGTCCTGCATTAAAACCATTTAGCAGCAGAAAAATGAAAGCTAAACAGCCTGTGTCTGATACTCAGAACTCGGCTATCATCATAATACTGAGGAGACAATACTGAGGAAATGAAATCCATGCAGCCATGATATTGTCACATAATAGGAATATGCACTCACTGCACATTTTATTAGAAACATCGGTTCCCTATCATTCACCAGTGCAACGCATATCTCGCAGACGCAGGACGAGAGCTTCAGTTAATGTTCAAACATCAAAATGGGTAAAAATGTGATCGGATCTCAGCACAATGTGATCTCGGTGCCGTCGTGGGAGTTTCAAACATCACAGTCTTCACAGTTTATATAAACTGATCAGTGTTTAAATGAATTTGTGGCTTTGTGAGTTTGTGAGAAAAACAGGCATCGCCCTAAACAGGATACCTGGTATCTCTCGCTCATCGTCTATACCGCTTAATCCTGTATTCAGGGTCGCGGGGGGCCTGGAGCCGATCCCAGGAGACTTAGGGCATGCGGCAGGGTACACCCTGGACAGGGTGCCAATCCATCGCAGGGCACCAACACACACTCACACACTCAATCACACACTACGGGCAATTTGAGAACACCAACTAGCCTAATCTGCAGCTCTTTTGGACTGTCGGAGGAACCCCGGAGCACCCGGAGGAAACCCACCAAGCAGGGGGAGAACATGCTTTAGCGTTTACTGTATTTAACAATTTCACATTGTGTAGACAGTTTTACCCTGGTTAGTATAGAAACAAAATCTAGGGGAGTGGTGGCTCAAGCGGCTAAGGCTCTAGGTTGTTGATCTGGGGATCTGAGGACCCACGTTAGAGCGCCACTGTGGGTGGGTTCTCACCAGACCCCATGCTACCCAGCCACAGACACAAGGATAAACCGGGAGGGATGTGTCAGGAAGTGGATCTGGTGTAAAAGCTGTACCAAGTTGTGTGTCTTGACGGGAGCAGTCGATAGAAAAAAACAAACCTAGTAAATTGTGGGATTTGTTGAACTAACATAAATTTGGAGTCAGTCGAGAGTGGGAGGATATGCAATGGGTATGGATCTAATGTCAGATGTACTCCTAAATTTCAAGTTGATGAACTTGTCGAGAGCAAGCTGTTTTTGAGGGAAAGAAAAATCCTTAAACAGAGTGAACAAATTTGGAGATGTGATGCTCCCTTCTGTCTTTTTTTTCTCTACACCTACTATGGCAGCTTTGGGAAAGCAGAGAAAATACTCACTGGAAAATGACTCACACCTCATCTGTACCGCTTTATCCTGTATTCAGGGTCGCGAGGGGCCTGGAGCCTATCCCAGGAGACTTAGGGCATAGGGTGGGGTACAACTACGGTTGATTTGGAAACACCAATTAGCCTAATCTGCATGTCTTGGGAGGAAACCGGGCTACCCGGAGGAAACCCACCAAACACATGTAAACTACTGTACATGCACACAGACAACAAAGGCGGGAATCGAGCCCAGAACCTAAAGGTTCAGGGGGCGACAGTGCTAACCACTAAATCACTGTGCTGTCTCAAAATGAGCATATTATTATTATTATTATTATTATTATTATTATTATTATTATTATTATCATAATCAAAAACAATCAAAAACAACCAGACAAACACGTGATCGTGTGCATCTGTGCTGTTTTTTTGCCTGTGTGACTTATTTTTGAATTTTAGGCTCAGTCATGTTTGTATAGATGGTTAAAATGACATAAAATTCAGTTCATCAAATTGCCTAGGCTGTGGTGAAAAAAATTATATGTCACTCTATAATCTACAATCCTTTAGGGCGGTGGCTTAGTGGTAAGCACCGTCTCCTTGCACCCCCAGGGTCCGGGTTCAATGCCCGCCTCCGGGTCCATTGGGGTTCGCATGTTCTCCCTGTGTTTGGTGGGTTTTCTCTGGGTACTCTGGTTTCCTCCCACAATTCAAATGTGAGTGTATGTGTGTGAGTGTGTGTGTGAGTGTGTGTGTGCGCGCCAAGCAATGATTAGCACCCATTGCCTCATGATCTCCCGGGATAGGCTCCAGGCCCCTCATATGACCCTGTATATAGGATTAAGCAGTATAGATGATGAGTGAGTGAGTTTTAGCAACTACAATAAAGAACACACTATGAAACAATATGAATACCCCAAGTTGTTGAGAGGCCGATCCGCTACAGCGCTCTCAATCAGATAAATTCCGATTTGAAACACAATAAAGATGCATATACAGTTAATATATACTGTAATTCCCCTCTCAGTGTCGCACACACGCTCCAGAAACTATCAGTGCGCTGACTGAAGGAGAACGGTTAATTAATCCGGAGATGCATGCTGTGTCACATTAACATTAACACATTAGAAGAGAAGCCCTGGAGCAAAGACAAAAAGATTACAAAAAGAGCTCTGTGATCTCGACTTCCTCCTCCCGAAGATCTGACACCTAGGCGTACCCGTTCCTTCCCATCTCACCTCATGATAAATAAACTACAGTTGTTCAACACAAGGTAATAAACCAACATGGGAAATCTACAGGGAAAGACATCTGGAGACAAGAGGGACGAACAACAGAAACAAAGGAGAGCGAGAGACAGAGAAATAATGGCAGAAGCAAAACAAGGGAACAAATGTGGTCAAAGATGTCTAGCAGCAGCATTTTCAACAGGCTACCCTAATCAGAACTGACATGCCAAAGATAACAAGCTTATCTGGGAGAGGACAAAACACCCAAGCACACATCAGACCTCCGAAGAAGAAAGAAGTTTCAGGTGCACAATCACAACAGTAAGATTTTTTTTTTTCTCGGCCTGATTACATCAAACACCCCGCGGAACAAATTCCAGTGCAAATTAGAGCATCCAAATCAAATAGATTCTGCTTTGAACATGAGTACATAGCGAGTATGTACACCAGGATAAGCAATTATTCGAACATGACACACCTGGGCAACAAGAAACACCTGTCAGGGACGCATTACTGCATTTCTGATCACTTGAAATAACTGGTGGGTTCAAACACACGTTGCCATGTTGTTTATCATATCTGGATGTAAATATCGTCAAATCAAAGCAGCAAATCTGAAAGGAAATCTTTTTATCTCAAACCCAAATGTCTTCATAGCAAAGACAAAAATTGTCCTTGCGGTTACTTTGGCAATACTTTTCAAGGTAACTAACTATACATTATGTGATCGAAAAGTGCTGTATGAGGACATCTGATCAAACGTAGAATTAAACACGCCACAGATCCACTCGCTTTCGCCGTATGTCCTCACTCAGACGATTTAGAACCTGCCAGTAGAATTCGTTATTGACCTTCTGGCCCCTGGGGAAGAATTCTCGATGCACAATGCTGCAAATATCGGAAAACAGACGATGAGCATGCACTTGGTCGAGCTGCGGACCTGCCTCGTCTTTTTTCAGGGACTGTCATAGAGAAGATGGGCTCTTCCACTGTGAAGACTGTTGGTCGTCTCAGGGTCAACCCATACACCCAAGTTTCGTGTTCCTCTTTTTTTTATTTTGGTGTCCAGTTCCTCCCAGTCACTAGGGGGCTCCCACATTGAGGCTACTACTACCACTCAGCTTGGAGGGTCGAAGACTATCACGTGCTTCCTCCAAACCACGTGACGCCAGCCGACCACATCTTTTTGAACTTCTTGCTCACGCACCGTTGGGGGCGGCGTAACACACAGCGCTATCCGCTCCTCCCGCTTGCGTGAGCTCACAGACGCACCTGATTGGCTGTAAAGCCGTGATTAATGTGGGAGCACTAAGTACTTCTCATCCCTCCCCTCTGAGAGAGCTCGGCCAATCAGCTCTCTTTAGACCTCCGGCTGCGAGAGGTAACAGTATCACCCGGGAATCGAACTTGCGATCTTTACCACTGCGCCACAGTGAGGAGGCCCATCGGTAATGATCCACTCATGAAGGCTGCCAGAGTTCTTCGTGACGTTCCTCCTCCTCCAGCATCAGCAGCCTGGGGAAGGACTTGACAGCAACACGGCGCATTTTCAAATCACACGTGAGCTTTGCCTGGACTGTTCCGTATGACACCGTCAATCGCAGCAATGTTGTGGATTGTTCTCAGACGATTGTTATGTACAAGTTGATCTAATGGTTTTGACATTTTCGAAGGTTGAGCTCACTGAAGGTCTTCCTGATCTCAGAACGTTCTTCCGCTCTTGAAGCGCCACTCAAAACGACTCGTTGCGTCATCGCCATAAACTTGCCGATTCATGTCAGATGTCTCTGTTGCATATTTGCCCAGGTTTGCGCAAAATCTCATGTTCGTTCTTTGATCTAACTTTCTGTCTATGATGAAATAGGAGACGTGGTAATAACGCACGTGGTCAGAATAGCACCGGTCGTAAAGGACGATGTCTTTTGGCACGCTGACTTATGAAAGCCGGTGCTCCCTGTGACTGTGCGAGCATCCTTGTGCTGCCATCTGTTGGCGTGTTACAAAACTAGTCTCAAAACGTTTTGATACCGCCTCGTATCTAAATGAAATGTGGAGGGGTTGTGTATAACTGCTTCAGTGATGGCAGCTTACTACAAAGCCACGCAAGGACTTTATTGATCGGTTGTTTCTATAGGTCACAGGTTCCCGAAGCAAATATCACAGGAGATGAGTATCGTGATCTGAAAGAAAATAACTACCATTATGTTTCTGCGACTTTTCCAAAACACAGAGGATTAACCATGTGTTTAAGGGGCTAATTATGGTTCACGACTATGAAAGTCCTTATATCAAATGCACAGTGGGTTCTCTTTCAGCTTTTGGGAAATCTCATGTAAATCTTGGTCTTGTTGTGGAAGCTGATCTCTCCTTCTCTTTCTTTTATAGCATAAGACTATAAAACTCCAGAGCTCTCTTTAGAAAAACTCAGACAATCTTTCTTTCTGTTTCTCAGTTAATCTGCTCCCTTGGCCGCACTCCACTTGAGAAACAGAGGACGAGAGAAGGAGAGGAAGGAAAGAAATCTTCTCTAATTAGTGCGTCTCGTTTATGGACAGGGGTGGGGTGTGTGTGTGTGTGTGTGTGTATGTGTGTGTGTGTGTGTGTGTGTGTGTGCAGGGGGGGGGTGTGCTGGGGGGTGGGGTGGTTGAAAGTGGGCAGAACTGCGTTCACACTCCTAATTATAGCCTGTGATTAAGAGACAGAGGAAATGATGCACTGCTAGCACCTGTTCTTCTGTGCACATCTGGATCATCGTCAGTGCAGATGGAGATGGATTTAGTGTGTGAGTGGGCGAGAGAGTGAGAGAAAGCGGAGAGAGAGAGAGAGAGTGAGAGAGAGGGAGAGAGATAGCCCAGAGAAAACAAATCAACCTAACCAGCATAATGCAGTGTTTATGACTCAGTGGAAAAGTTTTTTCAATCACAAATAGGTGTAGGAATCAATGATATAAAGACGTTTAAAACAAACAAACACACTGAAATAGATTCCGAAAGGCTGTAAGTAATTATTATGAAATGAATAACTGCTTAAAAGTTATTAACTGTAATTAAATAAAATGAATACAAGACGAAGGCACGGTGGCTCAGTGGTTAGCACTGTCGCCTCGCACCACCAGGGTCCATGTTCGATTCCCGCCTCGGGTCTGTGTGCAGTGTGCGAGTTTGCAATCTGTTTGCAATATTAATCTGAGACGTGACTCGAAACCGGACCCTGGAGATTTTAAGAGATTCATGGGGTGGCATTTTGTCCAACTGAAATTTGCTTCTCTATCAAAATAATTTGCTTTTATATATATATATATATAAAGATTGTCCATTCATTTGTAATTTTTGTTCCCACGTCATTTTTGTATGGTATAAGATTATATGGCATATAATATGTATATTAACGTATTTAAGTAAAGTGGATAATAAGTCTTTCCCTTGATGAAAACTTGAATAAACAGACTTGCTGGCTAAACCTTGTTGACCCGTTCAATGTCATGATGATGAGAATGATTCCTGGCAGAGAGCTTCATTGACGAATAAGACGCTGTTCGGTGACCTTGTGCAAGAGGACACATACACAGTACAACAAGGCAAGAACATAATTATTCATATTATTATTATAATCAAATTTTCCCACCTTTATACCTGTTTTTTTTTTTTTCATTTTAATTTACCTTGCTTATATACTGTATAAATTCCTTTGAAATGAAAATTGACTGATTATGATATTTTATGTATCATTTATCGTTACTGATGTTATCTTGTAGACTGCTTTTAACTAAATATCACTTTAAACAATTATACACTGCCTGGCAAAAAAACAAAACAAAAGTGAGTTCTGGATTATGCGCGTGCCATCAGAGACGACAATCTCCATTGTTGGTATAACTTGGTCATTCAGTACATTCAGGTCGTCAGCTGACTTCATTTTATCGCCACATATTGTTGCGTTGATGAGTCTAGACCTGACCGACTGAAACAACCCCAGATCATAACACTACTACAGTAGTAGGATTAGGCTAATTGGCGTTCCCAAATTGCCCGGAGTGTGTGTGCGCTGAGATGGATTGGCATCCTGTCCAGGGTGTACCCCGCCTCGTGCCCTAAGTCTCCTGGGATAGGCTCCAGGCCCCCCCGTGACCCTGAATACAGGATAAAATGGTATAGAAGATGATGAAACGAGATGTTTAGCTACTGTATGTTTTTATACTGTTGCTTTTTTTAATCATGCAACTCCACCAAATGTTTAAGCGATCTCCATTAAATTATTTTCCAAAGTTTTAGCACCGAGAAAATTTTCCACCTTGATGGTATCCACTAGTGAAACTCTAAGATAAGTGTGTTAGTGTACAGTAGCAGGGGATTATACTGTATAGAGAAATAAAGGTTGTTTTCACTTTCATAACTGTGTTCTGTTATTCTGTACAATCAAAAGTCCTGGCTGTATCAGAGCTCCTTGTATGTACTGTACTGTGTATAGTACTGTACGTCTTTAGTTTATGTCTATTTTGCAAATGGAAGACTATGCAGATAGGCCACCTAATGTAGTACGTTTGTTGTTTGTTCTAAAGTAATATTAATTTTTAAAAAAATCAGAGATAGAGAGAGAAACTCACAGGAAAAATGATACTGTAGCATTTGAGCAAGTGAAAAGATCTGTGCCACCTGGCACGGCAATGCCAGGACTGGCTGACTGATATCCCACACACAACCTACTGACAGACCCTGATATCCTTTATCTGCACCACTTCTGTCCCTTACACTTGTCACTCCAGGGGGAAAAGAAAGAGGAGCTCTGTCCTGCATTCACCGAATCCTCCTTGCTATTGTGCTCCAAATGACATGACATGTTCTGCACTTGTCATTTGCATGGCTTTTCCTATAAAAGAGCTGCATGGCCAGGAGCCAGCCATGTGATAAAGAGAAGTGGCAAGATTAACTCGGCTCCGAGGCGGAGAGATTGAACAACACACCACCCTAGTACAAAGCCCCCCTCATTATTCCTTCTTCTATTTCAGCACCTGAATAATCCACAGCGAGTAGGTGCGGTGAATACTGATGCTCCCAGCAAGGTCATCCCAGCCCTGGGCAGAGACATACAGAGAGAGAGAGCGAGACGCTGGAGGACACAAAAGAAACCGTTTTATCGAGTCTTTAGGGGACTTCGGAAAAACGAATCCAGACGTGAAATATTGAGCAAATGCCAGGAAGTCGGAATTCTTAAATGGCTAATAAACAAGGCGAGTTTGACAATGCATGACTCTCATAGAGAGGACGATGAATCCAACATCCAGATTTCCAGTTTCAGTCTCCTCATGCCAACACACACCCGTACACGTCTCCCACACCTTATCAGCATATAAATAATTTAGCGCCGAACTCTGCGTGGGGGGAGAATAAAAGCCTGGGGAGATGAATGGTGCCAGCCTCCCTGCTGTTAGAGCATTCACACACTTTTCATGGTGACGCTTATCTTATTTTAACATTCACCTCACCCCAGTGTCTTTTTTTTATTATTATTTCCACCAAAATCCCCTACAAGCTGCTGCCAGAATTGGTTCAGGGGAACATGGCAGAAAAGCGCGTAGAAAATTGAAAACAAGGCCGAGACTATGATAAGAAGAATATAGATTCTCTGCAGTGTGGAAATAATTGGGTCTCCCGTACACGTGGAATAAAACGAGAATAAACAACTTGTTCAGAGTTCAAAAGGAAGCAATAGTGAGAATCTGAAATCGGAAAAGTGACATCATCGCAACATGAACACGTATTCATTATGATGTATTTCAACAAGTTAAGCCTTTACTGGTCATATACAGTATATATACATTAATGCACAGTGAAATTCTTTCTTTGCATATCCAGCGTAGCAGGGGTCAGATATGATAAAGTACATGCTTAAAGGCCCAACAATAGCAATTGGGGCTTGAACAAACAACCTTCCGAAAGGCAACTCAGTGCCTTTACAATCTGAGCTACCACTGCTCCTACCAAAAAAAAACACAAAAAAAAAAACAACAACAACTACAAATTGAATTCATAAGTTAAGCAATGCAGATTTTTAAAATTATTATTATAATGTGCTGCTTTACATCCTTTTGTTTTAGACTGCTGCACATTCCGAGCCTTTATTAGACTTCAAGGAAACAGAATGATGGCGAAACTCCACTAGTCCTGAAGGAAGCTGCTCTTTCAGCAGCTCTCCACTCATTCATACTGTACACCGAAGGTTATAAACACAACCTTCACTTACAATACACTACAGTATATGGGCAAATGTTTGCAAGACACCTGGGCATCAACCTCATGTGTTTTTTCCCCAAGCTGTTGCCACAAATTTGGAAGCACTTCATTGTATATAATGTACTTGTATGCAGTGTTGGGGGACGTTACTTTTTATAACTAAGTAACTAATTACATTACAAAGTTACTGCCTTCGAAAAAGGTATATTTAAAGTTACATTACAGCGTTACTTTCTGATAAAAGTAACTTGTTCGAGTACTTTTCCATTGCAGAAAATGAAAACTCTTTTGTGCTTCCTCATGCATGTTGTTTTAGTCAAGACCTTTGTAATTATTCTACCATCATCACTCAGCCACGTTTGGCCCATAATCTGTTAACTACTAATACCCCTATCACACCTACACGGTTTCGCACGGTGGCCGTAAGTACGGTTCATCATGATTCACCGCGAGTTTTGGCACTGTGATTAGGTTTCCATCTTTCCGCGCCTCGTCCTCGCATAGGCAAACCGCACAGGTGAGATAGGGGTATAACAGCAGGAATAACAGCGGGAGGCGGGTTATCGGGTGCGGGGCACTAATGGATTGGGAATGACTGCTGTCTGGCTCACAGATTACATAAATGATCTGAATAACAGATCACATTTTTGAAAAAGTAACTACGTAAATGATTCCTTGAATGGCGGCCCTAACACGTTAGAAAACCCGTAACATCAAAAAAGTTATCCGAATACTCTAACGCGTTACAAAGTAACGTTACACCCAAAACTGTTTGTATGCTAAAGCATTAGAATTTTCCTTTGTGTTTATACTCCTGTACACAAAGCAACTTCCATGATGACATGGTTTCCCGAGGCTGGAGTCGATAAACCCGAGTGAGCTGCACAGAGCTCTGAACTAAAGCCTACTGAACACATCTGAGATGAAGTAAAAAGCTGACCGCGCCCCAGACCTCCTCAACTCAAACACTGGTGCCTGACTTCACTAATGATCTTGTGGCTGATTGAGCAAAGCCCTATAGTTACACTCTACATTCTATCAGAAAGCCTTTCCAGAACAGAGTATGTTAATATAACAGCAAATGGGGCACTAAATCTTTATTAGGATTTTTTTTTAAGTATGCTTAAAAAAAAAAAAAAAGGATGAAGATACAGTAAGGTGTCCACAGACATTTGCAATAATGTGTAGGTCTCAGGCATGACAAATCACTTTGTAGCAAATGTTTTCGTCATATCTCACTCCCTTTACTTTAGCCTCGGTGAAACTGTACACTGTGTCATTTAAACCTGCCATTCTGGTGCTATGAGATCGTTATAGGTTTTAATTAAAAAAGGGAAAAAAAAGACACAGTTGTATCCAGACACATGATAAAACATACATACAGTGGAACTTCGGATTGCGAATAACGTGGTTTACAAGAGTTCCGCAAGACGAGCAAAGATTTTTAATACATTTTTAATTGGAAACCAAGCAAAAGTCTTAGTTTACGAGCGCCGAGTATCATGTATCACGAATGCGACTCTAATTTTGACACCGAGCGGCAAGTGATCACAACTGAGCCAATGATTTTTCTCTCTCTTGCGCTGCGGAATTATGGGTAATCGTCTCCCCTGCTGGGTCTTAGTGCTCGTCTCTTACTGGTATAATCAACCATAAGAGTTTCCCTCTCCTTCCTATGTGTGTGCGTGCGTGTCATTTGACAATGTGCCCCACACACACTGGCCCCGGCTTTACACACACACACACTTTATTTACACAGAAAACTCAGCTCTGTCGCCATTCTTTTCATAGGTAAGGTGCTGGTTCATTTGTTATTTAAATTTTTTACTTTATAGCAGTGATTCCGTTAGTATGCGCTCACACGAGTGTCATTAGAGGGATTTCTTTTTTCCCCTGTTAAAACAGTGTTTGCATTGTGTGTGTTAGTTGTGAAACTCAAAAAGCGAGGTGGGGGGAGGGAGGAGGAGTTTTACTGTTTAAGTCGAGGCGAGGACACACACACATACAAATACACGGCGCCTGCGCGCACAAATGGAAACACTTATCTGTCGGGATTTATTTTTACTTTTTAAATTTTTTTACTTTATATATTGTATTAATTATTTTTATGTATTTATTGTTTTCGGCTGTAGAACGAATAATTAGAGTTTTCATTATTTCTTTTGGGAAAATTCTACTTGGTTTATATGTGTTTTGGAATACGAGCCCGCTTCCGGAACAAATTACAGTATGCTCGTAATCCAAGGTTCCACTGTATAATAAAACTGTAAATTTGTACGTGTCTGTACACTGAAGATATTGGTGAAAGATTTTGGGGGGAGACATAAGATGAGTAATAGAACACATTAAAATGCTTTTTGGAATTTTTGTCTTTCTGTCTGTTTGTTTGTGCATGAATCACATAAAAGCTACTGAATGAATTTTAATGAAGTTTTAACAGATGTATCTGGATGAGCTTGAGGTAACATATAGTCTTTGGTTGATCGCAATCGGGCCACAGGAAAAGAAGATATGCTAATTTGAAATTTAAATGGAAAACGCCCTTACAGTATATTCTGAAAAAAATCACTTCAAAATTCAACAGATGGCGCTGTACATTTTTTAATACACACTTATGAGTGTGCAATTGAAATCTAATTAATAAACACAATCTCACACCTTCATTCCGCACATTTCACGATAACGCGTAAACATTTTAGTTCATTCCAAAATTCAACAGATGGCGCTGTACATTTTTAAAAACATGCTTATGAGTGTGCAAATAATATTAAATTCCATGTGCACAAAGTCGTGGGCACGTCTAGTGCAAATCATAAAAGTATGATTACTATATTACTATGATGATGAATGTTTTTGTTAATAAAATTAAAAGTTTAAATAAACTTAGACATATATATGTTATACAGAATAGTCATAAAGGGCTTTTATGTACTATAGACAACAAAGCCAAGTGAATATCACGCTTTAAGTAAAGTTTGCTTTGTAAGAATTTGGTCAAAGATAATGTATCTGATGAAAATGTCATTTTTAAGCCAAATTCAACATTTAAAGACGCCCTTAAAAGAGAGAGAGAGAGAGAGAAATAATGCGATTTTATTTTAAAGAGTCTATTTTAACTCCAGTCTTTATACATCAATGAAATAAAATTCAATACAAATACATTATTTTATTTCACCCCATAATTTATAAACAAACTATAGTTCCACATTGCAGACCTTTTCATCCCTTTCTACAGTTAATGGTTTAAACAGATAATACAGTAGATAAATAGATGAAAGCACCGCCAAGATGCTGAGAACTGAGCAATAAAATATATAACGTTATTTTATCTGTCTATTATCTATTCAATGCATTAACTATAGAAAGGCATAAAAAAGGGGGGTTAGATGTGGAACTATAGTCCATGAATAAATTATGGGGAGAAATGAAATCATTTGTTTTTTATTGTATTCTGTTTCATTGATGTCTAAGACACTCCCTGTATTCTCAATTGTTCAGATGAAATATTAAATCTAGAAATGTCCCATTTCAGTTCTGTGCACCTTTTCTCTTCCTTCTATTCTTCCTCTAATTCCCTCTACTCATCACCCGTCTCTGCTGAAAAGCACTATGGCCTAAATTCTCCCTTACGTAATGATTCCTATGCTCTTTCTTCTCTTCTTTGTATCCTTATGAATACATTAATGCTTTTGCCGGCAATCCTGCCTGGATATGCATTTTAAAGTGATCAGAGAACAGAGGCTAAACTCTTGGCAGAAGATGACCTCAGAAGTTAGAGGCCAGAAGAAGGGGCCAGAGGTCTCGCTGCGGAAACAAATCAAAGACGGCCGAGAGGGCTGCAGAGAGCTGATAGCTGGCCAATTCACCTCCCTTTCCCAGTGGAAAAACACACACACACACACACACACACACACACACACACACACACACACACACACACACACACATACACCCACACCTATAGCTGAAAGCCTTCTAAAGTGCAGCAGTGCACTCTCCACATCTAAAAGCCTCGCCTCAGCCGCATTAGAAAAACTTGAAATCTCTTCATAAAAAGGTACACTAAAAAGGGCCAGACAGAGGGAACTGAGAGGGAGTAATGGACTCCTCTTTCTTCTCCTCCTCTGGTGAGACCTGACCCAGACTGAGGAAAGCTCTATACACTTGTACAGAAAGCTTTGCCAGGGCACCGGGATACAAGAGGAGTTGGCATAGACCAAAGCCAGGGCTCCCTGATGCATTCTGGGTTACAGTACAGAATTAAGAGACGTCCAATAAAACCAAACCAGAATAGACGCTGCACTGATGAGACATACACTTCACGCCCTCTACCAAATGAATATTGCTATCAAAATAGCAAGCACATGTCACTAATGCCAGTTAGTTGGCACTTTACTCTGTGGATTATACCGTACCATGATTTACACAAAATACCCTGTGCGCACAAGTAAATCGTCAGTTGTTAAACGTGTTCATTTCACGCGTGTTGAATAATCAGCACTATTTAACAACACAAAACAAATCAGTTTTTAAAGATTTAAAAAGTAATCTACTTCAATATCTATCTCATAATGTCTCCTAACACGTCATTTCAAAACATTTACTAAAAAAAAAAAAAAAAAAACAGATGAGATTTCCGAGCAAATGCGAACTGCCGCTTTCACACCTCATAGCCCACACATGCTGAGATTCATTAAATGATAAAATGAGCCTCAGACGAGTAATTTCACTTTGCTGCCCTATATATAGAGTAAGCAATTTTCAAAAAAAAAATAAATAAATAAGGTCTATTAAACTTACTTCATTTATTTTTAAAGAACCTATCAGGAGCATCCTTCTGCAGAGTCGCCAGTACAGGAAATCGTCGGCATTCTGCTGTGCGTGATACTGAAAAACACCAGGATTTCCTGAACGGAAATGTGATTCTTAGCCATAATTTAATATGTAGTGTATATTTAAAGTACGGAAAATGAGAAAATTGCATTGGAAAATTCAAAGCATGTATAGATTCAGTTCTGACAAAGAAACTGATACACTGACTTTACAGTATAACTATTATATTAGAGTAATCAGCGTCCTGCCCATACTGTATGGTACTTATTCCATGTTTAATATCAATATTGTTTATTTTGTTAAAAGGACAAACAACATTTTTATATATGTATATATTGTTCGCAATCATTATACTTGAACTGGAGATAACACGTTGCTATTTTTTTCCTGTACCGATCATGGTTGTGAAACACTTGAGTATCAAAACATATCAATATCTTTTTGATTTTAGTTTTCTTTAAAGGAATTTGAAAAAATCTCCACTTGGAAAATACACGGTGTAAAACACGTAGCTACAACTAAAATACAACTCTTACCCACTCATTCACTTACAATACTCACTCACTCATTGATCGTCTATACTGCATTGTAGACAATGCCCTGGACTGTTTGCAGGGTCTCGTGGAGGCCTGGAGTCTACCCTATAGGAAAGGGGTACACCCTGGACGGGACGCCAATTCGTTACAGGGCACACAGACATTCACACAATTTGGGAATGCCAATTAGCCTATTCTAACCCTGGGTCGAGCTTGGTCATATGAGTCATTTGTGTTAAAAACAGTAACGCATAAAAATTTCTAGATTTATATAGTTTTTACCAACTTATCTTGAATGTTTTTTGCAAATAATTTTTCAACGATTTTCTCCCTAATTTAGCCGTTTCAAATTCCTCCCCGTCACTAGGGGGCGCCCACATTAAGGCTACTACTACCACTCAGTCGGGAGGGCCGAAGACTATCATGTGTTTCCTCCGAACCACGTGACGCCAGCCGACCGCATCTTTTCGAACTGTTCGCTCACGCACCATTGGGAGCAGCGTAACACACTCGGAGAACAGCGCTATCCGCTCCTTCAGCTTGCGCGAGCTCTCAGACGCCCCTGATTGGCTGTAGAGCCTTGGTTTAATGTGGAACACCTCTCCTCCCGCCCCTCTGAGAGAGCTCGGCCGTAACATTGTATGAAAGTTAAAATACCCTGTGATCATAGGGTGTATTGTATTTAATGGTGTTGGGTTCAGAGGACGTGGGCAAAATGTTAGTAACCAGTTCTACAGACATTAAATAGGTTTATGATGTTATTTTTTTTTTTCAGAAATTAAACCTTAAAATGCACATACAAATAAGTGAACATTTAAACACAAAATAGTTCCTGCAGTCACTCAGTCGTCATCTATACCGCTTTATCCTGTATACGGAGTTGTAGGCCTGGCGTCTATCCCGCGTCTCTTAGGGAACGAGGCAGAGTACACCATGGATGGGTGCCAATCCATCACAGGGCACACGCACACGCTCATTCACACACTACGGGCATGCCAATTAGCCTAACCTGCATGTCTTTGGAAAGATATTTTTTTATTGAGGAAACCCATTTGAGAAACTTAACTCATTGGATATTTAAATGTTTTTTTATCATGCTTCAGCTGTTCCTTACAACACTTTCGAGACTTAGGATATGATAATATTTACAGCTGTCTCATCATATAACATTTAAGGTTCAACTTGCATTTAGTAAAATGGAAACATTGCTTATGCAGTATATCAGTACACTATACATATATAGTTTATAAACTGCTAATAAACGCACCAGTTTCTGACCTATTTTTCTCCCTACTTTGCCATACCCATCTCTGCTACCTGCTCTGTCTGAAGAGCGACTGAGGTCGACGTGCGTGTGCTCACGCCAGTGTATTTGCTTAGTGGGTTTCCTCTGGGTACTCCGGTTTCCTCCCACAGTCGAAAGACCTGCAGATTAGACTAATTGGTGTTCCCAAATTGCCCGTAGTGTGTGAATGAGTGTGTGAGTGTTTGTATATGTGCCCTGCAATGGATTTGTGCCCTAGGTCTCCTGGGATAGGCTCCAGGCCTCCCGTGACCCTGAATACAGGATAAAGCGGTATAGAAGATGAGTGAGTGAGTGAGTGAGTGAGATTAGGTTTGCTAGGAATCTAATATTATACAAAGCTTAATAACGCTAATGAAAACATAATGACAGCCCTGGGCCATTAGCCCCTGAACATATGCTAAATTAGCATCTGTAACACAAGAACATCATGTATATTGGATACTTACTGTGTTACATTTTCCAAACATTTATCTCATGATTATGCTGCCTGCGATAAAACAGTCACCAAACAATCAACAACAGCTTATTTTTGACTCGTCTCTTTGCAAGGTGGCTGATACCCAAAAATCTCTTTTCTTTGACTGGTGCGTCAAACTGAAAAACCATACCAATGTTAGTGTATGATACACTGGGGTTTGAAGACAAGCTGCTCTTGGGCAGAAATGACTGGTACTGGTTTTTTTTTTTATTCAACGAAAAACAATATATAAGTGTAAATAATGCAAGTGAAATATGGAAAAATGAATGAATAAATAAGTAGAGAGCCCAGCGATCATTTTAAATACAATCCAGGCCATGCATAAATCTCTTAAAATGACATTTCCATACATCTGTTCATCTCCAGTAGGGACCTCTGTAGTCCAACCAGGGACCATAGAGGCCAATGGTGACCATTGTATTTATTCTCACTTTTGTGACCATTGTAGGACTTCTGGTCAGCATTCACACTACGAGCAATTTGGAAACGCCAGTTAAAGTTTAATCTGTATGACTTGGCTTGACTGTTGGAGGAAACCAGAGTACCTGGAGGAAACCCACCAAGCACAGGGAGAACATGCAAACTCCATCCACACAGAGCCCAAGGCGGGAATCGAACCTGGAGGTGCAAGGCGACAGTGCTAACCACTAAGCCACTGTGTTGCCATAAAATTACTCACCAGCTCACTCACTCACTCACTCACTCACCCTTCGTCTATACCGCTTTATCCTGTATTCAGGGTCACAGGGGGCCTGGAGCCTATCCAAGGAGACCTAGGGCACAAGGTGGGGTACACCCTGGACAGGGTGCCAATCCATCAGAGGGCACACATACACATACACTCACTCATACACTATGGCCAATTTAGATTGCCAATTATCCTAATCTGCAGGTCTTTGGACTGTGGGAGGAAACCAGAGTACCTGGAGGAAACCCACCAGGCATGGGGAGAACTTGCGAGCTCCATGCACACAGAGACAGGAATCGAGCCTGGCCAGGGATCAAACCCAGACCCTGGACGTCCAAGGCGATAGTGCTAACCGTTACACCACTGTGCCGCCGCCACCGAAAAATTACATTTACCTAAAATGTAAGCAGGCTTGAGCAAAACCAGTTCATGAAAATCACTGAATGTGAATGAAAATGAAAGTGAATCTTGCTGGAGTTGGAGTAACAGGTGTTGAACAACTCATATTTTTCCTGAAGTTGCTGCAATGCAGGAATGAGAGATGACATCAGAGGAGATTATGTCATTACGACGTTCAATTCAATTCAGAAATGGAAGCGTAGAAGACGAATCTGGAAATGCGATGCTACCATGTGGACTCGATGTGTACATGGTGGGTGATATTGAACTAGTGTGGCCCCAGGTATCTGGGAGAACACTGGTGACCTTATATTCATGCAGCATGGTACACTACACCACCCCATTGTGTGTGGTCAGTCCAGCATTTTCCAGGACGTAGGCTGGGACGATGTGGACCTCATGAATGTCCTCCAAGAAGTCCAGCTCTTACGCGAAGGAGGAGGTGTACAGAACAAAGCCTCGCTCACTGAAGGACATGGAGGCACGGATTCACGAGGCTTTCAGCAAGATCCCTTCGAAATGACTTCCTTCAGATGACATTCTGAAGCATCCCATGCCTGGCCGTTTGAGGAAACTGATTGACGCCACTGGTGCCTACATTGCAATTGAAAGATTTGCTTTCATTTCCCTTTGTAATAAAGTACATGTACAATTTCTTTCAATAAATTCGTATTAGAAATATGGACTTTATTACCAAAGTTACATTTTTTCGGGAAATGGACGTTCGCGTACTGTAGGCTTGATGCAAAAACATAAATCAGGCTTACTGTAAGTAGAAGCGCTCTGCCAATCACACCTCTTTAAAGCAGAGACAGTAAGTAAAGTACTGCTGGCAATTTAACCTCTATTCTAATTATATGTCATGGCGGAGGCAGACAGATTTTCAATTAAGCTTCAAAACGAAGATCATTCTTCCGACTGACAGAACAGCTCCATATTAACCTGCTTGTTATAAAGCTTTGCCTTTGCCGCTTTTAAAAGGCTCCCTGTACAAACCTGGCCACTAACGTAACCTCATTTCAGTCCTCCGCTGCTGTGCCCATATGCAAATCAGTTCAGCCTAAATCCTCAGCCTGTTATAGTTCATACTGCGCTGGGTCTTGAAATCTCCGAAAGATTAAGCTCCTTTACTAAACCCTCACTAATATACCAGTCTGGAAGGATGACATTAGCAGGGAATTATAAGCGCTATGCATTTACCCATTTGGGCGCCTGTAGAAAAAAGTGACTCCTGCGCAGTCTACAGAAACTCTTTCAGAAAAAAACTGTGACGGGCAATTAATAAAGCCTTGTTTTCTGTTATTCTGTCTTTGGCAATTAGGCATGAAAATGCATGAAAATTACAGCAGCTACGGGTATCAATCTACAGCAGGTAGATACTGCAGGTGGGGTAGAAGAGACGAACACAGCACTGAAGTCCAGACAATGTTTGTAATAATGCATCAAATGATTTATGATGAATAATGACACGACCTACTGTAGATTGTTTAAACAGAAAGCTGCTGCTGAGTCACGGTATTTAATGTTCCCCCAACATCGCCTGCGAGTGCTACACGCAGAAAAAGCAAAATAACGGCGTACAGTGCTGTGAAAAAGTCTTGAGCCACTTCAGGTGGAATAGTTGAGGAATAGTTCTCCAGGCTTCCTGCAGAACTTTTTTCCTCCCTCTCTCTCTCATTTTCAGTCCAGTCCTTGTACCTGACCAGTTTCAGAGAAAAGTTTTTTAGTGACTTGTGAATGACCCGGTGAGAAAGAGGTGCGGATGATGTCTAATGATCCGGCTGGTGATATACTGGTATGCGGATGATGCTGAATGCTGAGTGGTTGGAACAGATGAGAGGGGAGATGAGGTTGCTGCTGAGGTTGTTACTGTACATAAACAGACAATTTTCAAAACATATCTTTAGTCATACTGCAGCCTTTCACGTTCCTATTTCTTTAATTTAATCTACAGACATTAATTTAGTTCAATATGAATCAGTGAGGGTTGGCTCAAGAATTTTCCAGAGTGCTGTGTATCTTTAAACCAGCCACAAGGTTTTGAAACCCCTTAGCAAAACAGAACAGTATACAGTAAGCCTGGGGCCTCAAACAGTTACTGTACCTACTATATACCCATACATGCAAGTATCAGCAGAAACCTTACCCTAAATGATAGTATCCGAGGTGCCCATACTGACAAAGTCTTCCAAGAACCGTGCTCCAGTTGGCTCTGCATCTCGCCCAGACCCAGCTGCTTCTTCGTCGAAATGAAATCTGAGATCTGACATGGATAATCCCGCAGGCAGTTCATTTCAACTACGCATTCTACACAAGTTCCATTATTTTGTCCGTTATTGATGATAATTTATCTTAAAACACTGCTTGGACATGAAAATTTGTGGTTGAACTGTCAGTTCACATTTAGACCATTCCTGTGCTCTTTGGGTAAAAAAAAAAAAGAAAGTGAGAAATACTGTACAGTAACTGGCTTCGGGGAAGGCTGCTGAAGGGTGCGTGGATCCTGATGAAAATGTTGCAGGGGAAAAAAGTAAGTTTTGCCAACAGCAGCCCAACTTTCTATGACTCAAGAAGCAGGACAGAAGTCCTAATTCAGTCTCAATTTGCTGGTGTGAAGCTAGAACCATTGATTGGGTCGCCCTAACATGTGGTAGACAGTATTGTGCATGCCGATTTGATGATGTGCATGCCTCCAACTGAGATGCTAGTGGTGCAAGTCAAATCTGCAACAATATTTCCCTTGTTTCTGCTGGAATGAAAACATTTTCAAAAGTGTACAGTAGATGGAAGACGCTTCTCAAAAAAAGGGGTCCTGGGAGAACGAGTCGCCGTGGAAATTCAAATTTTAGTAGTCATACTGTATGTACAGTACATTACAGTACAGTCATACACAGTATGGTGAGAAGTGAAAAGCTTATACACCCGCTGATCTATAAGGACTATAAAAAAGAGTTTTCAAATAAGAATATAAAGCATAAAAGAGGGAAACAAATACAAATTATATAAATATTGAAAAATATAGAAAAAACTTTTAGCTGTAAAAAAAAATTACATTATAAAATTGAATTGAATTGAATTGAATTGAATTGAATTGGAATTGGGATACAGACTCTATACAGTATACGCTTTTCTTCTGCATCACTGGCTGGACTAGATCTGTGACACTGGGGCAATTCTTCGAACAAACTGGAACTGAGAGGCCATCAAATTTTGTCCATTTGTAAGACCCTACAACCCGCAGGTCCAGTCAATCAATGCGGTGACAGACAAAGGCATCAATCATCAGGACAGCACGAGATCGTATGGCACGCTTCACCTTTCACGAATCATCAGAACTGCACCGTGGCCCACAGGCAGGCTGGCCCCTACTTTAAATTGCTACTCTAGGTGGATGTGTAATATCTTGTAATATCACATGGTATATTTACTGACCCACAGATATACAGTATAGTATATGTAACTGGTGTTTCCAACGTCACTGTATTTTCATACTGTCTATATAATTTATTTGGATATACAACACTTTATACAACAAAAGCATTCCCTCCATTTTATAGAATCACTCACTCACTCACTCATCATCTATAGCACTTAATCTTGTATTCAGGGTCACGGGGGGCCTGGAGCCTATCCAAGGAGACTTACCGCACAAGGCGGGGTACACCCTGGACAGGGTGCCAATCCATCACAGGGCACACACACATACACACACTCACTCACACACACACTCATTCACACACTATGGGCAATTTTGGGAACGTCAATTAGCCTAATCTGCAGGTCTTTGGACTGTGGGAGGAAACCCGGAGTACCCGGAGGAAACCCACCAAGCACGGGGAGAACATGCAAACTCCATGCACACAGAGACGGGAATCGAACCCGGACCCTGGAGGAACAGTGATAACCACTACACCACTACACCACCGTGCCACCATTTCATAGAATCAGACTTAGCATTTTCTTTTGTGCGAAGCAGATTTTCAACTAAAGACCCGCCAGCTGACAGACGAACACCATGTGCGAGCCCAAAGTTATGAGCCACCTGTTCACCTCTGTTTCATAAACTTCCCAGTTGGACGAATGCATCACAATCAATCACTGCTATCTAGGCTGGAGATGTAACTAGATATTTATTTGAACTGTACGGTAGACCACTCACTTCAGAGCTACTGAAAATATTGGACTTCAATCAATACCTGTGTGCCACTCACGGCTTCAGTAGACAACATATAGATCTTTTTCCCTCTAGCAGATTCTGTAGGTACGTCTGGTTTGCAGTAGTCTACTTCTTAATCTTTCATAAAGGTATTTTGGTTTTTATTATAGTTTATAGTGAAATGTACCAGTTAAGATGATAAAGAAAGCATAATACTGTACATTTGAAAGCAACCAAAATGAGCAGGAAGGCAAGAAGATGAATTGCGCATGAATTTCACGTGTTATAATATCATTATACTAGCATTATAATATCAGTCATGTCTATACCGCTTTATCCTGTATACAGGGTCAAGGCGGGAAACCTATCCCAGGTGGCCTTGGGCTCATGGCAGGGTACACCTGGTGCCAATCCATCACCATGCACCCACACGACAGGCAATTTGGGAACACCAAGTAGCATTGGAGGAAACCGGATTACCGCCAATGAAACCCACCAAGCATGGGGAGAACAAGCAAACTCCAGGCACACAGACCCCGAGGCGGGAATCGAACCTGGACGTGCAAGGTGACAGCGCTAACCACTACACCACTGTGCCGCCAGAATATCAGTGTCATAATTTTAGCATTAACATTCACAAAGTTAACTGGCGTCCTCAGAATTTATGGGAAAACTGCTCATTATTTGATCAATCCCGATGAAATGTCATTACTTTTTACTCAAGAGCCGATTTGGATGGAAAATCTTTGACCTTCACCTCAAGAACATGAAAAGCCATTCACACCAAACCTCAGCTCGAATACATTTTAGAAAGCACGAGTCATTTGTAAATGTGAAAAATGCGTGAGGGGAGCAAAAAAAAAAAAGCCTGCGATATCGCCTTATTGCGGGGAACAAATCACCTTCTTTCTTCTCAGGCCTGAATGACAGATCTAGTTTAAATCCACTTAAACTTTCTTCACAATCCACAGCAGATCACCAGCTCCTCCAGACGCCTCAGAACGGAGCCCGCACAGCCTTCAGAAACGTTTCCAGATCAGAGGAATGCTTAACTAGGTCTTTAAGACACCAACGTGACCGTACAGATGAATGAGGTCTGGAGCAGCCGCGAGAATGCAAAGCGCTCTCGCAGGTCGTCGGAACGAAACATCATTTTTGTCTATCAGCAGAAGGAAGTGGCTGCTTTAATTTAGTTAAGAGTCACTTGAGAGACAGTTTAACAGGATGGCATTAAAAATGCCATAAACAAATAAACGCCAAGGACAGATAATCCATAAGCAATTAATTTAGTGGGAACGCAGCAGCTTCCGTACATATCAGTCACTCAGAATAATTGCGGGAAAGGAGAGAGGAGGAGATAGGTATTTATATACTGTCCCAGGTTACCAGGTCTGCACAAAGGGAAACTGGAAAGAGAGAGAGAGAGAGAGATGTAAAGGACAAAGAAGATGTATGTATTTGACAATTCTGTCTGTTATTTCCATTTGCCTGAAAAGATTAGACAGCCTACACAGAGGGTTAGCAGGTTAGCTAGCATAAAGGAACTAATTCTCAATAAGGAGGACGAAAGAGATTCTAGTCAGAGTATTTATTCATATCTATACATAAAATAAAACCTCTGAAGTTGGCGTGTCTGTACATAGAAGATAATTGCAAATTAAAAAAAAATTTTTTTTTTTTTTTAGAAATTTTGTTTGCCTGTTTGTTTGTGCAGGCATCATGTAAAAACTACCGAAGGAATTTTAATGGGGTTTTCACAGGTGCATTTCGCCGAGCATGACCTAACATATACGCCGTGTTTCATCTCAATCGGTCCACGGGAAGAGAAGATATGCTACTTTGAAATTTAAATAGAAAACGGCCTTATATATATATATATATATATATATATATATATATATATAATAAACTGAACTTTAAAAAATCACCAACAGATGGCGCTGCACATTTTTTAATCCATGCTAATGAGTGTGGAATTGAAACATGATCTCACACCTTCATTCCGCGCACTTCATGGTAACAGGTAAAACTTTTAGTTCCTTCCAAAATTCAACAGATGGCGCTGTATATTTTTTTTATATGAGTGTGCAATTAAATTCCACGCAAACACCGTCGTCTAGGACGGATTAAATTCTTATTCCGAGGTACCACCGTACTTCCCATCTTTTCCCGACAAATCCCACCTTCTGCGTTATGCTTGGTGACAAGACTTAAAGTCCTATCTTTGACTCACGTGAAATACAGTATGAGAGTATACAGTATCAGATCTTATTTGTCAGCCACACACGCAGAGAATAAAAGTCCAAAGTAAAGACTAGTGGGAAAGAAATGTTCTCATGCTGTTTACCGATCAGGAATCCAATGTGGGGTAACCTGTATGGTACTGTATGCAGAATGAATAGCTTTATCCCAACAAGAAAGGAATATTCAGATGAAGTGTTTGTGTGGCTAATATTTACCTAATGAACACGAGCCCTCTCGTTCTGATCGAACCGGATCAGACCAGGCTGTTCCAACTGAGTTGTCTACATGATGCATACTCTGTGCTGATTTGGGGGGGGGTCGAACCTGGACCCTGAATGTGACAGTGCTAACCACCAAGCCACCGGGTCACCTCTGATTGAACTATTATTCTAATCATTGGTTACACATTAGGGGCCCATGTACAGTAATGGCAGCTATTGTTTTCTTGTAAAAGTCCAAGCAACTTCAATGTATCAGGGTGCATTCATGTATGCATTAGTTTATTCTGGTGAGTGAATCCTAGCGAGTTTACCTCTGTGAGAGGTCTCAGCAATTATACTCCATAGTGTACATTAGAACAGCTGCTGAGCAAGACGACTGACTCAATTTCAGGGAAAAAGCAATCCAATCATAAATCTGCCAAACTGCATAAAGTAGACCAAGTATACAGGAGTATGCTGGACATTCGGAGCTTTTTAATTCATAAACTAGCCAACGAAAAAATCTATGCAGATTTAAAGCCCAAAGAATGAGAAAAATATTTAACCAATAAAAATCTAATAAAAAATGTATCTAATAAATTTGTGGGAAGCGAAGTGTTTTAAACGGGATATTTACGATATGATTTAATGATTAAGCACTTCATGTTCACCGTACTCTGTTTACCTTTTACGAGCTGATTTACAGCCACAGGCTCTCATGCACGCCCATCAGCCTATTTTGTTTTTGGATTGTTAAATTACCCCCAACCAAATAGCAAAGGAATCAATTTCGCACGGATTTGAAGTTCGCAAGTGGATTAATAGGTGTGAAAATACCCTAAAGCTGAGACAAAAACGGCGTGATCCTTATAATCTTATTGTAAATCCAATACCTACAGTACCTGTTTCTCTAAAATAACCCGCACAGTTGGTGATTGTGTTTAAAAGTCTGTACATCCCACTGGAAATCACTCACTCACTCATCGTCTCTACTGCTTTATCCAGTATACAGGGTCGCGGAAGGGCTGGGACCTATTCACAAGGAGCGGTACACCTTGGACAGGGTGTCAATCCATCTCATGGCACGCATATACATTACACATATATACTACAGGCTATTTGGGAACGCCGATCAGTCTAACCTGCATGTCTTTGGACTGTGGGAGGAAACCGGCGTACCTGGAGGAAACCCACGGGGGGAGCATGCAAACTCCAAACCGGCGTACCTGGAGGAAACCCACGGGGGGAGCATGCAAACTCCATGCACACAGACCCGAGGTGGGCATCGAACCCGGAACCTGGAGGTGCAAGGCGACAGTGCTAACCACTGAGCCACCAGGTCGCCCAATTGCACAAGAAGTTGATAAAAAAAAATGCACAGTAACACATACACTCAGTATATTTAATGAGATTGTTAAGATAATGAGATAAACTGACAAGATTCTGATAGTTGTGGTCTATAGGTGGAAAAGATTCGAGAAGTGATCGTGTTATGTCATTCAGAGCTCCTTAATAAGAACAGCATTGACGATTTAAAGAGCTCGAACCTGAATCTCCACCCCGTATCCCATGTAGACCGTCACGGTGTAGGTGCAGTCGAAGTTGGAGTAGTCACAGCTGCCACGTGGTGGTGTCTCTATATAGCCCCCTGGCGCCGTGAAATTGATGCTGCATGGAGCTAGTGAAAGCAAGACGGAGAAAAAGAAAACAGATCACATCAGAAATTGACAGTCTTTCACCTCGCTACAGTCCTGCTATCTTCCTATCTTGATTACATTTTCTGGGATTCTCATTTCCTGCAGGTGTGTGTGTGTGTGTGTTGTGTGTGTGTGTATGCCTCAGGTGCCGTGGCTGGGTAAAACATTTTCTAGTCACCTTTAGGTCTTTCCACATCACTGCCCTTTTTATCTCCTTTTGAGTCAAGAGCTGCTGCTTGTAAGAGAGATTCCTGCTGGAGCCACGGGTGTATGACCGAGGCTCATGGTGCCCTGACACCGTCTGACTCAATACACCTGGGCCTGCTACAGCAGAGTGTGCAATACCTCGCTTCAAATCAAGATGCGCACAACCCAATGTTTCAACAGACCTCTCTCAAATCACATGCTGAGCTTCAATGAACTGGAGAAATGTCAGGTCCGGACATACGGGAGAGCTGGCACAATGATAACGCTTGTTTTGTCCTTCATCGTCTATAGCGCTTAACCCTGTATACGGGGTCATGAGGGGCTTGAAGCCTATCCTTGGAGGTGCGGTACACCCTGGATGGGGGGGCCAATCCATCGCAGGGCACACAAACTTATTGGACGAATTTGGGAACGCCAATTGGCATAATCTGCATGTCTTTGGACTGTGGGAGGAAACTGACCAAGCACAGGCAGAACATACAAACTCCATGCATAAAGAGATGGGATTTGAACCTGGCCGGGAATTGAACCCGGACTCTGGGAGTACATGGTGACAGTGCTAACCACTAAGCCACCTCAAACTGTTAAAAGCTGGCAGTAGTGAGTCAGAAACATTTTTAGAGTGAGCAGATATTAATCTCATACTACACCATAGTAATCATGGTAGGTATGAAATAACATCAATCCATAGTCTATACTGCTTATCATGTCTAGGTTCCTGGAGGCCAACCCTGGGAACACAGGCAAGGGTAGTTCAATCATAGACTGCAGGCAGTTTGGAAACCCCAACCAGGCTACAACACAGGTCTTCGGACTGTGGGAGGAAACCAGGATACATACCAAGCCCGAGGAAAGCATGCAACGAACCAAGAGCAAATCGGCTGGGGGCGAAATTTGAACCCGCAACCCTTGGACTGTGCTAAGGACTAAGCCAATGCTTCCAGTGGCATTGGTATGGTTGCACAAATTTGACAAAAGTGTGACCCAAGGTGTTGTGTTGTGTAGGTGGTGTTACCTGTGCTCTGTATTGTGGTAATAATAGTGGTGGTGAAAATAGTGGTCGTGGTCATTTCATCATCCTGATCCCCAGACACAGACAATGTCCCAGCGTTTGCATCACCGGCAGGTTCCTTGTGTCGCTCTCTGGTCTTTAAGATTTCCTCTTCTTCTCTCATCACCAGTGTCGTAACACCCTCAGTCTCTTGTGTGGTTGTTGCATGAGGATATCTTAATTGCTCCTCAGGAACTGTGTGGCAGGGAGGCGCCGTGGATGTTGGCATGATACCAGTGCTCAGTGATTCTGTGGGCACTTCCTCTGTACTCTGCTTCTGGGCTTCTCGGGCAGCACCACTCCACTCCAGGCTCCCAGAAGTGAGTTTAGCAGCGTTCTCAGAGAAGGCCCCTGTGGCCGCGTCCGGGAATGACATCCCGTCCTCACGGGGAACCGGTTGAGACCCGAAGAGATGATGATGATCGACGCCTCTTCCGTCTTTGAACCGTTCCTGGTGTGGATCAGGTTGAGAAAATGTTTTGAACTGAATGTGGTGGTTGAGGTCGGTGAAAGGAGGCGCTGTAGTGACCGCGGGACGTTCTCTGCCCGTGTCTGGCGTGCTGTGGAACGCACCCCGTTTGCTGTCCGAGTCTAGAGAGTCTCCTCTGTGAGTGACTGCCATCTTCCCGTCCATAAAGGAACCTGAATGGAAAAGAAAAGTATAATAAAAGTTCATCAATTTGAGGGAAAAACAACTTCTAGCACACCATCGAATTACATTTAAGGAAAAAGTCACGTACCCAGTGGCTGAGTTTCACACACCCCATGATGTGAAAAATTGCCCGAAACACACGGCTAGGTTTGAATCTTTGAATTCTAGCGTTATCGGTTGTGAAATGATTAGAGGGACCTACGGTTCATGATCGGTTGGAAGTCAGCGTTCCACATCAATTGTTTTCGGTGCACCGCAGAGACTGTTTTTTTATTGACAGCTGCAGGAATATAAGGGGAGTCTCAAAGAAACGCAACCGCAAGCGTGTTCCGACTTTAAAACGCAAAATTATTTTTTAAGCCACAGTTATGTCATGTCTTTATACCCACTTAGTTTGAAACACTAGCTCCCCGTGGGGAATATCATATGCTTCCCACTTTCTCTCAGTTAGTAAAAAACTTGTCACAAGGGGGAAAAGGATCTCATGGTGCCCTTGATTTGCCGAGACGTTCGAGGAAGTATAAAAATTCTCACATGCACATCCCAGACAGAAAGAAAAAAAAAAGAACAGAAAGTTAATCTCTTTGTAATTTTTCATTTGCACACTCTATTCATCACATGGCATGTTTTAGTGAGTTTGGTGAGATCTGCAAAAAAGTGGTGAGCAAAATGAATCACCCCCATTGTCACCTGGTGAGATGTAATCATGCGCCCTTCAGGAGGCCGCATCGCGCGCTGCCGCATCGCGCATCGCCGCATTTCCACCCTAATAGCTCCTTCTCTCTCATCATCATGCTACTCTGAAACCAGTTCACTGTATCAGCAACAAGTTTCCCAGCAACTCTTTCAGCAAGAAAATCACCCAGTCTTGTACTGTACTGTACGTGGAGAAAATCTGAGACAGATGGCCGAAAAAAAGATAATCGCTCAAAGCAAACGGAACTGACAGACTACATTTCCCGTCTTCGAGCTGTGGAGAGTTGAGAAGAGTATCATTTCCACAAGAAGTAATGTGTGTTTTATGAAACTGACTCCGAAGCATGGATAAAATCAAATCAGCATCCAGTGTGTCAGTCAAATCCAAGGAAGGTGACACATGAAAGCTGGTACAAACAGGGAGAGGATCTTAATTCCTGCCATTTATTTTTGAGTGTGTAAAAAGAAAACAACACAGCGACCATAGAAGAACGGCGTACTGGCTATAATATCAATAAAATCTGTTTACATTTTTTGCAATAATTGTAGCATCTTGCATTTGTTCGGTGAGAAACGTCCAAATAATAGAAAATACTTAAGTAGTTTTACTTCCTTACTATACTTACGTGTTATTGTGCTGAAATTTAATCCCATCACCTTATTACATTGTCTTTCTATCTATACTGCGCTTGCGTGGAATTTAATTGCACACTCATAAGCACATTCTAAAAATTGTACGCCATGCGTTCATTTTTGGAATGAACTAAAACATTTTCCGTGTTACCGTGAAGTAGGCGGAATGACGGTGTGAGATCGCTTTTATTACGAAGATTTCAATTACACTCATAAGTGCGTATTTAAGAAATGTACAGCGCCATCTGTTGAATTTTGAGATGAATGAGTTATTTTTTCAAGGTCGATTTTTTTTGGATATGAGTGTTTTCCATTCAAAAATTTCGTGGGCCAAGAGGAGAGATGCACAGCCTACTGTATACTGTATGTTACCTCAAGCTCTGCCAAATACGCCTGTGAAAATCCCATAAAAATGTGTTCAGTAGTTTTTATGTGATGCTTGCACAAACAAACAGACAAAAAAACAGAAACAATCTTGATGTGTTCTATTACTCATCTTACATTCCTCCCAACTTTTTTTTTGCATTGTAAAGACACGCCAACTTTACAGTCTTATTATACTATATGTAGTAGATAGATAGATAGATAGATAGATAGATAGATAGATAGATAGATAGATAGATACTGCAAATGACAAAGCTTCTCTTAACAGTTTATTAATTGAATGTGCTGCCATGCATTATGATTCAGTTCAGTTTTAATTTAATTTGTATTGTTTTATTGCTGCATTTGTTTTTGTTTTAAGTAGGAAAACAAATGTTATAAGGAAAGGGCTACATTTTATTACTAATTAATTATTTTTAAAAGTTTAAAATGGCTTTTTACAAAATCAGGAAAAAATGTCAAATCAAATCAAAACTTTAGTGAAACTTTTCAATATACTGTACTGGAATAAACACTTGCATAAACTGCTGTGGCTCATTTGCACATAGAAAATGAAAGCAGGAGGCTTTGAACAAGGATGTTGGGATACAGTAACTTTAGCTAATTTGCTAACAGGTAAAAAAAAAAAAAATAATAATAACTAACTTGCCTGATTAAAAAAAAAAAAAAAAGTTTTGCTATTGCCAGATTAGAAAGTCATCATTCTGCTTATTGTTGTTCCATTATTAAACTATAGTATGCAGTCATAGTAATGCATATGACAAGGAAATAAACAGAGATTTAAGGATGTTCTCAGACAAACAGCTTCATACATTCATAGTTCATATACTGTAACTAATTTAAATAATAACAGTTACTTTGCAAATTAAAAATATTCAGTTTTTCAATAACTTTACATGTAAAAATGTTCAAATAATATATTTTTTGCACATTAAGGTTTGCACATTGGTGACTACACCAATCTTTTTTATTATTTTTTTTTTGTGTGTACTTTCACCTACGTCTCATTTTCGGTGTATGTGATAATTATGCTGTGATTGTATTTAAACAGAAATTAATCCGTTTCTGTAGTCTCGCCGCTCTCCATGGTGCTAACACTCAATAGACATTTACGTGCTTATCTGGAGAACCCATTGCTTAATTGCTCTGTTAATGACTAGGAATATAGTACTTGATTTTTGACACAGTAAGAGGAGTAGCACATGCAGCAAATTAGTTCCTGGACTTAGAAGATAATTAGCTAATTATAAAGACCAAAATAATTCATAAACAGTAGACAGAAGTGTGTGGCACTGCTGACTCAAAATGAAATTAACGATATTATCATCTATTAGACAACAGTTAGTTCCGACTAAGTAATCTGATTGGACAAGACGCATTCCATGAGTGCTGATATACTGTACTGTAGAGTCCAAGAGCACTGGGACATTTAACTAGATGTATCACTCGTAAGCAGTATCACATAAGACAGAGATAAATCATGAAGGTGGTGGACATACTGTAGCTGTAAATTTGGTAAGTTTCTCTTTATATTTACATTCAACGTGCTTGAGAATATCAGCTCCATTAACTTCCGTGTTCGGGATTAAATCCTGTGAATAGCATTAAATAAAAAGCTAGTGCACTAGGGTGTCGATGACTTATTCCGCACACTACGAAGTGCCCAAGATTATGGTTTAGAGAGGGATTTGGGATACAGCCTGGTTTTAGAAGCTAGTTTCTTTGCAGCTTGGCTTAGGTGTAAATATCCTGGAATGCCTCTCATCCAATCAGATTGCTCGATCGGAAGTAACCATTGTATAATAATCATTAATTGCACTAAATATTGTAACCAGCTTCTTTTTTTTTTTACTTCGAAACAATAATTTTAATTAATTTTAATTAATTTTTATCTTAGTGGAGCCAAATAACTAAACAAATCATATTCTGTTGATAATAAATGGTGTTTGTAGACCTGTTGTATGAAAGCAATATCACACTTTAGGTGGCACTACTGAATATCAGCATGGGTGTGATATCTAGGACTGCATCACAGCTGTGCTGCTATTCAGTACAATATTGTACCCATAGACGTGATGTTGCTTAATTATACTCAAGTGTTGTAGAAAAATAGTCTGGATTATTTTTCGTGCTGTCAATATGATCATATAAGGGCACACACACACTCCGGCCAATTTTGGGAATGCTAAGTAACCTAACCTACATGTCTTTGGACTGTGGGAGGAAACCAGAGTACCCTGACGAAACCCACCAAGTACGGGGAGAACATGCAAACTCCATGCACACAGAGACAGGAATCGAACCCGGACCCTGGAGGTGCAAGGTGACAGTGCTAACCACTACACCACCGTGCCATCTGGTATATATTAATGTTTAAGATATTATAAAACTGCATAATCTGTTTCCTCTAACCAGTTCATCATACATTCCTTTATTTCAACATTTAACATTTATAATACAAGAAAATCTGAGTATTTTAAACTTCTGAATAATTACAGACTACAGTACATCTGTGATCAACTAGATTAAATTTTTTGAATCGACTGACAGCACTAATTATTTTCTATAACAGTATGATCAAAGATATATATCAAATCAAAGGTATATATCAAATCAAAGGTATATATGAACATGCTACACCTCTAATACAGTAGATTATCTTTCTATAGCAATGGCTTATGCATGACTCTTACTATATCTTGGACGTGCCACATGAGCTATGCCTTATGATTAATGGGTTAGGAAAAAGAGCTGTTATGTAACAAAGGAAAACACAGAATTGTTATATGCTAAAATCTTCTGTAATTAGTGTCACATACAGTATGTGTGCGGTCTGCAGGCGAGGCATAAGCGCAGGAGGTTAAGACTTAGATTTTTAGTAAGAATGAACAAACATAAACAAACACAAGCAATAGACAAAACCAGGATCAATCAACAGATGCAAGCCACACTAATTAGTCACGTCGGTTCAGGTGAGAGATCCCGTCACCTGACCGCGGTGCACTCTGGCAGTCTTGGGAGTCTAGGGCTTGACCTTGACAATTAGATGTTAAACAATCTTTTTGGAAGGAGATTCCAGGGTCCAAGTTTTCCATACACTCACTCGAAAACAGAAAGAGAAAATGAGGGTTTCAAGAAAATAATTGTCTACAGCTGTCATGTAATGTAACATCCTTTTCTTAAGTTAATAAGACAGGAGACTATGCCATGTTACAGAGTGACCAAAAAATATATATAGTTGCAAGCCATGATGATGGGGCCCGAGCTCCTGTGCCATCGCCGCCCGGACACACCAGTCAGACAGTGGGCACACAGTAGGCACATGCATGTAGAGGGGCCATACCAATAGCCTTATGACATCATTTTAGAATAGGGGAAATTTTATGTTAAGATCGACAAGAAGCCATGTCATTTAAAATGATGTCACTCAGGAAGTTATTAGTCACTTCTCATCATGCGTTGAGGAATCACCACAGCTGAACTATTTGAGATGTCAAAAATCCCTTCGCAATTTTGCATCCTCAATGTCTTGGATCATGTTCAATGTTGTGTTCGTAACATTGAATTTAACTATAAATGATTTTAAAAAGCACGACGCATCCTCCGTTAATACATTTGAAATAATTAACAAATGATGTTGTGTCACTACTGATTTTTTTTTTTTGCACATCACACTCTATCATGGTTTTACTTATTCTTTAATATTATATATATGTATTTAAAAAAAATAAAAGTAGAGAAATTATTCTTAATCGAATGCTACCTTAGTCTAAACTCGATACGAATATGAATCCTAAATCAATATTAATATGTGCACTCAAAAGAGCCATACTGTATGCTCTAGAGTACACGTGATTCATGGTTCTAACTATACAAAATTTAAAAAGCCCCAAAACCTGCAGGCAAAACAGCACATCAGCTCCAGAATGCAAATGTGAGGGACAGTTTGAGGTGCTTCGGGGTTCGATTTGCACCGTTGGAACTGCTTCGGTCCAAACAAACCGACTCCACCGTGCGTTCAAAGCTCTCTTAGTAGCGTGTCGACTCTCTGCTGACTGCATTTGACTTTTAAATGGTTGCGAACTACAATTGAATTGTTTTCCATGGACCAGGGAAGAGACTTGATTTTTCTTCCTATTGCATATTCTAATGTATTCTCCAGTTTCTCTTTCTTTCTCTTTATAAACATGTTTCGAATGGATGATCCGAAGATCCGAACAGCTAAATAATATTAAATCACAAAACTAACAGCTTCATAACATTGCTGTATATATATATATATATATATATATACACAATATTGTGCAAAATGTCATAAATGTTATAAATGTCAATATCTCATTAATTTTAGTGCATCTTTGTAGGGAATGGTCTATGCAGACATAATAAACTTATATATAAACAATAGTAGATACCGAACTCTACTGCCAGGTTTTATGACGTCTGAGGAAGGACGTACGGCGAAACGACAGGGCTTGTAAACAGAGCTAATCTCGAACGTGATATTCTTGGAATTCGGTTGAAACCAAGTCTGACTTTGACATGCAGGAGTGAGCTCCAGTACACATCAGGGATGTCTGTACACTCACTCACTGCACCGCTCGCATTGATTAGTGAACGTCAGTAATGACAGCTGGCGCCTTTTCTCTACTTCAGCGTAAGGGTTGAACACTCCTACAGTATGTAGGGAGGAATGGAGAGAGTGAGAGTTATAATGAGAGAGAGCAATAGCCTTTAGCCACAACACACACATACACACACACACACACACACACACACACACACACACACACACACACACACACACACACACACACACACACTCAGAGGATTATAAGAAGCGAATAACTGGAGGCAAAGAGCTGCTCGTCTCATTGTGTACAGCATAAATAATGCACCAGGGAGACTAATATGTCGACTTTTTCAAAGGTGCTCAGTGACCTCTTCTTCCCAGTCGGGTCCAGGAACACACCTCCAGAAAATAACACACTGTTGACTCAGTTTGAAAAAAAAAAAATAAAATAAAAAATAAAAAATAGATAAGGAAAAAAAGAAATTCTGAGCTCCAGCCACTAGCTAACAGTGTTAAAATCTGATTCTCAATCTGTATTAAAAAATTAAGGCAGACAGCTTATTTCTTATTTCTCGTAATGTTCTCCACACTATTATAATAATGTAAAGATTTTACTGAAAAAGGAATTTCTATAGGATTTAGACCTTGACCTGAAAGTAAATATGAAATCGCAGCTCGAGTATACCACTATAAAGACTGCACTGGACGACAATAACGGGTACATGGTGATGAAATCCCCCAAGCTTTGTCTTCTGACCATGCAACGGCCTTCACAAGCTATTTCGGAACGTAATTGAGACACCTGTTATCAATAGAAAACCTCGACACCGTGTTGAGACTCCCAGAGCTGAAGATCTCGGGTAACCGAGGAGACGGTAACCAACACCTCAGTGAAACAACAGGAGCCGTTAAAGGTCTTCACAACAAAGTCATGACCAGAATCAATACTCTCGCTACGTCTCCGATTATAAAACATGGCAGGAGAGCAGCAGGCACTTCTTGCACTTCTTGCTGAAAATATATTCTTTGCCCAATATGAAGCTGTGCCACTTTAATGCTTTGGAGGTTGCATGTCTAATGCAGTATCTTTGGACTGCGGGAGGAAACCAGTGGACCTGGAGGAAACCCACCAAGCACGATCGAACCTGGCTGGGAATCTTATCCAGATCCTGGACGTGCAAGGCGACAGTGCTAACCACTAAGTCATCGTGCCTTAAAAAGGCGGTCAAGCACCACCAATTCAAGAACTTGGCTGGAGTTTCAGTTGGAAATCAAGGTCCCAGAGTATGGAGGAAGAGTGGAGAGGACAGAATCCAGAGAAGATTCTGAAGAAGTCCACTTCGGGGTGCCTTGTCATCTGTTACTGTTGTTACGCTGTGTTTCTATGACATGATTACAAACCTACCTCTAGCTGGATTGTTGGTCATGATATCTCTAAGCTTGAACTCACCCGGCCTGAAAGCCATAGAGAAACTAGAGAATATTGTCAAGAGGTAGGTGAGACACGCCTAATCCAGGATACTATCAAAGCAAGCTGGTCAGCAATAACAGCTCAGAAATGTCACACGCTGATCGCCTCCATGCCAGGGACAGAATGTAACCCAAGTGATAAAGAAAAATAAATAAAAAGAGCTGAAACCTTTTTCTTCATCTTTGTAAACAATAATCATTATTTACAGTAAAGATCTGGTAAGGCCTAGTGCAGTAAATGTGTACTGTGTTATTGCTTTTCTCCACCACTAAGAATATATATGGCTTGATTTTTTTTTTTTAGAGTATTTTAATTAATCAGTAAATCGTTTTTTTCAAAACCGTTCTTATTCAATTTTTACAGTACCAGAGATGCCAGTAACTGAACATACTGCTTCTCAGCCATTCACAGTGAAACCAGTGTTCGGAGATTCTGTAGATCACAAAGCATGCTGGTGATGTAAACCAAGTTAAACAGGGATCTAACGGTTTGTAATAACGTGCTGTCACCACCAAGCATCCTCCACCGGATCCCTCCTGGGACCCATGTTTATACTGTATGCATTTTCTGCCATGGGTCCTTCATGGTAATTTTAGAGTTTTTGGAGAGCTGGGCTGTTTTTCCATGGCCAAGAAGAAATGCACATTTTGAGGTTTTACTAACGTGTGGTCCTCCTCTCCAGCACTCTGGCACAGACTTTCCCAAGGAGGCTGAGGAGTGTGATGCCCTAAGGTTGGAACATGCCCTCCGGTCCACCTTCTTAAAGCTTGGAAGGACGTCCGACATGCTGATGGACTTCATCTTTAATGGATGATAAGTTTTTGCCCAGTTCAAGAGGACACCATCAAAAAAACAAAAAAGGGGACTAAATATTTAAAAATTCTGAACTTCATGTCATATCATAACTTTTGACTATTAATTTAAATAATAGAATATTTAATGATAATGATAAGTTAAATTCAATTAGAAATGGCTGACCAATAAATAAATACAGTGGAACCTCGGATTGCGAGTAACGTGGTTTACGAGTGTTCCGCAAACCGAGCAAAGATTTTTAATACATTTTTTAATCGGAAACTGAACAAGTCTTAGTTTACGAGCGCCGAGTATCATGTATCACGCATGCGACTCTTATTTTGACACCGTGCGGCAAGTGATCACAACTGAGCCAATGATTTTTCTCTCTCTTGCGTCCCCTGCTGCGTCTTAGTGCTCGTCTCTTATAATCAACATCTCCGTCTCTCTTCTGTTTGCGCGCACGTAATTTGACACTGTTCCCCAAACACACCGACACACACACAAACACAAACACACACACACACACACTTAGTTTCTAAGACACACACACAGATCTCCCCGGCGCTTTACACACGCACTTTATTTATACAGAAAACTCTGCTCTGTCGCGCTTCTTTTCAAAGGTAAGGTGCTGGTTCATTTGTTATTTAAAATTTTTGTAAGCAGTGATTCCGTTAGTATGCTCACGCGAGTATCATTAGAGAGATTTCTTTTTTTCCCTGTTAAAACAGTGTTTGCATTGTGTATGTTAGTTGTGAAACTTAAAAAGCGAGGTGTGGGAGAGAGAAGGAGTTTTACTGTTTAAGACGAGGCTAGGGGCTAATTCCACACACACACGCATACAAATACAGTGAAACCTTGGATTACGAGCATAATTTGTTCAAGAAGTGGGCTCGTGTTTCAAAACACTCATAAACCAAATCATCATTTCCCATAAGAAATAATGAAAACTCAAATTATTCGTTCCACAGCCCTAAAAAATAAATACATAAAAATAATTAATACAATATATAAAATGAAAATAAAACAAATTAATCTGCACTTTACCTTTAAAAAAAGTACAAATAAATCCTGACAGATAAGTGTTTCTGTTGGTGTGCGCAGGCGCCGTGTGTGTGTGTGTGTGTGTGTGTGTGTGTGTGTGTGTGTGGGATTAGCGCCTTCTCTCGCTTCGTTTTACACAGTAACACTCCTCCTCCCTCTCCCCACCTCGCTTTTTAAGTTTCACAACAAACACACACACACACACACAACGGAAACACAGTTTTAACAGAAAAAAGAAATCTCTCTGAGACCGGCATGAGCGCATTATTAACGGACTCACTTTTTAGGTTTCACTCACTGTTTGCGAAGCCTTGGGGGGAGGTGAGAGAGTGACGTGTGTGTCTGTGTCTGTGTCAAGTTACGCGCACGCGTACACGCACACACAAAGTAAGTGTGTGTGTGTGTGTGTGTGTGTGTGTGTTTTTGTGTGTGTGTGTGTGTGTGTCGGTGTGTTTGGGGCACAGTGTCAAATTACGCGCGCGCAAACAGAAGAGAAGGAGATGTTGATTATAAGAGATGAGCACTAAGACGCAGCAGGGGACTCTTATTTTGACACAGGGGACACAGCAGGGGAGACAATTACCCATAATTCCCGCAGCGCAAGAGAGAGAAAAATCATTGGCTCAGTTGTGATTACTTGCCGCTCGGTGTCAAAATAAGAGTCGCATGCGTGATACATGATACTCATGATACTAGTAAACTAATACTTGCTCGGTTTCCGATGAAAATTAAATTAAAAATCTTTGCTCGGTTTGCGGAACACTCGTAAACCACGTTACTCGCAATCTGAGGTTCCACTGTACACGGCGCCTGCGCGCACAAAAGGAAACACTTAATTGTCTGGATTTATTGTAACTTTTTTTTAAATGTTAAGTGCAGGTTAATTTGTTTTATTTTTACTTTATATGTTGTATTAATAATTTTTTATGTATTTATTGTTTTGGTCTATAGAATGAATAATTTGAGTTTTCATTATTTCTTATGGGAAAAGTCTATTTGGTTTACGAGTGTTTTTGGAATACGAGCCCGCTCCCGGGAACGAATCGTGCTCGTAATCCAAGGTTCCACTGTAGAAGCATTTTTACTAGCGCTATACATACATGCACAGACACATACAGAGGTCCAACCCATTGTAAGCTGGGATTTGGGCAAATTTGGTCATTTTGCATATATATTGCAACATTCTCTCTCTTTCTCTCTCTCATTGCAAAATAGAGTACAGCATTCCCGTTGTGATGATGAGAGCCCATAACGCAGATTAGATGAGAGAAAGTGCAGGATACATTTCGTCTCAAATTGATTTCCACTGATTCATGTCCTTCTCACTCAGAGCTCTCCCACTCACACTCCGCACGCACAAGGCCTTATAATTAATCTGTATGGAGGGCAGAGGGCTGCCCACGTGCTTCTGGCAGACGGCAGGAACCAGGAGCTGGATTAATCATTCCCACGGCAACAGCTTCTCACACATGCATGCTGTGTTAAATTAAACATTAATAAGAGTCCAATTAGAAAGCAACTACGGTGGCTGGAAAAGATTGTGTTATGAGATTCTGAGATCTTTGTCATGTCCTGGATATAAATGACCATTCATACGTCCATTTGTAATTCCACATAATATGTCCAGGATTAAAAAAAAAAAAAGCATAATACTCTGCAATATTTCTAATCCTAATGGTTAGGCATACAGTAGTACATATGGCTGTGTAGTGAGGCATAGGAACAAAGTACTGAAACAAATACAAGAAAACATTAAGCCAGTATGACATAATACATCATACAGACAACACACCAGTTCAGCAGTTGTACAATCAAGGCATGAATGAAGGATTTCTTTTTTTCAATTTTCCAATGTCTTTACATATGTGACTGGGTTCCTGTGACTGGATACCATAACCACGTACCTCCAGTACATCTAAATGCACACGCCTATCTAGTGCTGCTAATATCCTGAACAGCAACTATGCTAATCCTTTTCCACCTGTTCTTCCTTTCTCTACCCATCCCGAGGCATCTGGAGATTGTGCCAGATCCAGTAGACCGAGGCCAACAATGCAAGGATCCTGAGGGATCCAGAGAGGAACCAACTCCAGCTGGATTCTGCTTCATGATGGTTTGGATCTACAGTACACATGCTGAGCTCCCAGTGATCCAAATACCAACTCCCAAAGTCTGCAAATGCTGACTCATCCCTGTGCTGAACTGCTTGACTCCTTGACAACTTGGACAACTTCTGTTAGACTGAATTTCCAGCAGCATAGCACACATGTTGTCATTATATAATCCCTGTTATCACCCAAATGGGGATGGGTTGCCAGTTGAGTCCGGTTCCTCTCAAGGTTTCTTTGCTTTGTCTTTGCTTTCCACCGTCGCCCTCGGCTTGCTCATCAGGGACAAACTCATGATTATCTAAACACATTTTTTCTCACTCATATACACTTCCATGTGTAACTTTCTCATGTCCAGTTCCTGAGATACGGCCAGTTCGAGAACCTCCTGAAGATGGACCGGCAAGAAACCTTCAGGATTTAGAGAAAATCTGTAAAAAAAAATTAAAAAGAAAAAAAAATAGTGGGGGCCTCCGAGTGGCGCAGTGGTTAAAGCGCTCGCCCTATCATCAGGAGATCGCTAGTTCGAATCCCGGGTGGTGCTGTAACCTCTCGCAGCCGGAGGTCTAGAGAGAGCTGATTGGCCGAGCTCTCTCAGAGGGGAGGGATGAGAGGTACATAGTGCTGCGACATTAATCACGACTCTACAGCCAGTCAGGGGTGTCTGTGAGCTCGCGCAGTGGAGGGAGCGGATAGCGCTGTCCTCCGAGTGTGTTACGCCGCCCCCAACGGTGCGCGAGCGAGCAGTTCGAAAATATACGGTCGGCTGGCGTCACGTGGTTCGGAGGAAACACGTGATAGTCTTCGGCCCTCCCGGCTGAGTGGTAGTAGTAGCCTTAATGTGGAGCCCCCTAGTGACGGGGAGGAATTGGACACGACTAAATTAGGGAGAAAATCGGGGGAAAATACAAAAAAAAAAAAAGAAAAAAAATAGTGGGCAGATTTCCCTGCTACCCCTAAAAATAATGTTTCCCGCAAGAAAAAAAAAATAAATTAGAATTAAAACTTTCTAAATTCTGTTGAAGTATCAGCAAGAAAAGGTTTTTTATCAACCAATTTATGCCGGAATTGGAAGATTTGATACATTTCCCAGATTGCACCCAATGACGCAAAACTGACCTTTGTGTCTTAATCTCTGACTGATACGCTGGGTCGCATATTATAGGGATGCACAGATCACATCTAAACCACCAGAGACAAGAAGATTTTGCATGGGCTAGTAGTTCTTCATTCATTATTTCCCTCTAGACAAGACGAAGTAGACAAGTAGGCTCAACAACCAGGAAACGGGTGGGGAAAAAAAAAAACCTCCGAATTTTCTAAACAGCTTTGAGATGAACTGGAAGGCAAACTGCTTAATCAGAGCATAATGGGTGACGCACTTATCATCAGAAGACCCACTATTCTACAGGAGCACTAACTCTAAACCCTTAAACAAATTTTCTGATTTGTGGGTCTACTGATGATAAGGCAGACCGCAGCCTGATGCCAGTAATGCTGTTGTGGCTGAATGCACAAATCCCTACAGCCATGCTCCAAAATCTAGTGGAAATCCTTCGGAAAAAAAAAAGAAGGAGATTCTGCGGTGAGTGTGGAGAAGAGTTGCACCACAAAGCTGTCATATAACTCCCCTGCTTCCTGTACACAGTTACCTCATACCGAGCGTAACCATATCATAATTATATGGTTATAATTGATAAAGAAACAAGGCTGCTAGTGGAATCTCCTGAAGAAAAAAAAAAGTGCTGGCTAACTGACTGCTAATATGATGAAGGCGCAAATATACTGTATTAGTGAAGGATAATCTTCACGTTTATTAATTTCCTTGTCGGCATGGTGGCGTAGTGGTTAGCACTTGCACCTTGCGCCTTGCGCGCCAGGGTCCGGGTTTGATTCCCGCCTCGGATCTGGTGCATGATCGAGTTTGCATGTTCTACCCCGTGCTTGGTAGGTTTCCTCCCACATTCCAAAGATATGCAGATTAGGTTAATTCTGACGTGTGCTCAAGTTGCAATGTCTTTTTTTTTTTTTTCATAATTCAATTTTATTCATATAGCGCTTTTAACGAGGTTCAGTGTCTCAAAGCAGCTACACAAACTGCTTAAAAAGAAAAGAAAAGAAAAGAAAAGAATGAATGTCAGTGAAGGTAACTTCCTTCGACAAAACTCCACTATTCGAAACACCCTGCGAAGTCACCAGCGCAGACGTCACTTCCTCCGTGTGTTACCATGGTAACAGAAGCACCTCGGATACCGAGATACTCAGATATTGAAGAAATTTCGCACTTTGTACATTAAATATAGAATAAAAAATGATACAATTAAAAAGCATACTATTGAAACTTCTATAACTTGTAAATAAATTATTGATTAATAATAATAATAATAATAATAATAATAATAATAATTGATTAAATATTTTTTTTTACAGATTACTAGCCTATATAATACTAAGGATTTGTCAATTAAATTTAACTTGTAATTATTGAGTCCTTTTAATATGACGTCGTCCCCGATAATGATGCTAAATATAAAAAAACGTTTTTTCGAGCTCCATTTTTTTCATGGAACTGACGTATGGGAAAATTTTCATTCCCTTCCCCGGGGAAGTGAAGTCCCGATGTTCACTCGTTCCCTACACCGTTCGCAGTTCCCTTTGAGGCTTGGCATCACTCTTAACATGGCTGAACCACCTGTAATGGATTCTTCTCATGCAACTTCAGGCCAATCAGAACGCACCCTGTGTGTGCGCTGTATGGGTCCAGGGTGTACCCCACCTCATTCTCTAAATCTCCTGGGATAGGCTCTCAGGAGAGTGAGTGAGAGTGTATTAACTAGCTAACTAACTTGCCACGTGTCATGATGCTACATTAGCTAGCAACATTTTTAATAGTCAGTCCGGACAACGTTAACATGGGCCTTGGCAAACATCCAGGAGCTTTTACGTGCCCGGCGAGCTAGTAAATGCATTTATGATTCGTCCTCCCTTGTATGTACCATAAAATTTACCATCTGCGAGTTATAAAGTAGTTCTTGTATAAAAAGGAAAGTTGCGAGATAAATGCAAAACACCCATCAAAGGCGGAATGAATCATCTCCGAGTGTGGCTCAGAGCCACCATTTCCTGCGGCACGGCACCCGCATGTCCAAGACTTTTCATTCTCCTCAATGGAGTCACATTTAATTCAAAGGCCTTTTGAAGCTTCTAGTTTGGACAGAAAGCCTTTTCTCCCAGCTTTATTCTGTCACAACAAGAACGGTCGAAAAACACATTTGATATTCTTCACAATTTATCAAACATAACATTTATCTTCAAAAACCATACGAGCGGAACAACATGTTCAAATAGGGAGGGAAAAAAATGAAACGGCAGCTATATTAAGAGACTTCAGATGGCTCCGTTTGGAAGTGGCCAAAATGCGAAGGCTGAGAAGTTGATGAGGGAAACTTTAGTCTGTGCAGTGGGAAAAATGTGTCTGTGTGCATAACTGCATAGTACGTACCCAAACTTTCAGCAGTTTTAAGATACTCAGATTCAGACTGTGTTGTTGTGAATCACAGCAAACGCAGGAGGACCAGAAGCGCCCGCGATCGTGCTGCCACTTGAATTCGCGCCGGCTCCTGAGTATTTCTAACCCTGCAGACTCGTCCAGCCGATCTAATCCCAGCTAAAGGAGACAGTAATCGTCTTCCTGAAAATATGGCTGTATAAAGTTCAACAAGCACTTCAGGCCATAAACACTGGGAAACAGTAGCCTTAGAGTTATGTGAAAGTCTGGTTAAAAGCTGCAATCATTTACATCTAGTAGTTACCGTCGTACTTTTTTTTTCTTTTTTTTTTTTTTTAACGGATGTTGTGGAAATACAAGAAGTACCTGGTTGCAAGAAATCTACCATATACCAGAAAAACCACAGTACAGTATGTCCTTATGTATGTACTGTATATTACTATATAGAATTACTGTGCCTGTTATCTTATCTTAACAAAGCCGATAAAACATTGTGAACTAATAAAAGCAAAGAAAATATTATTATAATGTAAAGGCCTGGAATAACATTTCCTTCAGAGGTGTTGGTAAAATATGAAAAAAAAAAAAAGAAATTTTCAAATTAAATGTTGATGTGCTCAAAGGTATGACTGAGACAATCCTAAATCAACATTACTAAAAAAAATGACAGCGGTGCCTCCGCATACAAATGTCCCGCCTCACATATTTTTGCCTTAAGAACTGAAATTCTTACGGCTAAGTTGCGCGTTCATCTGGAACTTGTTCGCATCAGTGGAAAGCCAAGCGAAGCAAGTTTAGAAATGAGAGTTTTCTTGCATTTTGTGCAAAATTGAGTAAATCCGTAGCGCCATGCGTCTCAAGACTGTTAGCTAGGACGGTAGCAAGAAGAAAATGGAGCCACTTTCAGTTTCATTTTTAAAGCAGCCGTTGTCAAGAGGAATCATAAATTAAGATTAAGAGAGGTTTAATGTCTACTTATTTAATATTTTACTTGATCGACAAGTCTTGATGGTTTTAACATGCAAAAATATGATTACAGTGTTGGAAATTGGTAATATTGGGAATGTTTTGGGGATTTTGCTGGAACGGATGATCTGCATTTACATTCTTTTCTATGAGAAAAAGCGTTTCGCAAGACAAAATTTCGCCTTAAGAACTCGTTTCCAGAAAAGATTAAATCCGTATGCCGAGGTACCGCTGTACAGTACAGTATGTCGATAACAATGCAATGCTTTGGACATTTTTATTCAATATGGATTCGATATAGACAGCCTACCACATCGCAGATATACACGAAAGACAACAGTCTGTGACTTGCATGTCAAAGTACTGCACACGCGCATTCCCTACTCCAAAGCATTGTTTGGACGACAGGTGAAGAAATCTCTAGAAAAGTTTTGAAATGAGAAAAAAAAATTGAGTGGAAGCAGCAAGGGGCATTGTTACGTATAAAACTTGAGGTGTGAATTGTGAGATTCGAGCAAGTCTGCTGTGCCGTAAACGCTTGCCAATAGCCTGTCGATTGGGAGAGACACACATGGTGGTGTGTGTCTGAATGTCCTCCGGTTTATTCACAGGACTAAGAGGAATATGAGTTCTAAGCCATTTCCTGAGTGAATATAAAGTACATACTGTACATGTTACATCCGTCTGTTACTGCAATAAAAGAGAAGCAGCCTAGAGAAATTCAAGGTGAAGCAACCGTAGACGTCTGGCATTGTTGATGGGAATCTCTAGTCACCTGGTGCTGAGTCAAATAAAATCGCAAAGTACCCTGATTTTATAAATATCCAGATTTGATATTACAAGTTTTCTCACTTAAACACCAAGCGCAGCATTTAAACAATACAAACTAACTTTAAATACAAAAGTTTACCATTTAAATGAGCTGCACGTTTCTATCATTCACCATAATTATTATTTCTAAACAAATTTTAATTCACTCATAACACCCGGGATGAAAATGTGTAAATAGTTCAGAATGCGCCACCTGTAGGATTATAAAGAAACAGCAACGTTTTATCTCTTCAAATGCCTCCAAAGTTCTCAAAACTCAACCTGACAGTGAGTGCGCGGGTCGAGTGGCTAGAAGCCGCGCGGCGTGTGTGGCTTCTAACCCGAGCACGCGGGTCTTCTACCGCACGCGATTTTCTAATAATTAGCGCTCGCTGTGTTTTGAGACTGGTGTAAGCGTGTGTAGTGAGTGGGTTTGTGACTAATTCAAGTTCGGAGAAAAAGGCAGGTCCATAAAATAAAGTATTTTATCAATAAAGATAAAGTAACACCATAAAAATACGTTTCTGTTGCGCCGCACAGACGTGAATAATTGTACGAGGGTTAGGGTTAGGGTTATGTCTGAGGCTGATCGGCCGATCACCGGTCACGACCAATCCAACTGAAAACCGGCCGATTCTGGTCACTGGACGATCGACTGGTTCATCTCTGTTATAAACATAAAACTATGTGAATCACCACATGAAAGAATAGTGATTCATAACTGAATCGATTTCTTTCCAATCTTGAATTGGCGTACAGTACAAGGAATAAGGAAAACGGCCAAGCATGGGAACGTTAACACAGTCTAGGGCGAAAACATTATTATCCGAAAACACTAACAGGCACAAAAAACTATGAACACCGCCTTCCACTATCATCTAGAACTGAGGACAAAAAAAGTGCAAAACAATGTTAAATAAATGGAAGTGATTTAGACATCTTAAAGAAACTGTCTGGATTAAGACAGTCTGTATACCAGAGTGCACCTGACATGAAGACGTGCACATGCATGGTTAATCTGTCGCCAGTTTCAGGAGGGTGAGTGGTACTGTATTGCCAGAGATAAACCTACAGTATACAGTATGTATTCATATGAAAGAATGGGAAATTGTCTTGCTGTTGTGCCTGGCTGTAGCAGCGTACACACTGAACTGCAGACACTGTTTTTGCATTATCAAAGTCACCAATGCTAGTTAGCTGGTTAACCTGGTAGAAACCAACCCATTAGATCGCCTGGGATAGGCGTGGCCCTGGTGTCATTAGCGTTGTTTAACTCATTCACTCATCGTCTATACCGCCTTATCCTGTATCCAGGGTCACGGGGGACCTGAAGACTATCCCAGGATGCTTAGAGAACGAGGCGGGGTACACCCTGGACAGGGTGCCAATCCATCACAGGGCACACACACATACAGTACACTCATTTACACACTACAGGCAATTTGGGAATGCCAATTTGCCTAATCTGCAGGTCTTTGGACTGCGGGAGGAAACCGGAGAACCCAGAGGAAACCCACTGAGCACGGGGAGAACATGCAAACTCCATGCACACAGAGACGGGAATCGAACCCGGACCCTGGAGGTGCAAGGCGACAGTGCTAACCACTACAGCACCCCTACGTTGTTTAACTATGTAACATAATTGTTCGTTTTTTTTTCCTTATTATCTGTTACATTTTTCATTTTTATTAGCTTTTAAAACAAACGTTAGACAAATTCTGGGGATCTTCTGTTATACATCGCAATGACCTCATTTGTTAATCGGGAAGATGTTGACCTACAGTACTGTATTATAAATGCGCGCTCTAAACGCAGTGATTAAATTCCGCGCCGGAGGACAGCACTCCCTCTTGGTGGTGATTTATTTGATTGTGTGAATAATCAGCAACCGAATAAATATTCCAATTAGTCCATGGGTAAGTATTACAAGTGCTCAAAAAATGAACTTGTGCTGACATTTTATGTGAGCCGATGTTTGTTCATGTTAAGTCCGGATGTGCACATACACATATTAATATTAATATCTGTGTTTAAGCCTTTCTGGAGCAAATTAACTCAGGTGAAGGAACGCCAAGAAAGCCCGACGCAATTGAAACAACTCGTTAAGCGGAAAAGTTAACACATATTGTACAGCATGGATGCGATATTTCGGTCACTGGACTGGCACACAATCCCAGCCAACCTCATGAATACGCCATCTGCGCCTGCATTATACTGCCTCCAGTATTATGTTTTATGGGATTTCTGAAATGTCACCCCAGCAGCAGCAGCAGCAGCATTGAGACTGAGGGACATGTTTCTACTCTGCGAAAGTGCAGGTCTCGGAACGGCTTCGCAGCCGAGTTCTTGCTACTTTCTGCCTCCTCACACGCCTCGGTGTAAAGGTCAATCTCACATCTCCATAATGACCGGCGGCAAGGAACAGCCTGATCAATGCAAGGACACCTGCTATCACTGGCAGCTTATTGATCAGCACCCAGCAATGCACTGAGGTGCCTCTCACCAGCTCTGTCAGAAAGAAAGAAAGAAAGCGAGAGAGAGAGAGAGAGAGAGAGACACACACACTGGAGCAAACTATTGATCTCAGCCCTCTAACAATGTGCAAAGGCACTCAGCAGCCTCCAGAGTCCCGGCCTACTACTGTGTGCCTAGCCAGGAATATTACAGGCTCAATCCCCCCGTCCACTCATTGATGGGCATCGCTATAGTACAATAGAGACCAGGCATGAATGAGATAAACTGATGGGAGAGTAACAAAAATAATAGGTGTACAAAAATATCATGTCACATTATCACCTGGACCTCATGTTGCTCAACTGGAACACGGCATGGAAGAGGGAGCATGCATCAAATTTAAACCCAATTTACTCCAGCGAATTAAATAACCATGGGGAGGTGCGACGAAGCAGGATTTACTGCTGCGGGATTTACCTTAGCTTCATTCACAGTGAATGATCTGGATTCAAGCCTTGCATTGAAAATGGGCCACCAAGACCAAATTCTTTTATGCGGAAGCTCAAAAAGGGCTACAGAACGAAGGGGGCTTCATGGTTAGCACTGTCGCCCTGCACCTCCAGGTTCTGGGTTCGATTCGCACCTCGGGTCTGTGTGCATAGAGTTTGCATGTTCTCCCCGCGCTTGGTGGGTTTCCTCTCCAAACACAGTCCAAACACATGCAGGTTAGGCTAATTGCTGTTCCCAAGTTGTCCATGATGGATAGACACCCCGTCCAGGGTGTACCCCGCCTTGTGCCCTAAGTCTCCTGGGATAGGCTCCAGCCCCCATACAGCAACCCTGTATACAGGATAAAGCGGTATAGACGATGAGTGAGTGAGAGTCAATTTTGGGATACAAGTACAATTTAGTGATGATGCAACACTCTTGAGACTCCGTCTCCGTCGTTTGTTAACAAGGTTGCATTTTTATATATTTTTTTATTTATTTATTTTTAAAGTTGCATTATAAGGCGGCCTTGCACCTCCAGGTCGTGGGTTCGATTCCCATGTTGGGTCTGTATGCATTGAGTTTGCACGTTCTCCCCATGCTGGTGGGTTTCCTCCGGGTTCTTCGGTTTCGTCCCACAGTCCAAAGACCTGCAGATTAGGTTAATCTGTGTTTCCAAATTGCCCATATTGTCAGGATTGGTCCTTCAGCGGTCACCATTGGACTCCACGGCAAAGCTAGTTGGACGAACGAGGTTCCTCTGTAGATGGATGGATGGAAGTTGTATTATACAGTACATTCTCTGTGCCAATATATGGACCAAACCGATAAACCCACTAGCTGATACACACACTGCAGGGCAGGCTCTTCGCTCGGCTTAAAATAAACACACTCCGAAAGGGAAATTTATCCTATTTACCACAAGCCAGTTAAAAGCTGATGAGCTTTGAAACTCGAAGACATTTCCTTTTCTTCACACTGCACAGGCGAGAAAATCTAATCACACACATGCTTTGCTTTTTCTCTCCAGAAGGCACTTTTGTGCCAATTTCGTAAACAACCTTTCCTAAAATACTGCTTTCTTATGCTATGCATTTTTTTTTTTTTTTTTTTTTGTGGAATGCAGAAAACAATCACCCTTAAGCAACAGATTAGCGAGGCTGGCTCTTTGTGAGGCTGTTCAGAGCTGCGGCAATTAAGGCTCGTCTCCCACTTAATGAGCTTTAATCCAGACATGCTTTCATTTAATTTCATCTCTGCACGTCTGAGCCGGCAACACACAGGAAGATTCTCTCAGCGCTGCTTCGCCACTCTTCCCGCTCCAGCCTCTAATCTGGACAGACAGTACAGCAATTATATTACAACGTCTACAGTATAACACAGATGACCGTACGCGTTACACAACGCAGGCTTTCAGGAACGAAATGTCTGTAATGTATATCCGCGAAAAAGGCCTGGCATTGGTTGTACTTCCTGTGACAGCTTAAGAAATATAATCTGCCACATAACAGCGCTTGGTGCAAAGTGCAGTGGAAACGGCTGACCTTTCATACCCAAGCCGCCCTTTCTTCCAGACTTTCCCGTCACAGCAGAAGCCTCACACTAGTCAAACCTCTGCTTAACTCCTTAACCAATGCCACTTTCTTCCTCTCTTTTAACTGCAATAATCATCCGGAGATTATTTTAAAACATGCTGCTTCAGGTTAAAACTCTGCACTTGTTTCCAAGTATCCAATTATTATTATGCAACTTCAAAAAAGCACTTCAGTTCCTGGGTCGCAGGTTCTATTTTGAGTTTGCTGAGTTTCGTTGCCTGCTCTCCCTCTGTCCATGTGGGTTTCCTCCCACTTCTAAAAAACCATGCCAGGGGATGGAGTGTTCCTGGAACTAGCAATATATTCACTGCCACCCTGAGCCTTGTGAAGATTAATGAATGAATGTGGCTTGGTGTTAGGCACTGTCGCCTCGCATCTCCAGGATCCGGGTTCGATTCACGCCTCTGCTACGTGTGTATGGAGTTTTCATGGTGGGTTTCCTCCCACAGTCCAAAGACATGCAGATTGCTGTAGGTTAACGGGCTTCCCCAAATCGCCTGCAGTGTGTGAATGAGTGTGTGGGTGTGTGTACAGTATGTGTGTCCCCTGTGATGGATTGGCACCCCGTCCAGGGTGTACCCCAACCTGTGCCCTAAGTCTCCTGGGATAGGCTGTGGGACCCCCCATGACCCTGAATATAGGATTAAGTGGTATAGATGATGAGTGAGTGAATGAGTGGACTGTTTAGATTATATCACACACACACTGAAGGAAAGTTTTTAGCCCCTTTCAAGTTTTCCACATTTTGTTATGTATCACACCTATCGTAAAATGGATGCAAATCCTCATTGAATGCATTTTCAAGATGAGTGTGAATTGTAACAAACTTGAAAGGGTCTGAAAACTTTCAGTCAACACTATATACAATATATACACCGATCAGCCACAGTGCTGCCAGGTGAAATAACTAACATTAATTATCTTTATAAATAAAAGAAAGGTTTTGTCTGTACATTGGTAACTTGCTCTTTCAATGATATCTTTGATGATTTCTTTGACCGGAAACCAGTCTGTACGTCTGTCTGTCTGTCTGCATGTCTGTCTGTCTGTCTGTACGTCTGTCTGTCTGTCTGTCTGTCTGTCTGTCTGTGTGTACGTCTGTCTGTCTGTCTATATGTCTGTCTGTACGTCTGTATGTCTGTCTGTACGTCTGTCTGTGTGTACGTCTGTCTGTCTGTATGTCTGTCTATATGTCTGTCTGTACGTCTGTCTGTCTGTCTGTACGTCTGTATGCCTGTCTGTCTATATGTCCGTCTGTCTGTCTATATGTCTGTCTGTCTGTCTGTACGTCTGTCTGTCTGTATGTACGTCTGTCTGTCTGTATATCTGTTTGTATGCCTCTGTCTGTCTGTCTGTCTGTACGTCTGTCTGTCTGTGTGTATGCCTGTCTGTCTATATGTCTGTCTGTCTGTCTGTCTGTACGTCGGTCTGTCTGTATATATGTTTGTATGCCTGTCTGTCTATATGTCTGTCTGTCTATATGTCTGTCTGTCTGTCTGTCTGTCTGTTTGTATGTCTGTCTGTACGTCTGTCTGTCTGTACGTCTGTCTGTCTGTATGTACGTCTGTCTGTCTGTATGTCTGTCCAGAACTGAATTAAACTTTGGCGGTACTGTGCTATTTGTCCTGAACTTAAACCTTTGCCTTCAATGAAATCAAAACATCGTGTAGAGGTTCTTGTGGCAAATTTCGAGGACTACAAAAAAATAAAAAATTCATACAAAAACCACTAAGCAAACTTTGAGTAGAGAAAAAGCAAATCAAGTTTATTGAAGTGCACTTACTGTAGACAGACAAATCCAAACCGGTCAGATAGACAGATTCCCCACCAAGTCCTAACTTCCCCAATTCAACATGGGTTTATATACAGTACCTGACATTCACCTGTCGCTCCTCCTTGTTTCTTTGTTTGATCCATTTTTTAAAAAGCAATATCCATTAAGCATATTATAATTAGTTTGGTCTTGTTGAGTAACAACTCCCAATTTCCTACTTTTTCCTCCCATTGTTTCATCTTTATTCATTATTTATTCGTGTCTAGCTTGGTGCGGGCGCGTCTTAAATCGACAGAATTTAATTAAACTTTTGCAGTACTTACTTAGACATACAGACAGACAGACGTACAGACTGGTAAGTACTTACTTTGCCTGAAGTTTAACCTGCACCATAAGTCAAATCAAAATCAAAATAATAAAAATAATATAATTAAAAAAGCTGATCAGCTTATTCTTAGCTTAGCTTTAACCTTTTAACTATTTACCAAAACTCTTTTCCCGTCAACAATGATACTAACTAATACATACCGCAAAAGGAAACAAGTCCCACAGGCCCTAACCGTAACCCTATATACTGTATACTGTGTGTGTGTGTGTGTGTGTGTGTGTGTGTGTGTGTGTGTGTGTGTGTGTGTTTATACAGGTGCTAAGAAATTATAATTAAACATCAACAGTACAAACATCTAGAAATTTCTGCACAGCGGGTTTACACCGAACACCGTCAGCATATCAATGGAATACAGAAGCACTTTGCTATGGAAAGCAGCCCTAATCAGCCTCTTCAGGCAACACACAAGAGGAGCTGTTGAATGACATTAGGGCTCAATTTCCAACAATCATTATCTTATTACTCTGAGGAGGCAAAACAGCAAAACACGATCTAATTTCCTTTCCATGCAGGGAATGAAACAATGCAAGCTGATACAATGAGTCTCCCTCTGTACGTTTCTAATGCGTATTGATTAAACTGGTTCCGCAGTCAACGATAACTCGGACCGAGCTTCTCCCCCGGGGTAATAACAGGTCCTGACAAGGGCACTTTGATGCCGGAAAATTATGTATAGTAGCGTCTTGTATTCGTACGGCTGGATGTCTGGATGTCATCAGATGTACAATAGGTGAACCCTGGAAAACTGCCAAAAATAAGGAAAATTAGTTTTGACAAAACGGTAATATAGCGGTAATATACTCTGGCATCAATACTTTAAGAAGACATTAATATTTTACCAAAACTACATGATTTTTTAAAATAAGAATTGTCTTCTTTAGACAGATCAATTTAATTTATAATCAGATCCCAGCGATCAAAATATCAAAACGCTCTCTTACATCAACATCAAATAAAGTGGAAAGAATTTTAAATGACCTAATGAAGGCAGAATAGAAACAAAAAAAGAACTGACTTTGTTACTCCGAGATTATTTCTCAATTGATGCTGATGAGACTAGTGGATGAAGATGAGTTATGATCAAAGTAATAACAAAATTTCCACTGGAAATTCAACCACTCACTCATCGTCTATACCACTTTTCCTGTATACATGGTCGTGTAGAAGGAGGGGGGGGGAGGGGGATGTCTGAAGCCTATGCCAAAGACTTAGGGCATGAGGCAGCGGCCAATTAGCATAAACTGCATGACGAAACCAGAGTACATGGAGGAAACCCACCAAGCACAGGGAGAACATGCAAACTTCACGCAACATGCAATAGGCGGGAATTGAACCCGAGGCAGGAATCGAACCTGGACCCCGGAGGTGCAAGGCGACAGTGCTAACCAACGTTATCCCATCATCATGTAGTAACTTATATTGCAATTCTATAAGTATCGTGATTCAATAAATGCCCCGATTCTACTGTGTATCATATTTTTTCCACCTTAAAATTTTTTTTAAAGTTGTCATATCTTAAACGTTTTATATTCTCGCTTTATTTAACATCATAACAATTGAATTGAACATGAGTAGTTAAATGTAGCCGGTTCATGCTAACAGTTTTCTCACTTAAAAAAACAAGAGGCGTCATCAGCCAAGATGACGTGGGAATATTCTGATCATCTGGACCTGAGGATCTGATGGTGTTTCGTCTCGACTCGTTTAAGATCTAAGCATCAGTATACTGTACATTGACCTGTATCTGTCCACATCCATCCACAATACTTGAAGTCTACAAGTGAATCCACCAAATGTGAAAAGTGTTGTAGCTAGTTCCGGGACGATTAACCAAAGATGCGAAGATCACTCCGGAGACCAGGGATGTTGAAGCCAATCGACTTTATTCTTCCCAGAATACATTTTGTGGTTAAATCCCTACAAAAGCACCACTGGAAAGGAACCTGTGCAAACAGTTATGTTACAAGGAGCCAGTGTTAGGTGGTCATCCTATACAGTAGCAACGATTGCCATCAAGGGCACCGCAGGCATGTGGCACAATTCCATCTCCTCCGGAACTCATCAGCAATGGCACGCATTCATCTGGTGGTTCATATTTTCCAACAATTGCCTGACGCACTTCAAGAATAAACAGTGATGGTCTAGCGGCCAACACTGAAGACATACTGCAGGGCTGGATACTTGTCACCAGATGCTAAGTGGCATAAAGTGATAGCAAGTTTCAGGCCTGGTTCCAGCATCTCAGGAGACGTCCACAGAAAATTGTAGAATGTCTGTTCATTTTCCGTTCTTAACTCATAGCCATCAGTCGGTCATCATGGCAAAACTGATGTCTTTTTTCAGCCACATGACAAGGACACACCTAGCAATATCTACAGTAGGATGTCTTGAGGATGTCCTTACCAGTTTCTAATGAATTCTTATAAGGTTCTTACAAATCCATTTTTTTTTTTTGTTTTAGTTTGTTACTTTCATGGTGGTGTAGTGGTTAGCACTGTCGCCTTGGACCTCCAGGATCCGGGTTCGATTCCTGGCCAGGTTCAAGTGGCGTCTCTGTGTGCATGGAGTTTGCATGTCCTCCCCGTGCTTGGTGGGTTTCCTCCGGGTACTCCAGGTTCCTCCGACAATCCAAAGACATGTACAGTAGGTTAGGTTAATTGGCGTTCCCAAATTGGCCATAGTGTGTGAATGAGTGTGTGCCCTGCGATGGATTACCCCGCCTTGTGCCCTAAGTCTCCTGGGATAGGCTCCAGGCCCGCCTATAGCCTGAATACAGGATTAAGCGGTATAGATGAGAGTCAGTGAGTGATTCACACTGGTATTATATCTGAAAACTTAATTTAATAGTTTAGTTCACCTAGTAAATAATACAAACTACTCTGTATGAATATGTTGTTTCTACCTCTAACCAGACCAGAAACAAAAAGGCTGGAAGAAGCTGAAATAGAAACATAGCTTAGATTCCCCTTATCACGCCATACTTTCGCATATGCTTCATTTAATCACCCTGTAAAAGTTAATGAGTTTATTCAGAGCGGGTTTGGCAAAAACAGCATTTATGCTTTTAATCAGGATTAACAGTGGCATGAGCTCCTGCGCTGATGCTTTATTAATCGCCCTCTCCTATGCTTCATTACCCCCCCCCCAAGTCTGGCACTTCTCTCCCCCCCCCAACCCAAAAACAGTAATTTGTATAAGACAACTGAAAGGAAGACATGAACAAAAAAAAAATTGCACTTAAATGCCTATTAAACGCTGAGAATCTCTCGGGGATTCAAGGCTGTTACTTTTGCTCATGCTCATTTTTAAAGGGCCTTGAAACACGCACTGTAGTGATTTAGTGCACAAGCAGCCATAATCGCAAAAGTCAAATAGCAACATGCTGTAAAATATCTAGCTGCAGAAAAGGAAAAGAACCTTGGCTGGCCCGATTAAACAGGACGTAAGGCATGAGTCATGAGACACTGCAAAACTATTTTCCTTGACTGTTGATTCAAATTCAGCAGTACTGCCGTTTACGGACTTCTGTAAGGAGGTTTAGTCCAATGTTCACAAATCAAACCTTTTAAGTGGTTTTTACCACGTCGTCCCTCTACTGTATATAATTATTGTTGAGTTTATGCATTCTCAGCGCCATTTCTTTTGAGCATTAGCGGACTCTCGTTAATCTGGTGTTTTTTAAAATGTCAAAATCTTATGCATCGAGGGCTGCATACATTTACATTTACGTTTAGCTTTGCATGTACAGTTTTAGAGACCTGCCATTTCAGACATTTCTGTATTGTTTTTAAACACATTAAAAAAACAATAATATATTTATGAAAAAATGTCAAAATGTATTACTACAGTAGATGTATTACTGTAGATATAACTCTGTCCGACTGTTAATAAATTGTTGAAGTTGCATTCCCATCTGCTCTTGAGAGTAATTTCATGAAACTCACTGGGTCACTACAGTACTGTACAGTTCCAGGGAAATATTGTTGAACTAAGTGCACTTAAATTAACCGAATTCCTTTCATTACAGTAAATTAGCTATTGAATTACTTGTCCTGACTGACGAGTGCCTTTCACCTGTTTTAACAACAGTCAATGGCAGGTTAATGCAGGTATGGAGGTTTAATAAAATATAAAGTATGAATGAACACATTGTTCAAACATGTACTGCACATGGACAGTGCATACACTATATGGACAAAAGTAATCGGCTAACTTTGCGGCCACAGTTTGGGGAAGGCACTTTTCTATTCCAACATGACAAAGCGAGGACTATACGTGAGTTCGGAATATGATGAGTTTGGTGTAGAAGAACTTGACCGGCCCTAACACAGAGCCCTGATTGACCTCAAAGCCATCGAGCAGCTTTGGGATGAACAGGAATGAAGGCTTCTCGTCCAACACCATAAATGCTCTACAGCATGAACAGAAACACTCCAAAAATCTTGTGGACAGCCTTCCAAGAAGAGTGGAAGCTGTTATAACTGCAAATACTTTTGTCCATATAGTATAAAATAATTTCAATACAAAAATGGAATATCTGAATTTTGAAAATGACAAACACATTGTAGGCAAACACCATGGTTTACCACCACTGGTTAACAGCTCAGGTCATGAAGCACCACAAGTCCAACCTATTTTAGCTTTTTTTTGTCTAGCGGGTATTTCATTAGTAGTCAGCTGGATAAGGGAGGTACTTCCATACCAAAACAAACCAGAATTGATAGACTGAACTAACAGTAGCTTTAGGTTATGATCCAACCTCCGATGCTAAACTGTAGGACCACCACCCCCAATCGTACCTCCAGTTGTACCTCCTGCCCCCCTGGCAACCCCGTTATCACACTAAATATACTGCACTTCCAAGATGTTTAAAGCCACTCGCCTTTATTTCCATCGTCTTTGTAAAGTTTGGGTTTTGTACGCATACCAAAATACTAACTTGAATTATGAGTTCACACTTTTTAATGCATTTTGCTTTGCCAATAATAGATTATTCACACTTTTCCTTGAGAGTTTCATAATGCCAGGGTGTTATGCAAGTCAAGTAGCTCGGTATCTTCGCTCCACATCTTCCATTACTTGGGGTTACAGAAGTACTCCGCATCTCCAAAACTATTCACACCAACTGTACATACTGAGTTATCACAAAAGTTGAGAAAAAAAAAAAAAAAAATCCAAGCATTTTATTGACACCAAAACCCAAATCTAGAAGCGGAAGTAAATCTATGTCAATGTTCATGTTCCAACAAATGTATGAACAAATGGTAAACTTCTAAGGATAACATTTGATTTGATACAACCATCAGTAAGTGAATTTTTTTAAAATTAATTTGGGCGATTAAAATGAGTACAGCAGACTCCCGTGTACCTCTGAAAAGCTCCTGATATCTGTGTCATAGAAATCTTTTACAGCTATGTAATCTGCATGGGAGCAGAAATAACACTCTATACAAGTGGGTGGAAAACCAGGCATTAATGGGCTGCTTCAAGTAATGCTGGAATTGCCTTCACGCTGGATGCCAGAGAGATGTCAAGTTGTCACACTGAGGCAGACATGAGCGGTGCAGTCTCTGGATAAACAAATCAGTCTAGGGAAGATAAAAACCGTAAACAAACGTACACTCTCGGTCTCCTTTGCAGATTTATTTATTTTTTTTGACATCTTTTCAAATACTTGTCAGCAGCAGCCCACAAAACTGTGCAGATCTATACGGATTCTATAGGGAATAGAAACAAACATTCCCATATGCATGCTAATGAAAAAAAAAATCATGTTCAGCAGAGACCTGAACCAGACTCTTTTGTACATCATGTAAAGATACATTCTTTTTTTCAAAACTTCAAATGTACTAACAGTGTTTCCCAGTGTTTAAAAAACATATTACACTGTCAACACAAAGAGACAGTGTACATTTACAAATGGATAAGCGGTTTGATGAGTCCGGTGTGGAAGAACTTGACCGGCCCTAACACAGAGCCCTGATCTCAACCACATCGCGCACCTTTGGGATCAACTCTAACGGAGATTGTGAGCCAGACCTTCTCATCCAACATCAGTGTCTGACCTCATAAATGCTCTACAGCATGAATGAACACAAATTCCCACAGTAACACTCCATAATCTTGTGAACAGAGTTCCAAGAAGAGTGGAAGCTGTTATAGCGACTCCATATCGAAGTTTATGTATTTGGATACAAAGTCAAATACTTTTGTCCAAATAATGTATACTGTACTCAGTGTCACTCATCATTTTGTTCATGAGCAACTATATCCTGGTCTGTCTTGTGGAGATCCAGAGACCTTCTTGGAATGAGGAAGGAACACACTCTGGATGGGAAACCAGTTCATTGTAGCACACCATAGACACAAACATTTGAGTACTCATTCACACATTCTGTAGGGGCGATATAGAGTATCTAATATAATGTACCTACTGTAACAGCCCGTTTTTGGAGATCGGGAGAAAGTGGAGAACTCAAAGGAAACCCATATGGACAAAAGGAGAGAGAAACTCCAGAGAGTGAGTAACCCAAGCTCGGGATTGAACTGGAGATCAGCTGCTCCACCATGGTGCCATATACAGTAACCGAAATTGAAACAATTCTAAGGTTTTGCGTTAATTGGGATTTGTGTCCGGAAGGTCAAAAAAAGGTCTTGCAACCAACAGTTTAGCAATCACTTTGGTCAACTATTTTTTTACAAATACAATGTAAATGTCTGGTCTTCTCGTGCTCTAGTCTATGCATAAAGCTCCCATCCATCTAGGATCGTCTAGGGACCGTGGAGGGCAATGGTGACTATTGTATTAATTTCCATTTTTTGGTCCTTTGATCAACTCTCACACACTACAGGCAATTTGGAAACACCAAGGAGCATGTCTTTGGACTGTGGGAGGAAACCGGAGTACGCAGAGTAAACCCAACAAGCACAGGAAGAACATGCGCACGGACCCCGAAACTGGAATCAAACCCGGACCCTGGCGGACCAGGGCGATAGTGCTAACCACTCAGTCAGCGTGCCACCAGCCTGCGCATCGCTAGCACATACAGTACTGTAACTCTACAAAGTCCAATTTGTATTCTCCATAGCAAACTAAAGCCTTGTTTTTGATTAGTCTCACCAACAATTGGTTTTCTTGTGGCCACACAACTGTTTAGTCCCAGTCTTGTGAGTTCTATCAAAGTGTGTGTGTGTGTGTGTGTGTGTGTGTGTGTGTGTGTGTGTGTGTGTGTGTGTGTGTGTGTGTGTGTGTGTGTGTGGAAGTGCTATTACTTTCAATACTTAACATAGATGTCATCTCTACTGATCTTTTTAACGATGCAACTTCACCAAGCGTTTAAGTGATCTCCGTTCTCCATTTTTTTAAAACAGTTCTTTACCCAATTCCAGCAATTTCAAATCTCCTTAAATATTTTCTTTGCTTGATGCAGCGCAAACATTTGACCCTTCGGATTTTTCTTCTTCTTTTAGACCAGATAATATATCTGCATTAACAAATGTAACCATCACTACAGTAGAATGCAGAGACGACTCCTTTTATTCCTCGACATTCACACCGTCTCATTCCGTTACATACACCATAACAAGCACAAGCAGTGCGGTAGAAATCCATCTCACACACACACACACACACACACACACACCTCCATCTCACACACACGAGAGTCAAACAGATGTCTCACCATTTTCTCCATGGCGGTCTCTGTTCTTCTGTGCCAAACAAATCAGTTGCTGATGGGAGTCACTGGATGCGTTCCGGTTAGTGTTGCACTGTATGTGATTAGCAGCATTTAAGAATCAAACACTACCGAGAACACGGCCAAGCTCTGAACAAAAAAATGTGTATTTCAACACCTACAGTACAGCTTGGATATGCTCTCAACCTGACTCTACAAATCTGTGACATCACTTTGTTAAACCCAAACTTTACAACGGCTTTCCTGGCCGGAGAGCCTTTATTGACCATATTGTTCAATGATATGAAAGGACATACTGTACAGTATCTGCATGAATTGTTATCTCTGACTGTCATCTCCAAGGTCCGGGTTCGATTCCAGGTCTGCGTGCTTGGAGTTCGCATGTTCTTTCCGTGCTTGGTGGGTTTCGTCCGTGCGCTCTGGTTTCGTCCCACAGTCCAAAGACATGCAGATTAGGCTAACTGGCGTTCCCAAACTGGAACCTGGCACGGCACCACCATGCCTCGTGCCCTAAATCTTCTGGGACAGGGTCGAGGCCCCCCTGTGACCCTGAATACAGCATAAAGCAAAGTAGATGATGATGGAGTAAGTGGGGGGAATAACTAAGCAGAATTTCACTTTTTTCATCTACGCACTGTTGGATAGAACGTGATAATCAGAACCAATCAGACTTCCCTCAGCACCACAGTGCAACTGCATGGGATCCTGATATTTTCTCTAAATAACAGAACTCGTTCAAGGCAGCAACTCAGCGATGTGTTAAGTCAGAATAGAAACTAAATACACAGCAATAAACCAGCTGTGTCTGTCTTCAGCGATTCTGCTGTCAGTCTGTCTCTAACCCAATCCATCACTCCTCAACACAGGGACACTCCGGAATGACAGAGTCCCTTCATCTGTACTACATGTTCCTGTAAAGTGGCAGCACTGGCTGCTTATGGCATGACCGCTGGGATTTTTTTCTTCTTCTTTTTTTTTTGCCGGAATGACCAAAGAGAAAGACAGACAGCGTGCTTACTCCGGAGACAGCAAGTCAAACTTGCACTCTCGGGCAGAGTAACAGGCTCGCAGGAACTGAATCCTGGCCTGCAAAGCTTACAGTACTATTAAGGGAAGGAAGATAGCAAGAGGATGGAGATGTGGGATTTATCAACGTCTGAAGCTTTCATGCAAGATCAAGCAGATGCTCGGTCCTTAGAGTTCCAATCCCTGCACACTTAAAAAAAACTATCGATGCATGACTTTCTAACAACACAATAAACAATCATGCTGTCACCAAACACATCTACGGCTTTAGATGCAAAACTGGCCTGAGTGTTGTTGTTTTTTTTTTGTTTTTTTGACGTACAGTACTTTTGATTCATGTTATGAGAAGCGGCAAAATTTTCACACATTGGTACTCGGTACTTGACGTTTTTCTCTCGCATCATGCACCATCCACCATCCACCTCCTGGCGAGGGTCAAGTCTAACGCACCGTCATTCCAAGATGCATGAAGTCACCCAATCACACCTTTTTTGTAACACTGCTTATGCTGTACAACGCTGCTCAGCTCATAGACCCAGATAATTGGCTACGACATACTGTACAGTACACACACTACTAAATCAGTCACGTATTTCACTCTCGTTCATGACGGTCCATGAACAATAAGACACAGCACTTATAACAACATCCATATATTTTATGAAGTTGGTGTACCGTTTCCAACTGTATAAATTATCCAGACGCTGCAGTACATTTGTTGTCCTAGCAGTTCTTTTGCCAGGAATTTGGCAAGTCTATTACAAATGTATTTCTTTTCATGCACATGATGCATATTGAGTAAGTATTGCACTTGATGCGAAGCTTATAAAGACAAGAAGCGAAATCCGAACAAATCCTCTCTTGAACTTTATTTTGTTTTCTAAGGTTCCATGCTTTCTTATTGTGGTTTTTTTCTTCGGTAAGGTGGGTGAGAACACTAACACTCTTACCAAGATGTCACACAGATCGATTTGAGATCGCACGGATGTGATCAGACAAGGTGAGCCGTTTCGGTCTGAATCCACCATCAGTCTGAAACACATCGTTTTGAAAAACACTATCCAATTCAACTGTTATAAATATATATATATATATATATATATATATATATATATATATATAAATCCTGAACTTTAAAAATCTCTAACATACAGTGCAGTATGTGATTGAGGTTTTACCAGAGAAAAAAAAAATACACTTTAATATATTACAAATATACGACAGTACTGTACAAAAACCAGGTTTGAACTAATCCTGTATATTCCAGTACTAATGCCTGTCTTTGTTCAGACATCAGTTTATATTTTAGTTCGTAAGACAACCTGACATTTTTTTTTTTGTAACCTTGTGCAAATTAAATCTGTTGAACCCATGAATAAAATCTGCCTCATAATAACTAATGTAATGTGTTTCAAAAACATATTATAGTGTAGAAAATGCATTCAGGATTTTTAAATTATCCTAAACACCTTTAGTGTACTGGTAACACATTTGCCATACATTTGTACTGTATAGAAGACTGTGTGTACTATATTATATAAGAAAGTATATTTGTATTAACCACACAGTGTACTTTTTTAGTATTTGGAATTGTCCAGAAGTATAACAGCATGCTACTGCTGCAATAAGAATATATTTATATTTTTCTATTACTTATTTATTTGTAACACAGTAACACAACAAAATTGCTGTAATGTACTTATAACACATAATATATATATATATATATATATATATATATATATACACACACACACACACACGTGGACAAAATTGTTGGTACCCTTCGGTCAATGAAAGAAAAACTCACAATGGTCACAGAAATAACTTTAATCTGACAAAAGTAATAATAAATTACTGAATGTAATAGTGTACTAAATGTAATTAATGAATGTTAACCAATGAAAGTCAGACTTGCTTCAATTAAATTATATAAAAAAAAAAGAACTCATGGAACAGGCCTGGACAAAAATGATGGTACCCCTAACTTAATAGTTTGTTGCACAACCTTTTGAGGCAATCACTGCAATCAAACGATTCCTGTAACTGTCAGTGAGACTTCTGCACCTCTCTGCAGGTATTTCGGCCCACTCCTCATGAGCAAGCTGCTCCAGCTGTTTCCGGTTTGAAGGTGCCTTTTCCAGACAGCATGTTTCAGCTCCTTCCAAAGATGCTCAATAGGATTGAGGTCAGGGCTCATAGAAGGCCACTTTAGAATAGTCCAGTGTTTTCCTCTTAGCCATTCTTGGGTGTTTTTAGCTGTGTGTTTTGGGTCATTGTCCTGTTGCAAGACCCATGACCTGCGACTGAGACCCAGCTTTCTGACACTGGCCAGCACATTTCTCTCTAGAATCCCTTGATAGTCTTGAGATTTCATTGTACCCTGCACAGATTCAAGACACCCTGTGCCAGATGCAGCAAAGCAGCCCCAGAACATAACAGAGCCTCCTCCATGTTTCACAGTAGGGACAGTGTTCTTTTCTTGATATGCTTCATTTTTCCATCTGTGAACATAGAGCTGATGTGCCTTGGCAAAAAGTTCCATTTTTGTCTCATCTGTCCATAGGACATTCTCCCAGAAGTCAACATGTAGTTTGGCATATTCCAATCTGGCTTTTTTATGATTTGTTTTCAACAATGGTGTCCTCCTTGGTCGTCTCCCATGTAGTCCACTTTGGCTCAAACAATGACGGATGGTGCGATCTGACACTGAAGTTCCTTGAGCATGAAGTTCACCTTGGATCTCTTTAGAAGTCTTTCTGGGCTCTTTTGTTACCATTCGGATTATCCGTCTCTTTGATTTGTCATGAATTTTCCTCGTGCGGCCACGTCCAGGGAGGTTGGCTACAGTCCCATGGATCTTAAATTTCTGAATAATATGTCCAACTGTAGTCACAGGAACATCTAGCTGCTTGGAAATGGACTTATAGCCTTTACCTTTAACATGCTTGTCTATATTTTCTTTCGAATCTCCTGAGACAACTCTTTCCTTTGCTTCCTCTGGTCCATGTTGAGTGTGGTACATACCATGTCACCAAACAACACAGTGACGACCTGGAGCCCTATATATAGGCCCACTTACTGATTACAAGATTGTAGACACCTGTGATGCTAATTAGTGGACACACCTTGAATTAACATGTCCCTTTGGTCACATTATTTTCAGTATTTTCTAGAGGTACCATCATTTTTGTCCACTCCTGTTCCATGAGTTTATTTTTTAAAATAATTCTGTTGAAGCATGGTTGAAAAGCAATGTCTGACTTTCATTGGTTAACATTCATAGACTTTTTTTTTATTATTACTTTTGTCAGATTAAAGTTATTTATGTGACCATTGTGAGTTTTTCTTTCATTCACCGAAGGGTACCAACTATTTTGTCCACTTGTGTATAGTGTGTGTTAATTTAATTTGCATGTATGTAGCACCTTTGGTCCTGGAGGAACGTTGTTTCGTTTCACTGTGTACTGTACTTTACTGTATATGGTTGAAAAGACAATAAAAGCCTACTTGACTTGACTTGACTTAAATTTCGTTCATTACTGTGAGGTATGTACATTAGTACACACACAGCCATATACAGTACTTTATACTTTTGTACTAAGTATACTTAAAGTTGTTCTACTTTAGCACACAAAAGTATAGTTAATAAACTTAAAATTGTGCTTTTGTACAATTTACAGTAATTACAACTTAAATACAATTAGCATAAAATTAATTGTTCCAAAATAGCAAACTTCAGGTACAGTATACTAGTCGTTAGTCTGGAGCAAGTACACTTAAGTATGCTTTAACATGCAAGGATTTAATATACTTGGCATACTTTTTTTTTTTTTTTACTTGGGTATGCCCTCTCTCTACGTGTCATCATCATTGTTTTTTTTTTAACTGACGAGGCATTTATAGCACCAAACTTACTTTGCCATTGTGGTGTTTTTGATTTACTGTACCTGTAACTTTATTGAAGTTGATTAAAAGGTCGGCCTACTCCGATTTTGCCCCCTGCAGGGAGGGTGAAACTTAACTAGGCGATATTAAATGGCTATAGAACTTGTAGTAGTATAGTATTACTTGACTGGAGTCACGATGAAAACTGTCTCTGAATGCATATTTCCCGCGTCGATAGCTCAGGCCCCTGCCGCGAGAGGAAGCACATGCAATGTAAACAAAGACAGTCGCGCGACTCTTTTTTAGCTAAGATCGCAGCATGCTATTTTAATTCAATTCAATTCAATTTTATTTGTATAGCGCCTTTAACAATTGACATTGTCGCAAAGCAGCTTGACATAATTATTTAAATCTGTACGGAATGTGAACATATACTGTATGAACCAAAATGATAAGATAGTACCTGATGAGCAAGCCGAGGACGACGGCGACGGTGGCCAGGAAACATTCCCTGAGATGGCAATAGGAAGAAACCTTGGGAGAAACCAGACTCAACAGGGAACCCATCCTCATTTGGGTGATAACGGACAGAACTGTATTGTTCTTGTGCAGAGATGGTAGCGTACATTGAAAGGGAGGAATGCGACCCTACGCACTGAGACAATAAAAAATCGTCATGCAAAGGTGATGACCACGGGCTCGGTGAACAATGCAAGAAGAAATAACCGGTGCCTACGTTGACATTGAAAGGTTTGCTTACATTTTCCTGTGTAATAAAGTACATGTACAATTACAGTTTCAATGAATTTGCATTAGAAATATGGACTTTATTACCAACTTTTAATGCCTAGTTACTTTTCACCAACCTTGTTGGTTCTTCTTCTTCTTATGCCCTACCATTATTCAGTGGCGTCACTCCAATTCTTGTGCCAGATTTGCACATGACACAACATGCACCTGGTGTTTAGGAGAATTACCTATGCTAATTGCATGCTAATCCTATGCGCGTCCAATTTAAGATCAAGTTGGGTGTCATTCAGCTCACCTGGGTAAAAGCAGATTGGGGTGGTTAAGAACGTAGGTGCATCTGACATTGACGTTTTCTTTTTTTTTTTTTAACAGAAAAGGTCTGGAGTAGCTCAGTCGTTAAGACATTGGACTACTGCTGTTTGAAAGGTCCTGGGTTCAAACCACAGCACCACTAAGGTAACTGTTCAGATGTATAATGCGATAAAAATAATGTTGCTCTGGATAAGGGCAACCGATGTCATTTTCCAAATCGTAACTGCAAGGATACTATTTAAAACTGAATTAAATTTTAGAGTGTTTCCACTTGTGTTCAGTTACGTCCTTTAGACTGAATATAAACAAATCCTGAATACTATACAAATAAACTCGCTTTTCATTGTCTTGCTTAGACACTGCCTGCAGTAAAATACATGCACACCGTGTCTTTTCTTGCTTAGTGTTGACCTTCAAAAGAGATCTGAAAGAGAAACATAACCTATACTTGCACCAAGCTCTACAATCTGTACTTACAATTATGTGCTGAAAATCTTTACGATACATCTATAAGTCACAGATGGTGGAAAACGGAGGCTACGAGACACAAACAATCTTCAAAAGTGCAGGAGGACAAACACAAAAGTGCAGGGAAGACATTTTCAAGACATTAATAGAAAAAAAAAATCAATATTTTCCCTTTTTTTTTGCGCGTGCTGTTCCTGCTCCTCACGGTTGCATTGTATGACAGAATGAGGGCCAATCATTTCCACAGAAGAATGCAAAATGTAAAAAAAGAGAAAAGCACCCATCTTGCCTCTCCTCCTCTGCTTTCCACACTTTCAAGCATACCTCTGAGATAGTGTCTTTCTGCGCTAAAAGCCATTTCCCCCTGTCATTAGCAGTCGACTGGTGAGAAGGTAGCTATCAGAATATATCTGTCCTGTGTTGGAGGTGGACATGGCCGTGTCGCCAGGATGGATGGCAGTCTTACTGAATAGAAACTGAACTGAGATGAAAGAATAGAGAAGAATCACAGCAATCGGACATTTAGCTAGACTTCAGTAATGGGCAATAAAGTTAAAAGAGTGTCAAGTATTTTAGTCTAATTGGAACTATAAAGCAAATTAATTCATGCACATTAATAGATAATAGTTCATGTGGGATTTCTGGGGAAAGCCCTAGCGCAAATTGTAACGCCATTATTAACATGTACCATGATTATTTTTTTTATCATTCTTTTGCAAGCTGATGTCTGATTTCTTGAGTGTTGGGTAAAAACAAAAATCACACATTAAAATTTTTTTTAAGAAAGATCATTATAATACAGATCATATTCTAAAAAGAGTTCAAAACCCTATGAATTTTAGTATGACTGAGCCATGATCGGCCTACAGTGGAACCTTGGATTACGAGCATAATTTATTCCGTAAGCGGGCTCATATTCCAAAACACTTGTAAACTAAATCGAATTTTCCATAAGAAATAATGAAAACTCAAATTATTCATTCCACAGCCCAGAAAAATAAATACATAAAAATAATTAATACAATATATAAAGTAAAAATAAAACAAATTAACCTGCACTTTACCTTTTAAAAAGGAAAAATAAATCCCGATAGATTTGTTTCCGTTTGTGCGCATAGGCGTCGTGTATTTGTATGTGTGTATGTGTGTATGTGTGTACTGTATGTGGAATTAGCCCCTTCCCTCGCCTCGTCTTACACAGTAAACCCCCCTCCCACCTCGATTTTTAAATTTCACAACAAATACACACACAACGGAAACACTGTTTTAACGTGAGCACATACTAACGGAATCACTGCTGTATAGAAAAACTAAAAAAAAACAGATGAACCAGCACTTTACCTTCGAAAAGAATCACGACAGAGAGTAAAGCAGAGAGTGTGTGCCTTGTATGTGTGTGAAGCCGGGGAGGGCGGTGTAAAGGCGAGAGAGTGTGTTTGCATGTGTCGGTGTCAAATTACGCGCACGCACACACATAGGAGACACGCTGAAACAGAGAGAGAGGGAGATGTTGATTATACCAGGGATGAGCACTAAGACCCAGCAGGGGAGACGATTACCCACAATTCCACAGTGCAAGAAAGAGAGAAAAATCATTGGCTCAGTTGTGATCACGTGATGCTCGGTGTCAAAACAAGAGCACATTTGTGGTACATGATACTCGGCACTCGTAAACCAAGACTTGCTCGTTTTTAAGTCAAAATTTATTAAAAATCTTTGCTCGTCTTGCGGAACACTCATAAACCGTGTTACTCCGAGGCAATCCGAGGTTCCACTGTACTTGCCTCACATCTGGAACGCTGGCCTCCCCGGAACTCCTTTAATGGCCCAAAGATGTAGAAATGGCTTGGAGTGAGGGCTGAGTTCCTGTAATGTGCAAGCAGTGTTGGGAATGATTGTGTTTATGGTTCCCACAAACAGATATGCGTCTCTTCTGCAAGTTGGCGACAAATTCAACATTGATTTTCAAGTTTGATGTGCTCCACTCGCTGAATTTTCACAGCAATGACTGCAGTGGGCTCTGAGCCACCTTCTGAGCCATGATCGTCATTCGTGGACGTACAGCCTGCTTAAAAAAGTTTGCACCATTCAAATGTTTTGCTGCAACTAAGTATAGATCTGATCAATGTACTGTGCTTAAATATTTTTGTAAATGTCAATCAGTTTTAAATCCCGGTTTGACTTGAACGACCCTTGTGCATGATTCAGATTTTTTTATTAATGTTAATGTTGTAATGCTTTTTTGTAGGTGGCACGGCACAAATTATAAAACGTGAAAAAATGTGTTATTTCCGGCAGTGCTAAGTAATATGCCTATGAATATATGAAATATTTATCCATCAAAGTTTAATTTCCAGATTTTTTTTTTTGGCAGGCAGGTATAATAGGCACCTGCGATCGGTTAATAGGCTTTAAACGCAGTAACCCGCTAAAAGATCAAACTAGATGGAGGGAATGTATTTAAAAACCGACTGCAACATTATAAAATAAATGAAATAATTTTGTATTCGGAATCTCAAATAGCACTGGTTTAGTGGTTAGCACTGTCGCTTTGCACCTCCATGTTCTGGGTTCAATTCCAGCCTCGGGGTCTGAGTGCTTGGTGGGTTTCCTCCGCGTACTCTGGTTTCCTCCCACAGTCCAAAGACATGCAGATTAGGATAATTGGCGTTCCCTAAAAGTGTGTGAATGAGCGTTTGAGTGTGTGTACAGTATAGGTGTGTGCCCTGTGAGGGATTGGCACCCCCAAGTCTCCTGTGATCGGTTCCAGGATAAGGCGGTATAGAAGATGTGTGAGGGTTTTCAGACTGCATAATATATTATATTATTATATATCCTTTTATTTTGTGTATTATTATGACTGAATTAAATTGATGTAACAGGTCATAAAAAAACCTGTTCTCTAATGATCCATGTCGGAAACAAAACTTTCCGTTCATCAACCATAACCATGATAAAAAGAAAGAAAGAAAGAAAGAAAGAAAGAAAAATACACAGAATCACAGAAATCAATACACAGCGGTGTCTTAAGAAATATCAATGTTCTCAGTTCGCGGTGTGAGTCCGCACCTCGCCGTGCCTTGAAACCTCTTTATTTTCACCGCTGAAGGTAGAGCCGATACAGCGGCGTTCCACATGGCTGCTTGGCTTCAGCAAACTGACAGCCCAAAAAATGAGAGTTTACTGCTCCAGGTTGAACCTAGAGAAAGATCTTTCTAGTTCAATAGGTCGAGATTGTCTTAAAAGAAGCCAGGGGAATAAAAGAGGCAAAAATAGATCGGTATACAAGATGTAAACAAGGAAGCAAGTTGTGCAATTAAATAGGACAACGCAGGGGTGAAGCAGACGTCCCGATTCGAATGCTCTTCATACTGTAGTCAACAATCCCGGAATGGGAAAAACAAGAACTCTCCGTGCCGCTGTACTGTAGCCGACGAAAGTAAAAGCAGAAAAGTGAAGGTGAATAACAAAGAGCATGACACACAGCAACGAATCAATCGATGACAGCTACCCATATCACAAGGATGCCATGTTCCAGCTTTCCGTGCCCCTTCCTGGCCTGAGTCTTGGAGACATGCCACAGAATTACCGTTAAAGGGAGCAGATGTTAAAGGGAGAATCTGTGTGTGCAACAATGTGGAAACTAAGGTTTATTAGAGTCCTGTCATCCGGACTCGTAGAGCGACTTTCTTTTTTTTGGAGTCCGCATTACTGCATGCTTTTTCTTTGCCAGCATTGTTGACCATGGAGATAATCTATACTGCCGTAAATCTGCAATTAAAAGCAAATAAAGAGCACGTTGTAGTTGTAGTTGGCAAGCAGTCAACTTGAAGGCAAAATCAAACTGAGCGAAGATAAATCAAGATAAATCAAGATAAATAAAGATAAATCACTTAAAATCAAATAAACATTGATTGTGAACATTAAAGTAGGATTTAAGTGGTGCATAAGGATTTCATCCAATCATTCATTCATCTTCATCCAGGTGAGTGTCATGATACTGTAGGTAAGAGGGACCGTCTCACAGCACCATGCACGCACGCACGCACACACACACACACACACACACACAGATCAGTATGTTTTTAGTGAGACTAAACCCCCTCAGAGCAAACCCACACGGACGTAGAGAGAACATGCAACACGGAGCGTAAGGTTCAGAATCGAACCGGAGACCCCGGAGCCGCGAGGCAGAAATGCTGCCATGCCAGCTGGTAAAGATCACGTCCTTAGAAAATGATTACTGCAGTGCTTTCTGCATGACCCTGCCTGGCTCTTAGTCATCTGTGTGGGCAAAGCACTACATCTACAGAACACACACACTTATCTCTGTAGAACACCATTAGCCAAAGCTTAATAAATAAATAAATTAATGAATAAATAAAGAGCCTGTAAAAAAAATTATAATAAAAAATGAAACTGCTTTTGTCACCTAATAAAAGGAGACAATATTATTTGGAGATAACCAGTGCGAAGATTTCACTCAATGTCTTAATGATATATATATATATATGAGTCTTCAGACATAGAAATCTGTATTTGGGTTTTTGGATATGTCAGGTAGAACAAAAGTTATCATTACTTTAATAAAGTGCAAATTTTACCAATACCGGAATATATGAATGACGTTGCAAAAAATGTAGAACTCTCAAATTGAGCATATTATTATTATTATTATTATTATTATTATTTTGGTCATAAAAACAACCGAAAACAACCAGAAAATCACCTGGTCACGTGTATCTGTGCTATTTCTTTGCCAACAGTATGTGAGCCATTTTTTTAAATTTTTTTGCTGAGTCATGTTTGAGTCAGTTATATGTGTAAAAAAAAAAAAAAAAAACCTGCTGTGTAGTTCCGCACGATGCCACTAGAGGGTCAAAACCAAAATGGCGCACAAGGTTGAAAAAAAATGAAATGCGTGCTATTTTTCTTTTCTCGCATTTGGCTTAAAGAGGGAAACCATGAGCAGGAGATTCCCGACGGACAGGTTGCCGTGTACGGTGACGATGTCCCGGCGTGTGACACAGTTGTTAAGTGGCACGCAGTGACTTTTTCCTCTTCTGCTGCTATAGGATACAAGTTAGTGCCATGCGTTTCAAAGACGTGACTAGATGATTACCGAGGTGGAACTTTTCCTCAAGATGCAAAAAGAGAAGAAGACGGCCTCCGCCAGCTCGTCCATCGTTTGGAGAAGTGTGTCGCCTTAGGTGAAGGATACAGCATGTACAGAAGGATTAAGCTCACGACCAACGTTCGTTTTCTTTACATTATTTTTTCTGAGCAATAATATCGATTTGATGAGCAGCTCTTGTATAGTTGATTAAAATCTAGTAAGAGCCACCGTTATATCCAGTACCCTAAATGGAAATGTTCGACAGGAGCATCCTGGGTAAAGGAAGCCACTGCACTGACAGGAACCCATCGATGTGACGATCAGCCGGCACGGATGTAAGCGCTGTCCTGTATCAGGCAGCGCCGGCTTATCTGACACGCCAGCACAGAGGACGAGTGACACCTGCACAGAGACAAGCCCTGCTCCCCAAGAACACTGAGATAACCAAGACATGTTTGGACCTGATTCAATCACCAATTCCCGCTCAAATGTCACTTCGAAGAAGGAGAAGAAGAAAAATCGCAACCCGAACAGGTTCCAACAAATGTCAGAGATCTGAAGGTGACAACGCTGTAGAATAATCCTCTGTATTGTACAGGAGGGAAAGCAGTGTCATAAACAGTACACAGCTAAACAGGAAGTGGTGCAGCAGCTCGAACTAAATACGATTTGATGAACTCTGTTACTGTACTGTAGATATCGAACAATTCACAGCAGCACTGTCAAAAGCTTTAATCCGATTATCGGTCATAAGGTGTTCATTCATTTTCTATACCAGGGCTGACGGTAGTACTAATCACAGGTTTATATTAATACACTTACGTTTAGGGTTTTATAGTGACTACCCATTTATAGGGATTCGCAATTAGTCATTTTGACCAGAGCAGTTTACACATGGCAATCCGGGACATACAGTAAGACGCAAGGGGGAAAACATGGAGAAGAAAAAAAAATGGGACATGGGATCAAGACCATGTGACTCATACTTCCGGCGCCAAAATACAGAAAGGGCGCGCTCCGAGTACAAACTGAAAGTCTTTATATTTTAGGTCAGGTTGAAATGATCTGTTATCTTTCCCTGTATGCATCTTCTTCCTTTATTTTTTTAGCCATTGGCAGCCTGCTTTTAGGTGCATTACTGACACTCACTGGACTGGATCGGTATTGCGCGGACAAGGATCAGGTATTGCTGCCACCTGCTGGACTAAATCGGCAAAGCTGAAGAGTTCAGTTTTGCGAGATCTCGCAAACTTTTTTTGCGAGATCTCGCGAACAAATTTTTTTTTTTCCCAGCTTACATTTTTGTTTTCACCCAGATCCTGTTAGCCCATTTTTTATTTATATTTTATTTAATGCCTAGCATTTTTTTTTTCAAGCTGGAATTTTTTTTTCCTCCAACGTTTATTTTTTTCCATCACATGTCCCAGTAGTAATCAAATTCAGCTTGCTTAGAAATATTGAATCATTGCACATGAATGTTGCTCATTTGCACAATGTTCAAAATTCCAACAAAAAAAACAACAACAAAAAAACGTTTAATTCCCTCTTTGTCAGTGTGCTCTCTGACTTTTGGGCCCCACTTTATATGAGGGGTGTTCAAGTCAAACCGGGACTTTTGCATGCGCAGAATAGCAAAAAAGTACCTTAAATTCTCTATCTGCTACACTAATGCGTTTCACCACTTCTTGGATACCTTGACGGTAGAAAGTTTTCTCAGTACACTGGCCTCCTTTAACGACCCCAAACATGTGGAAATTGCTTGGCGTGCGTTCAAGACTGTATAGAGGATGGGGCAATAGCTCCCAACCGAGTTGTAATGTGCAAGTGGTGTTGGTGAATGAGTTTGTGTGTGTGTGTGTGTGTGTGTGTGTGTGTGGGTGTGTGTGTGTGTGTGTACAGTTCCCACAGACAGATGCATGTCTTCAGTACATGGTAACGACTGCAGTGGACTCATGGATATTCGGCATCTGTTTAAAACAAATGTCTCATGACAAGCGTCTCATGACCGTACAGTGCTTGAAGTCTTCTATAAATGCCAATAAGTTTCATGCCTTTATGCGCTCCATATACAATACAAAGATCCATCCTCGTTGTGTTAAACATTAGTAAAGCCTGAGCCTCTGGCTATTTCCTAAACTCGAATTGGCTTGAAATGTTTATCTTATATTTTAATTTTTTTTATATATAATCATTGCTCTCTTGTACGTTTTTATCTCCTTCTTCTTCTTTTTCATGCAATACTAACAGGGTTTTCACACTGATGGTCCTCTTAGTCCTTGACCTTCTGAACTAGCATGAGTTTTTGGTAGAAAACTCCACAGTTACACAGTTACTGTAGTTCCCCTATATAAGGCCGCGTTCTGAATAGTACCGTACAGTAAATGCTGTTTTATTACCTTCCTATTACACTGTCACAGGTCTTATTTCACCACCTCGGCCATAATATTCTGCAGAAAGCCGCGGCATTAAAGTGATGTAAATCATACGCAATAAAGTTTCGTACAAAAATAATACGTCTTCCAAAGCTGAAGTGTGTCTCGTGTCATGTCTCAATGATTCTGTGTGCTGTCCTTATTTGGCTAAAGCCACAGAGACAGAGCCATATGGACTCAAGAAGAAGTCTACACTGTCTGTGTGATATACAGATTTTTTCCCCCTTCCCCATATGTCACAAGAAATCTGCCAGGCAGTTCTGAGTGTCATGAGATCCTCCAGCAGCGAATGAACATGGATGGCTTAAACAGAGTCTAACTGAATCTATTTCATACTCGAAGGTGCAAAAAAATGTACCGTTAAAACAACAATAAAACCTTACAATGAACAAACCCCCAATCGTCAAACCTCCTGAACCGCTGATGAAGATCACTGTTTGCACTTTAAATTTTCTTCTGCGGTGCTGTTAATTTGACGTAAATGAAACCCCAGGGACAGATTCTTAAATAAGTGAGTTGCCAGAGTAATGCGGGAAGTGACATTTACTAAATGGCCTCTCTTGGAGGTAATCCAAAGGCCGATCTAAGGCGATCAATTGCTGCAGCATACAAAGTGCTAAAGCCTAATTAGTGATGTTACTCTTGTTTCGCAGTTAATGTCCAAATTGGTCCAAATTTTTTTTGTGTGTGTGTATTGATTGTGGAAAGCTAACTTTTTTATTTAAAAAAGTTCTTCTGTTGCAGATTCCTTTACCCCGTATACAGGATCGTGGGAGGCCTGGAGTCTATCCCAGGAGACTTAGGGAACGAGGCGGGGTACACCCTGCATGGGATGCCAATTCATCACAGGGCATACACTCACACACTCAGGGCAATTTGGGAACACGAATTACACTAATCTGTATGTCTTTGTACTGTGGGAGGAAACCAGAGTACCCGGAGGAAACCCACCAAGCACGCCGAGAACATGCAAACTCCGTGCGACAGTGCTGGCTATCGATAAAATTTGAAAACAAACAATTGCAATAATGTAACGTTTAGATCTCTGTAACAAAGTTTATTTGAAGTAGCTATATATATATATATATATATATATATATATATATATATTTTTTTTTTTTTTTTTTTTTTGACCCTAGTGGCTTCCCATAATCACAGCGCAGTTACCCGGCTGCGTGATAACGGCGCGTTTAGCGCGGATAATAAGATGACTGTGGAAACATCGTCGGGTGTGCTGAACAACAAGTTTCATTATAAAAAACGCTTCTAGATGGAGGTTTGGATAAAAACAAAGTTGTGTGCTTAAGGGAACAATTTTTCATCAATACATCAAATGCAAGATGTGGAAGTGGTGGTTCAAGCGGCTAAGGCTCTAGGTTGTTGATTGTTGATCTCAGGATCCGGGTTCGAGCACCGCCATCTGTGGGTTGCCAGACTTCCTACTATCCAACCACTGCACGCGGTGCCGGTCCCATTTGAGAGACTTTGATTTAACATTTGTTTAATGTTAATGTTTGAGATATTATAAAACTGCATAATCTGTTTCCTCTAACCAGTTTGTAATGCATTTCCTTATTCCAATATTACACATTTATAATACAGTGGAACCTTGGATTACGAGCTTAATTCGTGCCATAAGTGGGCTCGTGTTCCAAAACACTCGTAAACCAAATCATCATTTTCCCATAAGAAATAATGAAACCTCAAATTATTCATTCCACAGCCCCAAAAATTAAATCCATAAAAATTATTAATACAATCTATAAAATGAAAATAAAATAAATTAATCTGCACTTTACCTTTAAAAAAAGTACAAATAAATCCCAACAGATTTAGTGTTTCTGTTGGTACATGTGTGTGTGTGTGTGTGTGTGTGTGTGTGTGTGTGTGTGTGTGTGTGTGTGTGGAATTACCCCCTACCCTCGCCTCATTTTACACAGTAACACTCTTCCTCCCTCTCCCCACCTCGCTGTTTAAGTTTCACAACAAACACACACACGCACGCACGCAACCGAAACACCGTTTTAACTGAAAAAAAAGAAATCTCTCTGAGACTGGCGTGAGCGCATACTAAGGGAATCACTGCGGTAAAGTAAAAAAAAAACAAAACAAATGAACCAGCACCTTACATTTGAAAAGTTTCTGTGTGTTTGTGAAGCCGGGGAGGGGGTGAAAAGGCGAGAGAGCGTCTGTGCGTGTGTCAGGGTGTTTGTGTGTGTGTGTGTCGGTGTCAAATTATGCTGAGACGCTGAAAGAGAGAGAGGGAGATGTTGATTATGCAAGTAAGAGACGAGCACTAAGACCTACAGTAGCAGGCGAGACGATTACACACAATTCCGCAGCGCAAAAGTGACGCTCGGTGTCAAAATAAGAGTCGCATGCGTGATACATGATACCCGGCGCTCGTAAACTAATACTTGCTCGGTTTCCGATTAAAATTTTATTAAAAATCTTTGCTCGGTTTGCGGAACACTCGTAAACCACGTTACTCGCAATCTGAGGTTCCACTGTACAAGTATTCTCCAGCATGCTCAGTAAAACCTACCAGCTGTTTTACTTAGAATTCTGCACACATCTGTATCGAACACTACCGCTTATGTTCAAGCACAGAGTTTCCACACCAAATATTGACCGTTTATTGTTTATGTTATGACTTAGTGCTTTTTATAGAAGTTTATTTTAATGAGGAAATGTTTTCAAAAGCATCATTGCATATGGCTTGTGTTTGGATGTTCCCAAGACTTTTGCACAGAACTGTAAATAAAACAGCTGTTAGGTTTTACTGAGCATGCTGGAGAATACGAGTTCTTTTGGTTGATTATTTGGTTCATTATTGATTTTTATTTTTTTTTTCCCCCCATCTGAAAACTGGTCTGTCATGTAATATGTCGCTTTCTTTACAGGCATGCGAATCTTCTTCTGTAATGTTATTGATTCATTAATAACATAAAAATGTATATCGCACTACAGATAATATGCTGCCCAAGAGTACTGTACATGTGAGTATTTTTGAATAAAAAAAAAAAATCACTGACTGACTGATGAAATTTCTTAATCGATTTACAGCACTAGTTTAAATAAATCGTCATACAGTAGCATTTTTGTTATTATAAATATCCAATTATTGCCTTGAGATTATTTTATAAAACCATAGCTCTCCTGGGTTCCAAATCCAAGCTTCATTCAGAGGCTAAGTAATAGTGGGAATTAAGTGATGAAGTTAAATGATGGTGATGGGAACAGCAGGCTACAGATTACCAGAGCACAAACTAGTTCTTTTCCACAGACAGCGAGGCAGGCCAGGCCCATTTCTCAGGAAAGATTACACATCAGCTTCTGTTTGTGCCTGTGCCCTCAGCCTTGGCCTCAATTAAAAGTGACAGAGGGGGGAACTGGAATGGAATGGTCCGAACATACATGAGTGGGATGGAGAAACCGAAAGGAGGATGGTGATGTAAGGAGGAAGACGACAGGGGCTTGAGGTCTGCAGCGCTGACAGTTAGTGATGTGCGGTTTACTTTTCTGAAGCGGCGGGGGCCGAAATCGCTCCCTTACGAAATAATAAACGTGAACGTCTGCGGGCCCCTGTGCCACCACCATGCCTTCCCTCTGCCACGTCCTGATAGGAATGTCAAGACGTCCGAGCCGGGGGAGGTTATTTCCCCAGCAGCAGAGTGCCGTCCTCACCTCCACACTTCATTACTGCCTCCGCACTTAACTGTCGCACCGCTGTGGACAAAACCGCGAAGGTGCACACAACAGCACACGACTGCCTCCAGCCTTAAGAAAGACAGATGCGAAGTATGCGACATATCCCGAAGTTAAAGCATGAAAAGGAGAGGAAATGGCTGTCTGGATCAGCCTGAAAAAGCCCGCTGCGAATAACACCGCTGTTGTGTTCAAGCAATTGTTAAAAATAATCATAAAGTTTTCTTAGGGTTCCAAATGAAAACTGCGCCCAGATTCTAAATGGACTGTAAATCAGTGTTTTATTAGACATAGGAGAACTCGGAAGGAAAACGATAAACCTATGAATAAGCAAACCGACAGTGCAGACTTTAACTGTAACGCATCAATGTATTGTCCGCTACACGTTTAATTATAAAGTTGATTTATCATTTTTACCTGTTCCATTGAATTGCCAATCATTTCTAACATTTCAGTTAATTCATTAAAAATGTAATAATAAAAAAAATCTTGATAAAATTTCATTTGCATATTCTTATATAATACTTGCAAATTGTACTGCACTGGATATACTTAAGGCTCGATTCCCGTCTCTGTGTGCATGGAGTTTGCATGTTCTCCCCGTGCTTGGTGGGTTTCCTCCGGGTACTCCGGTTTCCTCCTACAGTCCAAAGACATGCAGATTAGGCTAATTGGCGTTCCCAAATTGCCCATAGTGTGAATATGAGTTTGACTGTGTGTATGTGTGTGTGCCCTGCGATGGATTGGCACCCTGTCCAGGGTGTACCACGCCTCGTGCCCTAAGTCTCCTGGGACATGCGGCACCTTTCATTAAAGTCATGTTAACAAAAACTTCTTTGTGTCATTACACAAGGCTGTAAGCTGCACCATTACAGTTCAAATATGGCAGATATATTATTAGCACACACACACATGTTCCACCCATCGGTGTGATGGGTTGGAATTTAGAGGTTAACTTAAAACCGTTAAAATTCAAGCGGCACAGATTTCTGAGGGCAAAACAGTGCAGGTCAGTGATAATTAACTGATGACGCTGGTGTGTGTGAACGGGGAGGCTTTAGACAGCAAACGTTGGGTATTTGGATTTTCGCATATGTCAAATAGAAAGAAAGTTATGATTAAGAAACGTAACTTGTGATTTTAGTTATACTTTTATAACATGTTAATTTGACCACTCCTGGCATATGGGAATGACATTACAGATAAGTAAAACCTTAAAAAATCACTATTATTATTATTATTATTATTATTATTATTATTATTATTATTGTTGTTGTTGTTGTTGTTGTTATTTTGATCATAGAAACAACTGAAATACCCATATAAACATTTGATCATGTGTATACTTGCATACAGTAGATTGTGGTGGAAAAAAAGGATATGTCACTCTATACTGCACAATCCTATAAATATACACAGTACAGACCAAAAGTTTGGACACACTTTCTCATTCAAAGAGGTTGAATTTGTATTATGGCAAGAAAAAAACAGCTAAGTAAAGAAAAACGAGCGTCCATCATTACTTTAAGAAATGAAGGTCAGTCAGTCCGAAAAATTGTGAAAACTTTGAAAGTGTCCCCAAGTGCAGTCACAAAAACCATCAAGCGCTACAAAGAAACCGGCTGACATGCGGACCGGCCCAGGAAAGGAGGACCAAGAGTCACCTCTGCTGCGGAGGATAAGTTCATCCAAGTCACCAGCTTCAGAAATCGCAGGTTAACAGCAGCTCAGATCAGAGAGCAGGTCAATGCCACACAGAGTTCTAGCAGCAGACACATCTCTAGAACAACTGTTAAGAGGAGACTGTGTGAATCAGGCCTTCATGCTAGAATATCTGCTAGGAAACCACTGCTAAGGACAGGCAACAAGCAGAAGAGACGCGTTTGGGCCGAAGAACACAAGAAAGAAAACTCTTTGACTGAGAAGGTGTGTCCAAACTTTTGGTAAATAAATAAAAATGCCTAAAATGCTCTGGGTTTTAAAGGCTACAATAAATCATTTGAGGTGTGAGGGGAATATAATACATACAGTACTGTGCAAAAGTCTTATTATCTGTAGTACAACTGTTGTAATATAAGTTTATTATGTCTGCATTATTATGTAGAAGACCATTCCCTACAAAGATACACTAAAATTAATGAATAAATAACATTACAGAAGAATATTCGCATGCCTGTAAAGAAAGCGACATATTACATGACAGACCAGTTTTCGGATGGGGAAAAAAAAAATCAATAATGTCGACTCCTGGGTTTTGCAAGAAAATAGAAAGGAGCGAGTGTGACGAAGTTACCAAAAGAACTCGTATTCTCCAGCATGCTCAGTAAAACCTAACAGCTGTTTTATTTACAGTTCTGTGCAAAAGTCTTGGGAACATCCAAACACAAGCCATATGCAATGATGCTTTTGAAAACATTTGAACATTAAAATAAACTTCTATAAAAAGCACTAAGTCATAACATAAACAATAAACAGTCAATATTTGGTGTGGAGACTCTTTGCTTGAACATAAGCGGTAGTGATACAGATGTGCGCAGTATTCTAAGTAAAACAGCTGTTAGGTTTTACTGAGCATGCTGGAGAATATGAGTTCTTTTGGTAACTTCGTCACACTCGCTCCTTTCTATTTTCATGCAAAGTCGACATTATTGATTATTTTTTTCCATCTGAAAACTGGTCTGTCATGTAATAAGTCGCTTTCTTTACAGGCATGCGAATATTCTTCTGTAATGTTACTGTATTTATTCATTCATTTTAGTGCATCTTTGTAGGGAATGGTCTTGTACATAATAACGCAGACATAATAAACTTATATAACAAAATTTGTACTACAGATAATATGGCGCCTAAGACTTTTGCACAGTACTGTACAATTTTGAAAGCACTCTTTGTGCACACACATCCAGACAATTAAACAGGATCATCTGTATCTCTGCTCTTTAATGCAATTATCCAATCAGTCACCCGCAGCTGAATAAATAAAATCATTCAGATATACTGTAGGTCAAAAGCTTTCAAATCGAAGAGTATGAATACGAAGGGCGAAAACCCTAGTGAAATGCTAAAGCATTTAAGCGGACTAGCTACAGTTTTCAGATGTTCTCAGGAACACACGCAGATTTCAATATCACTTCAGTGACAGTCATAACACCTCTCCTCAGCCCGGAATGGAGCGAAGGCAGTTTGAAAGGTTAGATAAAGATGAGGTGCCAGATGAGAGCAGTGTGGGTGTGATAAGAATCCCATCACGCAGGAAGATCAAACATGAACCTGAGAAAGTGCACACACCATCAGTTTGAAGTAAATAAAAGTAGGTGAACCGATAAGACGATTGATTTGGCAGATACACACTGACCAAGATGCCCTTGACTGATGGGATGCGAATTTACAAGTATATTGGATTTTTCAAGCCGTACATAATCATCATTTTCAGACACGATACATCCTGCGGTATAATAATTAAATACAGAGGGTGATTCGATTGATTTTCAGTGCACCCGCTGAGTAGCTAAAACCCGAAATATACCTTAAATAAAGCTGCTCCGCTTCCTGTACCGCTTCCTCCGTGGGACTCCAGAAATGTCTACTGAGTTTAAAAGCTAAACCGTAACGAGTGTTGTTACTGTAGAAAGCGCCCAAGATGTAACGATTCAGATATCTCTACTAAATAAAGATTAACACTGAAATATTACCTTAAAAGCAAATGAATGTGCTTGTGTGACATTCAGAAAACATGTGTCATACTGTAAACTATGATTTGCAAGGATAAGTGTGTTTTGTTGTTGTTGTTGTTGTTGTTGTCTGGCACAGAAAATAAAATAGGAGCAATAATAATCCAAAATGTTCCATATACAGTATAACATTTTTTAATGCTAAATTTCAAAAGTAATGCTGCAGTATTGTTACTGCATGTGTTTGCAAGGAGAATAATGCTGCAACACTTTATAACTCAATTTTATTGAAATTGATCTTTAGACTTCAATAATGCCAATCATGTCATAATAATTATACTGTAGCTACATTTAAGTTCATGAAAATGCATTACAAACACCCACAGCATAATCTGAATATGATTTGAATTCTAATGCAGGGTGCCTCATTAGCTTATTCACAAGCTGAACCCAATATCCACTTTTATTGCGCTTCTAAAACATGTGAGCCTTAATATTTCCACCGACAACAACAATGTACTTTTATAGGCTTCCACTGTGAATACTTAAAGAGGCCACTGTTGTGTCAGTAAGGTCAATGATAGGGAACACATTTGAACAAGCATATGTGTATGAAATGTCCACACACATTCATTTTAATGTGCAAAACTGGCTTGTCCATCCAGTCTAAAACATATAGAAGGTCTCATCACTATCATACAGTAGCACATCACTGAAGGACTGATACAGGAGACAGACCTGAAGCAGTACGCTGACCAGGGTGCTGAACTCCAGTCTAGCTCAAAGTAAATGAACGCCATTCAAAGATCACACAAGGGGTTTATTTATTCATTATTTTTAAAAATGGCTTAAACAAACTTAACTTTCATTATGTTATTTATTTATTTATTTATTTTTTCAAAATTAGGAGCAAATATGATCAAAGGACTAAATGATTTGAAAGAGTGCTGGGATACAAAGTCTACAAGACAAAAGAAATTAAATACAGTGAAACCTTGGCATAAGAACATCCTGCCTCACGAATTTTTGCCTTAAGAACTGGAATTTTGCAAGAAACTTGGGGACCAGATCGAGGCGAACCAAACGGCGGCTAAGTTGCGTACATCCAGGAGCCGCTCGAAACTTGTTTGCGTCATTGGAAAGCAAAGCAAAGTGAGTTTACATACTTTTTTTGTAGGTTTTTTTGCATTTTGTGCAAGATTTAATGAAGGCATACAGTAGCACCATGAGTCCCAAGAATGTTAGCAAGAACAAAAAGGAGACACTTTTAGGTTATTTTTTAAGGCATCCGGTGCCAGGAGGAATCATAAATTAAGGTTAAGTGATGCTTAATGTCTATTTATTTCAGAGTTTACTTCATTTACATGTCTTTTCTAAATGTTTTGATTATAGTGTTGGAAATTGGTAATATTGGTAATATGTCTGGGTGCCTGGAACCATTCCATTGTTTCCTATAGGAAAATGTGTTTCGCAAAAAATATTTTTGCCTCAAGAACTCGCCCCCGGAACGGATTAAATTTATATGCTGAGGTGCCGCTGCATTGTATAATATTAATTAAGTTTCCCAATATGTATTTAGTTTTAATATAGAGACTTCAGACAGTGGGAAATAAAAGGCTTAACAATTTACCAAAAACAATTAAAGATCAAAGACCCAATTCTGTATGAATTCTCCTTTAATGTATATTCACTGCAAATAATTATGTACAACAAAGTAAATGCGAACATGAATTCAAAGCTTTTCAAGCAGTTCATTTTTGTGGCATTATGTTCAAACCAGACCATCCAGGTTTTTACATTTATATGTAAAACCATTCAACATATTGTATATTTGATGTGGGATTTTAAATGTACTGTATAACTGATAAAACGATGTCAAATATTAATGTGTGATGTATAAGCAAACCAGTAATACAGGCCCTAAAGATAATCTTCCTCAATTTGTTTCCTCTGAGATTATTATAAGATTATCCAACAAAGGATTTCGCAGCCTTTGCCTTTTTTTCCCCCCTTGGATGATTTAATATCTTCTTTCAAATAAATAGGTTCCTCCTCCTCGCCTTGAAGCAATTATCTTTCATATTAACCCTGAACCCAGTAAAGGATTAGACGCAGCTGTGTGGGTCTAGAGGCAAGCAGCTGTTGCAAGGAGCAAAATTAATTAACATGTACCGACTCGGCTGTAGCAACTCTGTTCTGATCCGAAGAGCCTTTACATCAACACTGCAAGTCATTACAGACTTGGAGGAAATTCGGTAATCGAGAATGATTTGCTTAATTTCTGACACTCTTCTCTATTGCATTTATAAATAAATAATGAGTACCGATTTGTTTTTGTTTAACTCAGGAAGTGCAAATGGAATAACAATTTGGTTGACACACTTTGTGTATGAGAGAGATTTTCTTTGCCATGGGATCATGGCGTCACAACAACTAGTGGTATATATACTCACTCACTCATCGTCTATCCCGCTTTATCCAGTATACAGGGTTGCAGGGGGGCCTGGAGCCTTAGTCGTCCCAGGAGACTTAGGGGATGATGTGGGATACATCCTGGAATGGGTGCCAATCCATCACAAGGCACACACACACACACACATACACACACTACGGGCAATTCGGGAACACCAATTAGCCTAATCTGCATGTCTTTGGACTGTGGGAGGAAACCAGAGTATCCGGAGGAAACCCACCAAGCACGGGAAGAACATGCAAACTCCACGCACACAGAGATGGGAATCGGACATGGCTGGGAATCGAACCCAGACCCTGGAGGTGCAAGGCGACAGTGCTAATCACTAAACCATGTACTGGACATGTACCTCATACTGTAGCACAGTGAAACTATTTTTTCGCATATTCCAGTTAGGAAGCTGGGATCAGAACGCAGGGTCAACCAGGTTACAGGTTACAACACCCCCGGAGCAGATGGGGTTAAGGGCCTTGCTCAAGGGCTCAACAGTGGCAACTTGGTGGTGCTGGGGCTCGAACCCCCAATTAGTAACCCAGTAACCTACAGCCTTAACCGTTTGAGCCACCAGTTGGAGTGGGTAGAGTCACAATGCCGCTCACTCCAGTTCAGTCCTGAGATTTGGCTATTATCACATTCTAATACGGTGCCTCTGTGTTCTTCGGCTTCCTCCCAAAAACATACTGTAGTGAGGCTATGTATATACTGTATGGGAAAAATGATCAAGTGGATAAAGTAATCCTGAATGCAATAATGTAAATGCTTATGTCTATGATCTAGAAGGAATGTATCCTCCATTGTGACCTTCCCCCAATCCACCACACGCCATCCCACTGTCCCACCAGCACCTTGCAATATTAGCACGAAAGTGAAGCATAACCAAGTACATCATCCTCGTCATTACTTTCAGCATCAGATCCCTGTGGAACACAAGACCGTCTCAAATGATGTGGGTGAGAGAGGCCGTCGCCCAGGGCTTGATTATAGCGAGAGATTGTATGTTAAATGGATGTTGAGACAAAATTGTGCAATCAGCAAGAAAAAAATTTAACGCGGCTACAGATTATTTTTAGCCATTCTAAATCAAGCGCATAGGTTAATGTTACTCGGAGTGCGCTTTCGCCACGATATACAGAAAAGGTTCCTTCTGCTTGAGCTGTAGCGAGGCGATGACAAGCGGCAAGAGGAAGTGTGTATATCTTAAACGGAGGAGAAAATATTTTTTTTCCTGTTATCAGAAAGCAGCAGCTATAAACAAAGCTGTGGCAGATCTATCAGAGCGGTTACAAGAAATGATTATCGTATTGACCATAAAGAATAAACAGTCAGGAGAGAGAAAATACAACAACATACTGTACAGAATCACTTGCTGGCAGTTCTGCTGTATTTGTAGTTTTTATTACTGTATATTAGAATTTGCTCATTTTAGGGTTTACACACTTATGAATGTTACACACTATTAAATGTTATGGACATGCTAAGTGGATGATTTTTTATTTTTATTTCAATTGCTCCATCTAATATACAATTATACCTATATACAGTATATATATATAGAACTGAACAGATATAGAATTCATTTCCATATAGAAAATCATGCACAATGTCAAAATCTGTTTTATTCTATGGGACTCAGTATACAGTGTACAGTATATTTGATATGAGCCCCTTTGAGATACCAGCACCTCGGAAACAGCTATGTCAATAAAACTCTTTTTATCAGTTTGCCCACTTATTATGTTTGGTTTTATAGTGTGTTTACAGTATATACAGTACACAAGACATACTTCTGCATAAAAACATTGCCCTGGGCCTCAGGATGTTTGTGGCAGAATAATAGCCTTTATATACAGATCATCCAGCTTAATTGAATAACACTGATTATCAGTTATATACCCATTAATTGATGAGAGGATCATGGGCACCCAAGGTTCATCTATGCCTGTGGGGACCAAAGGCCAGGCCATCTGGTCCGATCCCACAGAAAAGCCATTGTAGAACATTAATGAGAGCAGTAAATGTTGGCCATGATAGAAAGGTTTCAGAACTGCCTGCGTTGCATTGATCCCTTGACCTCACTTTGTCCTGGCCATCAAATTGGCCAGATCTCAAACCGAACAAGCACCCCCAGACACGCAAGCCAAGCCGCAAAAAGGATCCACTGCTACTGCAATGTCCCGATGCTAGACACCAAAGCACAGCACGATGTCCATGTCTCCAGTTCCATCCTGAGCTTTGGCTCTTGTCACATTCTCCCTATTTCCCAATAGGGTTCCTCTGTGTTCCTCAGCTTCCTCCCACTTCTCAAAACATAGTAAAACAATCCTGAATGCAAATGGCTACAGTATGTCTTGGTGGAAATCTACAAAAAAAAAAAGAACAAAAAAAAAGTATTTGATCTGGAAAGAACGTTTCCTCCGTTGTGACCTTCCCCCAATCCAGCACAAGCCATCCATTGAAGTGAAGCATAACCGAGTACCTCATCCTCGTCATTACTTTCAGCATCAGATCCCAGTGGAACATAAGACCATCTCAAATGATGCGGGTGAGGGAGGCCGTCGCCCAGGGCTTAATTATGGTAAGAGACTGCATGTTAAATGGATGTTGAGATAAAATTGTGCAATCAGCAATCAGAGATCTTGTAGAGCCATGGCCCGAGGGGCAAGAGCTGTCCTGGTGGCACAAGAGGAACCTAAAATCTACAGTCGCTGGTTTTAATGTTAGTGGTTTAAAGGTTATGGCAGCTCCGTGCACACTCATGGGGAAAAGAATGTCCGCAGACATCAGTGAACCGAGGCAATGCTGTAAAGCCTAAATTTTCTCCAAAAACAGGCTACGGAAAACGCTATGGTTACTAAATGTGGTTCTACATTTTGGCTTCGTCTGGTTTCTTAATGTTGGTTGACTTTTTGGGGGGAAATGATCACATACTGAAACCTCTAGTGTTATTTTGTCTGTACTGTACTGTATATACAGTAGAAGTTGGCGAGATCCACACAGTTGCTATTTCAGCCTTGATAACCCAAAAACAAAAAGTGGAAGACTTGCTACGACAAGCTTCTCCAGAACTTTGTAGATCTCTACCCTTTCAAATTCCCCCTAATTCCTCAACGGCAAATCAGCGGACCGAGGTCAATCTGTGCTTATTAATTTGGGCTTCAGTACCATGCACCGTCTGGAGGCTGGAGGCTGCTCACCTGTCTCTAGAGAGCCTGACTGACCTCTTTAACCCTTATGTGAAGAAGATTATTCTACTCCAGCAGATGTCGGAACGGAGACGAATAAGAGCTTCTGAGCTGCATGTACAGTACTGTAGCAGGTGCCAGTGTGCAGGATTACAGGATCAGAGAGAAACCTGCCATAAATAAAGGTATAAGCTGCCCCAAGCCAACCATAACACAGTCTGATTTGCTTCAGATTAGTTTGACTTTGTGCTTCGATTTACTGACAAATAGATGGGTTTGGTTTACTTTCAAAATACGGGGGGGAAAAAGCTCAACAGTTGACAAGACAAGGCAAAAAAAAAAATCGTATTTTATACACAGGGCTTCCCGAACATGCAACAGGGAATGATCCTGCACTGTGTCTTCTCCAGTATATTATTAATCTTGTTTCAAACAGAAGAGACAATGACACATATGAGCTCCAATACAGCTGGGAAATCAATCTTTTCTGTATTAGAAATCTTTATTTATAGGCTTTGTAATTTATTTGACAAACAACCAGTTTACCAAGACTTCAGAATCAATGTTTTGTTTTGTTTTTCCCGGAGAGCAAAGCAGGGGACTAAGCAAGATCAAACCTCCGTCCTGAAAAACCGTCATCATCCGCCAATCAAGCATGGATTTCAATTAAGAGTATGGCAGGGTGAGGCAGCAGAAGGCCAAGGTGCCTCACTGCCCCGGATCCTGAGTTTACTTTGCTCTGTGTATCTGAGGCTTCATCAGGGTTCTGGGGTTTCATCTCTAAAACATGAGGTTAGGACCGGTGTCCTAATCAGCCTATATTCCCCCAAGTGTACCCAGTGCTCCTGAGATATTCAACATGTACCCAGTGCTCCTGCTCTGGATCCGCTACATCGCTGGCCAGGATAAAGCAGTTACTAAGGATGAACAAATCACTCACTCACTCATCATGTATCCTGTGTACAGGGCAATGGGGGGCCTGGAGCTTTTCCCAGGAGACTTGGGTGCACACAAATACTGTACACTCATCATCTATACCACTTTATACTGTATTTAGGGTCATGGGGGGCCTGAAGCCTATCCCAGGATAAAGTGGGGGACACCCTGGACAGGGTACCAATCCATTGCAGGACACACACACACACTACGGGCAATTTGGGAACGCCAATTGGCAGACTGTGGGAGGAAACCGGAGTACCCGGAGGAAACCCACTAAGCACTGGACGAACATGCAAACTCCATGCACACAGAGACGGGAATTGAGCCTGGCCAGGAATTGAACCCAGACCCTGGGGGTGCAAGGCGACAGTGTTAACCACTACGCCATCGTGCCGCCGTCGCTCATTCACACACTACGTGCAATTCCGGGGAACGCCAAACGCATGTCTTTGGACTGTGGGAGAAAACCAGCGTAACTGGAGGAAACCCATCAAGAACGGGGAGAAACATGCAAACAGTCCCCAAGACAGGAATCGAACCCAGACCCCGGCGGTGCAGGGTGACAGTGCTAACCATTCACCATCATGCTGCCATGCTGTTATTTCATGGTTATCATACAATGAAAGTCGTCATATGATAACCATGTCAGTCTACTTCGTTTTCTCAAAGCTGTCACTCGTAACCTTTACTAAACCTTTACAAGAAGATCATTTGTCATTCACCGTCTGAGGATTTGCAGAACAGTGACATATCTGTTTTAAACAAGATACATAACAAAGGATCAGACTGAGACAAGTCAGCCATGGAGAAAAGTCTATAATAATTCTGTTATGTATATATCAGAAATAACAGGTACACATTTCTCTCAGTAAAACACAGCGTATTATTAAGATAATAGACTACAGTAGTTTTGCCCTGGGTCTACTGAATGTATTGCTCTGTTTACAGTGTGTCTAAAACGAAACGACAGGAAGACTTTGTAAAGATGTACAGTTAGAATAGTTCTGTCCAGTGGAGTCTGTGAGAAGGATGAATGATGTTTTGTGTGATATGTTCTAAAGTGAATATGTGATGGATGAGTGCATGCTAATCTTCATATCAGATACTGTACCAAGAGCAGCTGGACAACCCAGCCTTACTGCCTTGCTTCCTTATCTCGCCTCACTTTGAACTATAATCATTCATTAATTCATTTTGTTAATTAATGGATGCATTTACGTATTTTCAATTTATCCCTGTCAGGTATCCACCCTCAATGAGACAGCATTATAATAAATCTTCATTTGAATTTTTATTATTACAATCATACATTTTATTTCTTTTGACACGTCATAGCAATGCGGTCCAACTACTTTAAAGTACAGACCACAGCTCAGGCCTCACTATAACGTCTTCAGAGACACAGACTTATCAGCGCGCTGACTTTAATTACCCGTGTCCCCTTTCCCCCAAAGAGCCTCTGACCTTGTCCTGTCCAATCTCTTCCACACACACACACTCCTCTGCTTTTTAAGCATTGTTTTCTTTTTTTTCATTTTTTTTTTTTTTAATCTGGCTTTTGTCCCGAGCTGTAGTGCTTGTTTGTCCCTGAACATCACCACGTCAAGGAAAAATTATGGTCACTTGCATCACTGCAAGAACGTGCAGCCGTGGCACAAATCTAAATTTAAAATAAAAGTCTGCTGCTTCTGGGTTTTTAGGTCTGGTATACTGAAGTCTAATTACAAGCGTTTCATAAGTCTCAAAAGCTTTTATTGACAACTACATTAAATGTACACGAAGAATCAATATTTGCAATGTTGACCCTTCTTTTTCCAAGACCTTTTCAAGTCGCCCTGGCATGCTGTCAATCAACATCTGGCCCACATCCTGACTAATGGCAGCCTGTTCTTGCATAATCAATGCTTGGAGATCTTTTGGGTTTTTGTTTGTCCACCCGCCTCTCGAGGATTGACCACAGGTTCTCTACAGGATTAAGGACTGGGGAGTTTCCTAGCCATGCACCCAAAATTTTGATGTCTTATTCCTCGTGCCACTGAGTTATCGCTTTTGCCATAAGGCAAGGTGATACCATCCATCATGCTGGAAAAGGCATCACCAAATTGTTCTTGGATGGTTGGGGGAAGTTGCTCTCTGATGATGGTTTCATACCATTCTGTATTCATGGCTGTGTTCTTAGGAAAAATTGACTCCCTTGGCTGAGAAGCGACCACACACATGAATGGTCTCAGGATGCTTTGCTGTCGACATGACACAGTCCTGATTTTAGCGCTAACGTTCATACATTTCAAGAAGGGCAGCAAAAGAAGCCACCACACTCCAGGAGAAACATCAGGAACAGACTGATATTGTGCTAACGGTACAGTGCTTGGACAGCTGAGGACCGGGGTAAAGTCCTTTTCTCTAATGAAGCTCCTTTTCCGTTTTGTTTCGGCATTGCAATTTTAAAATGAACATTTATATTTGTTACTGTATTTCTCAGCTGCCCAATCATTGAGTTTAATTTTTAAAAACTGCTCAAAAGATCAGAGAAAGGTGCCTCCGAGTGGCGCAGTGGTTAAAGCGCTCGCCCGGAGATCGCTAGTTCGAATCCCGGGTGATGCTGTAACCCCTCGCAGCCGGAGGTCTAGAGAGAGCTGATTGGCCGAGCTCTCTCAGAGGGGAGGGATACTTAGTGCTCCGACATTAACCACGGCTCTACAGCCAGTCAGGGGCGTCTGTGAGCTCGCGCAGCGGAGGGAGCGGATAGCGCTGTCCTCCGAGTGTGTTACGCCGTCCCCAACGGTGCGTGAGCGAGCAGTTCGAAAAGATGCGGTCGGCTGGCGTCACGTGGTTCGGAGGAAACACGTGATAGTCTTCGGCCCTCCCGGCTGAGTGGTAGTAGTAGCCTTAATGTGGAGCCCCCTAGTGACGGGGAGGAATTGGACACGACTAAATTAGGGAGAAAATCGGGGGGAAAAAAAAAAAAAAGATCAGAGAAAGATCAGCAAAATGCAGATCAAGTGAGATGAACCTCCGAATACGTCCGAATACAATTCATGTACTGTATATCGAATTAGTTTCATTTGTTACTTGTCTTTGGACAAATTTTATTACTGTACAACAAATGACTTTACATTTTTTAATGCTGCCTGAAATTTGCCTATTACATACAGTATGAACATGAAACCAAAAGAGACATACGGTACAATTTATACTGCCTTGAAATGAATCCGTGGATTGTTCTTTTACTTTATTCAATTTAAATGGCCTAAACGCTTTACGTTGGGAAAGTCCTCTGAGATAGATAGCTCGTGTTAACTAGCTGATCCACTCCCAATAGCATGACTGTTGGACACTTTCTTCAGCACTGTTGGATATCAGGTCTGACTGTCTGCCACCTCAGTAACAGATACAACACATTGTAATGGCTGGCAGGCTCGGATGTGAATGCCTCACAGCTCCTTTCTCACATGCACCAACACATTCGGTCCAGTGCAAGGTCAGGAAAGACATACTGTACACACACACACACACACACACACACACACACACACACACACACACACACACACACACACAAACAAGTCTTATGTACTTAAAAAAGAGCAAACATCCACAAGGGGTTATTGTGTATTATTTGTACTGTTGCATTTGTGTGTTATAGTGATGCATGTTTTTTACATTTGTGAGAAATTAGAAATTGTTTTTGATGAAGGTTTTTCAACTTCTGATGAATCTTTAACCTTTCTTTTCAATAGGTCAATATTTAAGGTCAATAAACATCACATGATTTCCCACATATAATTTGAGGGAGCATGGTGATGTGGTGTTTAGCACCGTGGCCTTGCACGCCCAGGGTTGAGGGTTCAATTCCCGTCTCAGGGTCTGTGTGCATGGCGTTTGCATGTTCTCCCCATGCTTGGTGGGTTTCCTCTGGGTCCTCTGGTTTCCTCCAAAGACATGCAGTACAGAGTAGGCTGATGTCCAGTAGTAATTCTAACTGCAAGGGCCTGAATAAACATGACAGCTGGTTAGTTAGTATTAGCTTATTAGTCAATATACTGTATAATTCATATTATTTGATTGCATTTGATTTGTCAGCAGTTTCGTATAAACGATAAATATTAAAATGGTTCGTTCTTGGCGATGGCTGTGACAGGGACCTGTAGTTTTCATTGTCCATAATTTGACATCTGGGAATAATGAACTGACAATATGTAAAAATCTAACTGCTGCAAAGTTATAAAATTATTAAATTATTTGCGTTGTACCAACTGTAATTTAGTTCAATGAGAATGGGAGTTCTTTCCTAGTCCTTTTTTTCCTCTGGGCATTTGTTCAGAACAAAGCAACTGTACCATTTTAGAGATTTGAATCACAGATGCAAAATCAAGATAAAAGGCTGTGTGTTTATCAAACATCAACGCACTTTGAAGGTTTTCATTCTACTTTAGTGTAAAATAAATAAATAAATAAATAAAAATAAAAATAAATTTAAAAAAAACACTGTGACACCAAAACATGAATTCAATTTGTGGATTAATTTTTTTTATTTATTTATTTATGTGTTTGTTTGTTTGTTTTTAAAGAAGTAGGAAGTACTGAAAAATGAGTTAGTTAAAACTACAGTATAAACATTATAGTTATAAAACCATGCAAAAAAGCTATAACTCCTCCAGTTTTCTCCAACAGGTATGTCACAATGTCCAAAACACCCTGTTTGTTTGTCTGTTGAGTTTTGTTGCACACAAAACCTTTTTAAGTAGAAAGTCCAATATACAGAAGACGATGCAAAAAAAATAAAAAATAAAAAAATAAAAACTTGAATCTACAGCATCATCAGCCTTGTTCTCCACCAGTTTTAGTTTCACTTCAGTACATAATGACGGCTCCATATAGTACAGGTACGCACCGTTAAACGTCCGTTTGTGCATCATCCAACTGTGTATCCTACAGTCATCCCCTAAGGCTACAACATAATGGGAAGGAGCAGATGGAATCCAAGTAAACAACACAACAGCAACCCACACACAGCGCATGCATCGCATTCCTCGCCCGTGATCTTTTAAGTGTTGTAACGTTATCTCTCAGCCTAATTTTTCTTTTAAAAATATTATCCTACACCAAGTGCATCATGGGTCTCAAATGCAGCAAAACCAGTGCAAATGATTGAGAAAAAGAGACGACACACTTAAATGTTTACTTACACTACAGTGTCCCTCAGAGCTTTTTTTAGGTATATACTGTGGTGTTTGCGCAACATCCAAATCACATAATGTCCTATTTTACAGAATGCATCGCGAAACATACCTGCCATTTATTACAGCTGGAGTGAATGCAATGGCAGTAACAAATGATAAAAAAAATTAAAAATGTCTTGGCTTCAATATTCTCCAAAAAGTAGATAAATGCATTTATTCCACTAATGGCAGCGGCTGTTCTGCAGAGTCTCTACATTCTGTAGATCCGCTACTCCGATCATCTGACAGAAAGAAGTGATGTGATTGGCTAGTCACAGCACACCTGCAGTACTTGTGGCCGTTATGTGTCGTGGTTTGTTTATAACATGGAAGGCTATATAGCATTTTTTTTCTCATTATTATTATTATTATTATTATTATTATTATTACGTATTTGTTTTTTGCCAAAATGAGTAAACACATTCATTGAATTTTTCTGCCAAACTGTTCATATACTGTATACTGTATATACACGTTGAAAATAGCAACAGGATACTTAATCATACCGTATGTCCGATACGGACCCCATGGTTTGTATAGCAATATATTAGCCACAGTGTTATATACTTAAACTTCAATTACATACTAAATTATATCACATTTTTTGGAGTGCTTGACATCTTTTCTTAACCCTTTAATCAATGTGAAGTCATCATAGTGTAGGTATGAAAACAACTGGTTGACATACTGACCTACATTTTCACATCAGGTAGAAGATACAGCACTTGTTATGGAGGCTGATTGGTGTGATCAGTGTAATTAGTGTAATGAGTGTAATTAGAGCAGGTTCACCAACGACACTGTCTTCGAGCGAGACCTCGACACCTGAGCAGTTTTCTTTTCTTTTTTTTTTTTTAAGACAAGGAGGACCTCAAGGTTCTCTTATGAATCAGTATTCAGACGGAGATGAGTTAAATGAGGTTGCTTTCCGTACTAGCATAGAGAGTTTGAAAAAACGGAACGAAACGGATCTGATCTGAAGAGGCTGGAAATCCGGCATCTCGAAACTCTCGCCATTCTGGTTCCCGGCAGCTAATCTAAGCCTCTGCAGGATTTACGTTCCAGATTGACATGGACACAAAACTATCAGCACGAGAGGAGACAAGCTGGGAAGGCAGAAGAGGAGCCCTGAGCTGCTGTATGATTCTCTTGAGCCTCAGATGCATGCTGTTTAAAACTGCTGTCTTTATTCCAGCACGTTATCAGAGCCTGTGATCCCCCAACGCCCCCCCCCCCTCCCCCACCCCCTTTGGCTCAGCTCTTTTCTTAATTTCTCTTCAAATCAAGCAACGAGTCTTCGCTAAAACAGCTGGCAGCAAATTCACCCCATACTGTACTATATATATATACATACTGTATGCTGGTGGAGAGCGTTTCAAATGTAGACACGGACAGGACGTCCACCCGTCCTTCCCTGTTAATTGGCCCACGTTTTTGAAGTGCTGAAAGGTTGAGGTCAAGAACCAGGCAATTTAATTTCCTTTTACTGTAATGAGATTTGTAGTGTATTACAGAGGAACTCTGACATACCGAGGTGAAGCAAATTCGGTTCATTACAGTGACACCCTGCTGACATATTCCTTGCTCTCTCGCACTGAATTCCATTGTAATAACTGTGGCTTTTGCACTCTGTGCAATCTTTTATGACAGCAAGGCAGAGAGAGTAACGTGAGCAAATTTATAATAGACACATTTAGAACAAAAATTATGGATTCATTAATAAATTTTTAAAGCAGATAAATAAATATCATGGTGAATAATATTAAAAATTGTTTTTTTAATCTAAATGACCAATTTTACCATTATTTATATTAGACAGAAATTGAGAACAGAAATTATGGATTTATTAAAAAATGAAAAATATATTTTTTTAAGCTGATAATCAAAATAAATAATGGTAAATAAGGGGCAAAAATTGGTAGTTTAACCTAAATTACCAATTTTTACCATTATTTATTTGTTACCATATTTTTATAATAGACATTTTTAGAACAGAAATGATGGATTCATTAATAAATTGCTGATTTCTTTTAAAAAGCAGATTTGTATTTGTAATAATAAATAATGCTAATTAAAGGGTAAAAAGTGGTAGTTAAACATAAATGACCAATTACCAATTATTTGTAATAGACACATTTATAACAGAAATTATGAATTAATTAATAAAATGCTGATGTTTCTTTAATCACATATATTTTTTTAAAGTTATTTCAGATTTTTTTATTTCAGATTTTTATCAAAATAAATAAGAGTACAAAATGGTCAACAGTGGTCTAGTTTAATCAAAATTTAGAACAGAAATTAATAAATTGCAGATTTTTTTTATTTTAAAATTTTATTTTATTTGTCATAATAAATCATGCTAAATAAGGAGTAAAAATTGGTAGTTGAACATAAATTATTCATTTCTACCATTATTTACTGTACCTTGATTTATTATTTACCATATAATAGACACATTTAGAACAGAAATTATGGGTTCATTGATACACTGCTGATGTTTCTTTAATCATATTTTTTTAACATAATAAATTGGTAGTTGAACCTAAATTACCCTTTTTACCATTATTTACCATTATATATTATTTATAATAGTCACATTTAGAACAGAAAGTATGGATTCATTAATATATTGCATATAATTTTTTTTATCATAATAAACATTATTAAGATTTAGTAGTTTAGTTTTAACTAATTAACATTAAAAACTTTTTTTTTTTAATTAAAAAAAAAAAAAAAAACATCTGCATATTTATGCCCCTAGGCTGTTCACCTCATTATTAACTAAGTGGTTTTCAAAGCAATAGCTAGAGATTCCGTGCCCTTGAAGACCTAATATAATATAGAGTACCAGTCGAATGTTTGGGCACACCTGCTTATTCAATGTTTTCTTATTTATTCATTTTTATTGTTTTCAAAATTGTATATTAATACTGAGGATATTGAAATTATGACAGAACAAATATGGAATTATGCAACAATGTCGACAACAATGTGTTAAATAACCAGGAATTTGTTTGATAATTTTCGATTCTTCTTTGCTTTGATTGCAGCATTGCACACTCCTGGCATCAAGAGGTAGTCACCTGGAATGGCTTTGCAACAATCTTGAAGGAGTTCCCAGAGATGTTGAGTGCTTGTTGACAGCTTTTCCTTCAGTCTTTGGTCCAACTCATCGCAAAGCATCTCAATTGGATTTAGATTGTGTGATTGTGGAGGCCAGGTCATCTCCACCACTCTCCTTCTTGGACAAATAGCTCTTACATAACCTAGAGGTGTGTTTGGGATCATTGTCCTGTTGGAAAGTGACAAGTGATGGTCCAACTATGTGCAAACCAGATGTGTTGCCACGTCGCTTCAAAATGGCGAGGGAGCCGTGCGGGAACACCGGATCTAATGAGTGCCGCCTTTTTGCGTCACTCGTTCATTTACAAGTCATCATGCTCCAAGCGTACGTGATGGTGTCACCTGGTTTGAGATTTTGGTATCCTTTTTTGAGCATGCTTTAAGTGTGATACCCGATAGCAGCGCTGATGTGTCCTTACTAGAAACAGGAACAAATAAAGGAACAGGAGTTAGCAGGTCAGTGAGTTAGCCTTATCTGAGAATTATAGCAGGTCCATTGTGTTTTTATGCTTATCCTCCTGGAGCTGATCTCTTCCACCATCCTTGTGCTCAGACTGAATGATAATGACCAGCCTGAGGTGAGACGCTCATTGCATGCCAAGTCATGCACCAGAAGACACACCACCAGCACAACCTGCTGCTCCGCGTCCAAATCTCTCTCTCTCTCTGTCTCACACTCACTCACACACACACACTCACACACACACACACACACACACACACACACACACACACACACACACACACACACACACACAAATGCTGTAACTGAGCCTTGGAGCTTCAACAAGTCCGCTTACTATCTGAGGATTCTGTCCGAGAGATAACCGGTTAGCAAAAGTCCATGAGTGAGTGCAGCAGACAGAGAACATCGCGTTTTCAAGCAGGTACGCACAGGGTGGGAGTTCGCTTTTCTTCATTTCGTCTGGTCGGAACGACATCATTTTCCCGTGCCCACAAATATCTCGCCCCCAAAATGCAACAGTCCTGAGACATGATTCGAATCTTCTCCTCTTTGTGCTCCACTGAACAGTGACTTGTTGAACATTTCTGCCTGGTTATGCTAATCATGGCATGACTTCAGACTGTGTCCCAGTGAGGTGTCGTCTCATATTATGCAGAGCGCTCCAGGGCTCCTCTCCCGCTGCGCTCGCTGTGTTAGCCTTGCACGCCTAAGAAAGGAGCAGCGCTCGCTCATCCTTAGACTGTCAGCGCTCTGAAGTCGGTGCATTTGAATTGGGGTTGGTTCGGGCGCACGACGTGATGCGGGACACTTTCCGTACTGTAATTACTGTACATGCCTCGTATTCCAGCACCAAAAATTTCCCCTCCACCCCCACCCCCCGGCTGTTTAATCCGGTTCACAGAGCCGCTCCTGCGCCATCGCCAGGTCTCTTGGCCCTCTGTCACAATGTTATTTATCATCAGGTCCTGGCCCGTGCCTGTGCAGGGTTGTGGTTGGGGACTCTCATTCATCTACCACTTGTTCTTTTAATGCCCTTCCACTCCGTTTTGCAAAGGTGGGCTCCATCATTATTCAGAGTTAGTGCCGCCAGGGAGACGGATCAAAAAATGTGGCTGCTCAGACAGAGGGGGTGCAAACTGGGGCTGATTTCTCAATCGGCTCTGCTGGCTGAGGGAGTAAAACGCTGTCTAATCTCAGTTTAATAGCATTTGCCTCTCTCGCTCGATGTGTGTGTGTCTATGTGTGGTGCGCTCATTTATGTCTAAATATCTTTTATTTCTGCACTGGGACTAAAGATGGGCTCTTTCAGCTTAGTTTCCCTGAGCTTGAGGTCAATTAAAGGACCGGGAGCAGAATTCATCAGGCCTATCTAGCTCAGTTCCCCGTTAAGTAAAGCCTTCCAGATCACTCGGCCGGGCAATGATTTTCCTTAATTAAACAACCTCACGAGCTTTCCGCTGCTCCCTGGGGAGCCTTGGCTCAGCCGGCTCAAACAGAGGCATGGCATACGGCACAGACATAAGAGAGCTATCAAGATTTAGCTCCACTTATATCCCTGAACAGTCGCATCCAAGCACGAAGTAATCTGTCCCGAAAACCTCCTGCAGAAAAAAGTGATTACAAATTAGAGAGGTGTCATCTAAATGCCGTGCCTGGTGGGAGAGGAGGAGGGGACCGTACCCAGAGTAATCCGTAGTACTGTATGGTAGGAATGGTTCACACCTCGGTATGGGTTGAGCTACTCAGAGTCATACAAACATATCAAGAAAATGTCTCATTTTCAGGTTAGCGTAATCCCGCCTGCACAAAGCGGTGTGGAAATGCTTGTTGTGATTTATTTAAAAGTTTACTCAGCATAATGCACACACACACATATATATATATATATATATATATATATATATATATATATATATATATATACACACTGTATATTGGTCAAAACATGCTGCTTAATGCTCTATTAATAATCATACTAATGCTTTAGTCCGAAATAATAATTAAACCATATAATTAAATCAGAAAAATTATAAAAAAAAGTGTCATTCAAACAGGACAGAATAAACTGACTGAGACATTAATCCAATTTGAACGAGGTAATCCTTTTAACACCAATTAAACAGAAGAATAATAGCTATGCAAACCTGTTCCTGGTGTGTGTTTTACATCGCTGTGATTGTGTGATGGTCCTACTGTACGTAGATATTTCATATAGTATTTCATGCGCACTGATCAGCCATAATATTATAAGCATTAACATTATCATATCATTTTGGGATGCACTTGTGCCACTGGATAAATAAATACATAAATACATAAATAAATAAATAAATGTTTTACACACACACACACACACACACACACACACACACACACACACACACACACAGTCAGCCAAAAAAATTCACAGTTCAAAAGAAAAATAGTATAATTTATTATATTAATGTAATATTTATAATATTAATACAATTTTCATAATATTGTTATATATATCTCTACTGTATATAACGTATAGCAATACATTTACTATTAAGAAAGAAAATTCTAAAGTGTGTGTACATGTTTTAGCTGATTTTATATACAATTTATTTTATTTTATTTTATTACAATTTTATTTTATTACAATTTTTCTTTTATTTTACAAGAGAAGAGATTGGTGCATATGATCTCATAAGGTATATGAAATATTATGAAATTTCTAGATATGCAAAAGTAATATGTGTGTGTGTGTGTGTGTGTGTGTGTGTGTGTGTATATATATATATATATATATATTTCATACATCATAATGTTAATGCTGCTAATACTGTTAATGCTTAATGTTAATGATCATATAGTATATGAAATATTATATGACATTTCTACATCTAAAATAATAAAAATTATATATACATTTTTATTTTCTATTCTTTTTTTATTGATTTGTGTATTCACTTACTTATTCATTTTCTTCTGTATGTACAATTATTCTCACCAGATAGTCATTCTGATCTTTTGCATCGTTCTTATATTATTTAATAAAAGAGAGGAAAAAACAGCTATACTGTATATAAGATCAGATTATTGCATTGGAAATCAGCCTGATGGAAATCTTGACATGTGAATCCCCAACATGAGGCGAAATCACATTCAATTCGAAAACAGTCAATCTATTAATGGGAAGTGTGTTTTTATAAGTTAACATTGCCAAGTGAAGTCCATAAGTTCATACAGGAACAGAGACCGGTGATGCATACAGATATGATATAATATAAAATAAAATAAAGTAATATAATCCGATCAGCATGCAATATGTCAGAAACAGATGTGTGTCTACTGCCTGAGACAATATGGTGAGATTTCTTTTTTTTTTTTTTTTTTTTGAGCACTCAAGGGATTTCCTCTTTCTCAGAAAGACACGGAGAGACAGGACACGTTCTGTCAGGAGACAGGCAGTGAGAGCAAGAGAAACCAATGAGAGACGAGAAAGACAGCTCCTCTCTTCTGCTTACTTTGCAACTCACAAAAGCATGTGATTGGCTTCCATGAATCACACTTCTACCAAATGAATCAAATGAGTCCATTAAAAAAAAAAACTTTTTTTTTTTTTTAAAGCGCACACTCTTAGATTTCAAGATCAATCTCCTTTAGCTGTGATTACAGCTCACAATGTGGTGGCCAGTTCATGTGTGAAACCAGTTTCTCACGCTCCCAGAACCAGGCTTTCACAATTTGGGTCCTGGAATACAGAACGTCTGTACCATCAGGGAAGAAAAAAGTGAATTGATGCGATACCGCCCTGATCATTCAGTGCATCCGGCTGACTTCAGTTTATTGAGTTTGGACCTGAGCAACCACAGATCATGACACTTGTGCAGTACACCGGACGCTATCCTGTACATGATGGGTGCATCGCTTCATGCGCTTCTGTTCTCCCCCCAACACACCAATCGCTCTGGAATAGGATCAATCAGACCACATGTAAAATCCTGTAGGCTATTCTGCATGTCTTTGGACTGCGGGTGGAAACCAGACCACTAAGCCACCTCCTTAATAATACTTAATATTCAGATTTCCCCCTCTGTATGCATATACTGTATGTGATCTGCAGTATAAATATTCAGCAACATGGGTTTGACTCTGTGATTCTACAGATAAAACCTAAATCTGTCTCACGGATTAATACGAGTTATTTACTGTATATGAGCTGATCAAGAGACTTAAAATCATAAAATCCTCTTTTCATGGTACAGTTCGATTCAGCATTATCTTATTTATTACGGTTTGAAGTATACCTTTAAGTACGAGCACAAGTACGTTACCGCAGGAGATAAAACGCTCCCTGGAGTACCATCGGTTTGTTTCAAAGACTAATCAGGCGTAGAAATGTGGAGCGAATACTGAAACGTGAAACAGTATGAAACGATCAAGCACTGCAATTTTAACACCATTATGTGAGACAAGCGTAGTGAAATGAATAATTGATCATTAGGTCTGTTTTGCATGCCGGCTTATTTTGATTGCGAGGAGTGTCAGAGGATCTCGCCCTCGGCGGCGCACGGTGACGGACGCGCCGAGACCCCGAGCGTCACTCCGGACCAACCTGCCACTGATGGCCAAAATGCAAATCTTCAGAGAAGATAATAAACTAGCGTAAAATGATACATTGTGCGTGTGTGTGTGTGTGTGTGTGTGTGTGTGTGTGTGTGTGTGTGCTGTTTAGCACTCAGCAAAGTGCTTCATGGTCGTCATCACTGCCCACGTTTTCTCCCCCTTGTAAACATGCTGTGCGTCGCTATGTTAAGCAGTAGGCGGACACAAATGCAAAATTTTTTACTTCAAAGGCCAAAAAGGGGGTCAGCTATTCATACACACACACACACACACACATATCTGTGCTTCAGCGACCATCCATTATGTAGGGACAAGCATTCTCATTACAAAGCCTTGTTTCGCATCCGCTATGTAATTAACATGAAATATTTCCCGGTGCCCAGACGATAACAATGGAAAATGTCGCTGATCACAACACCATGTTGGGCGCCGCTGCCGAGAGGCGACCGCAACGTAATCTCGCTTTTAATTAATTGAATTATCAACGCTGTTTTATCGTCCTCTTTCATTTCCTCACTGCTTTTCCCATTACAGATAAAGCATTAGATAAACAGCCAGAAATCTTGTTTGCTAGAGCCGCGTCTGACGTCCGTCTGCGGCAACCTATTAAACCCCGGCCTTGATCAAAGGATCCTTCAGTATGGTTGAAATATGCTTTTGGTGCACTCCATTTCTATCACTGGGAAAAAGAGACTTGTAAGTAAATCAGTAAGAAGGGATGCTGTAAGATAACGCTACGTAATAATATCCTTTCTAATTCAACACACACACACACACACACGCACACACACACACGAGCGAGAGAGACAGAGACGGGGAATGGTCGGCTCCCATGAGTGTCCTCAATCTAACCAACTATTTTAATTATAGCAGAATTAGTTTGCGAAATCATCGACTTCGACCTGTCAGCACATCCAGAATGTATTGCTCAGTCTCTTAAATAGGGCACTCATATACATACATACCTATATATGTATGCTACAGTATTTGTGTTAATATCATGTACTTTCAAGCAGCGCACACTCTACATGACTAAAACAGTACAGCCAGCAGCATCACACACACAGACACACACACACACACACACACGGCCAAGTGATGAAACCTGACATCTGACATACAGTATGAGCAAGTGCTTTATACAGTATATGATCTGAATATATCAGAATCAGACAAAACATGTCTACACACTTCAGCAAAAGAAATATTGTATGATTTACATGATGTATGATTGTAAAATAATATTTAAAAAATGATCATATATATTTTTTTTTTTTCTTCAGATTTTCTCCCTAATTTAGTCGTGAAATGCCATCCGACCGCATCTTTTCGAACTGCTCGTTCGCGCACCATCGGGGGCGACGTAACACACTCGGAGGACAGCGCTATCCGCTCCTTCTGCTTGCGCGAGCTCACAGACGCCCCTGACTGGCTGTAGAGCCGTGATTAATGTGGGAGCACTAAGTACCTCTCATCCCTCCCCTCTGAGAGAGCTCGGCCAATCAGCTCTCTCTAGACCTCCGGCTGCGAGAGGTTACAGCGTCACCCGGGAATCGGACTCGCGATCTACAGATGATAGGACGCTCGGAGGCGACACAATTATCATATTATTATCGGATAATGTATAGCAATAAAATGTGTATGTCACGGCATGCGCCCAAATCTATTATCACCCGTCGCTCACTTCGTAGGCTCCCTAAGTAGGCGGCACCCCTTCTGCGTTAATAGGATCTCGGGCTTGCTCCGCATTATAAAAGCAAGGCGCGGAGTTTAGTCCGGGGTCCGAGAAGAGCGTAACACGGTGGAGCTCGAGAATGGCATGCGAGTGGGGAAGTGGAACGTGCCCCAGAGACTTAAAAAGGATACAGGATTTCTGCCCTTTGATCTCCGCGCTGAGGACAGCGCGGGAAAGAGCTGCACGAGCTCCCGTGGCATCCTTCGCACCCGCGTCGAGCCCGCCTTCGCGTCCTCGCCGCCGAAGAGGAAAAGGCCGCGAGGAGGACAGCGTTAAAGCCGCCCGGCCGAAGGACGTCCGAGCGAGACTCCCGCCCGAGGCCGCGCCCACAGAGAGCTGGGAGGGGCCAGGCCGATCACCGACAGCGGGGAGGAACCGAGAGGGAGCGTGCAGGAGCGCTGCCTCGCGTGCTCCGTTCGGCCACTCCGCCCACCGCCGCCAGCCGCGTGCCCGCATGCCAGCCGGGCACTGCCTCGGACCCTGCACGTGCACACATCATTCCTTCCCTTTCTCTCCGTCCTCCCTCCTTTCACCCTTTCCTTCCCCTTATTTATTCCAAATAAATGACCCTTTTTCTCTAAGATCTCGCCTCGTGTCTGTGTTTCATGGTGCCGCCCGTGCAACTTTGGGTCGAACCCGTTACAGTGTATTCAAATATTTATACAAGTTTTTCTTTTCCTGAAGTATGTATACATTTATTTTGACTGTACAGTCTATATATTTTACTACTTTCTGTCTGTCTGTGTGTCTGTATGTCTGTCTAGCCAGATTTTGTCACAGCATCACGCAAAACTGGCTGGACAAAATTTAATGAAACTTTGGCAGTACTTTGGCATTTGCCTAAAAAAGTTGATAAATGAAATAAAAAATTCTGAGTAGGAGGGAAGTTATGAGCAGTTCTGTGCCAGATTATAAACCAGACGCTTTACTGTGCATGCGTCGAACTGTGGGCGCGTCTTAAATCGACCGCTGGACAGAATTTCATCAAACCTTTGCAGTACATACTGTACATTTTCTACCTGCACCATAGGTGAAAAATTTAATGTTGAGTAAAAGCGATGTTATGAACAGCTACCTGCCGGATTTAATAATCTACTTTAAAATAAGCTACTCAGGTGCACCTGCACCAATAGATATTCATTAGAAAAGCTAAACTGAATATTTAGACAGAGAGTTCTGCCGTACAGAAAGACAGACAGACATGCACACTATGTGGGTTTCAACCTTTCATAATAATAATAATAATAATAATAATAATAATAATAATAATAATATCACTGATTACATTAAAGTGTGATCAGATTATTTTTAGCTTTAACATTTTAACTCTTTTCCTGTCGTTGCAATTGTGTCTCAAACAGCGTCATTAGACATGGACGTGCATCCAGCCGTCTCTTTACCGCTCAAAAAATCTGACATTGAAAAACCCAGCCAGCTTCATGATGCACACAGATGAGCTCTATTTCCTGTAGCCTGCCACATCGCCCTGGGCTCTCCTGAACTTCTCCTTATTCCATCACTAAACTGTACAGTATTTCTGTGCCTTTTGCATGAAAAAAAATAAAATAAATAAAAGTTTAGGGCTCTGTGAACATCTTCAGTGGTAATAATACAACTGCACACCAATACACATTCACCGTGTCAGAGCTTAAGAGGTTCTGCAGTGGGGAACAATAAAAGATCCCATAGAAGTGCCAAACCTTAGCATCATACAGTACATTATACATATACAATATACAGTACTATACTGTGCCAAAGTCTTAACTATTAAAGAGTGTTTTAGTACAGGTTTTCAATTTCATGGTTTCAGAACGAATGAGTCGGAGCAAAATAATATAATATTTCCCAATATATAACAAAAATGATGCAACCAAAGGTTCGAAAAATCTTTATTAGTCAATAAAGAAAGCAACCTACGACATACAGTAACACAGACAAAAACAGAATGCATGCTGGGTTTTGAATGCAAAAAAAAAAAAAAAGGAGCAAGTAAAACCCACCAGCTAATATCCTTATAGAAGTGCACCTGAGAATAATAATTTATATTACTATTATTGTTGTTATTATTAACCCAGATTTTGTTTCTTCATGTTCACCACTAATACAGCAAATTATGTTAATTTATTCATATTGGTCACAACCTCAAGTTATACACATACTGTACATGATGCTGATTATGAAGGCCAATCAGCTTTGAAATACAAACTGCAGGCTTGATCAAGGCTATGTTTACTAATTACTATTAACCAAATGCAGCAGTACTTTTACTACAGAATATTGATCGGCCAAGAGTACTGGCAGGGTACAACGACTCACTTTGGGTCTTTTAGGGCATGTGAGTCCCTGGCTGTTTTCTGAAGTGACAGTCTCGCTCCACACCTTTGGATCTGCCACCGATCTGTCAGCTGTCCGCCGTGTCCAAGCCGATTGATTCCCCCTCGACGGCGCATAAATTACAGGAATAATAAATAATAATAATTATAATTTACTCCCTGCTCGGCGCCGGATAATATAAAGCCCCAAGAGTGCGAGCGAATAGTAATTCTGAATGGCCGTAGTCGAGAGTCCTAATCCTACCATCGAAATGTACATCAATGTGGAAACCAAAGAGCAGGCTGTGAGGAATGCATGCAATTTTGCACAGGAAAAATCGCATGCGTAAAGCAGTATGGTTGGTATCCTGGCCACCAGGACACCTTATACGGTCCACTTAGTATCCATACTGTATGTAGTTGCTCTCCAGACTGTTGCCACATAATTGCAAGCAAACAATTACACAAGTATAGAATGTCTTTGTATGCTCTATTAGGGGGGGGCCGGTAGGGGGGGCTGGTAGGGGAGGGGGCTGGTAGAGGCTGGTAGGGGGGCTGGTAAGGGGGGGGGGCTGGTAGGGGGGGCTGGTAGGGGGGGGCATGGTAGGGGGGGTGGGGGGGGGGACTGGTAGGGGGGGGCATGGTATGGTAGGGGGGGGCGGGATTGATGCAAGGTTGTCTCGCTTGTCTAAGAGCAAGTGGACGCTCACTCCCTATATTGTCAGCGCTTTTAACTTTTTAATGTGTTTCAAATTTCGTCAGTAAAAATCCTACTGTATGTTTGCCATTAGATCAGGAAAAGTGGCTGTTTAAAGCATCATGCTAATGTTTTTACTCACTAACTGAGTGCACTGGCATGCCCTAACACTCCAGGCTGAAATGCTCAAGACGACTGTACCTGCGTAAAATGCTGTACACATTCGTTATTATTTACAGTACTGTGCCAAGGTCTTGGGACCATCCAAACACAAGCCATACGCAATGATGCTTTCGAAATATTTCTACATTAGAAGAAACTTCTAGAATAGCGTAAACAATAAACGGTCAATATTTGGTGTGGAACCTCTTTGCTTGAACATAAGCGGTAGTGTTCGATACAGATGTGCGCAGTATTCTAAGTAAAACAGCTGTTCATGCTGGAGAATGGTCTTGTACATAATCATGCAGGCATAATCAACTTAAATAACAAAATTTGTACTAGAGATAATATGCCGCCTAAGACTTTTGCACGGTACTCTGCATTAACCTGAATAGCCAGACTGATAAGTGGTTTTATTAAGGCTACACAGCTGTTTAGTCCCAATCCCTTTTATTCTTTGCGCACTGTGCATGTGGAAATACTGTTACCTTCACTATTAAATGAATAATTTATTCATTAACCCGTTATTAACCCGTTTACATTACTGTAGTTTCAGCAATCTCCTTAGTTGTTTTCTTTGCTTGACAATATTTTGGCCATTTTGAAACGTCTTTGCCATGACCACAGGATATGTCCTCTGACATGGTCATTTAAAAAATGAGTAGCTCTCCTCACTGCTGAACCATATTATCACTGCAGTAATACTGTACTCCAACGGAAGGCTATTTGTTTAGATAAATCCAGGTGGTGAGTTGTGTTTTGTACTGTATATTATTACACTGTATACAGTGTGTTAATAAGAGGTGTAACGCTATGGATGATACAGTAGCCACACCCGCATCCATAATCCCTTCTGCAAGGAGTTGCATCTTTAGGCAGAGATCAACAGCCCGAATTTCAGTAGCTTGGACGTCACTGAGCCGGTGCAGCCCCGGCCTCCGACACCGAGCACTCCAACGGCAAGCTACTCAGCCTCAAGCCCCAAATGCCAACATTTTAAGATAATGCGCTCGTAGTTTAGAAACATGAAGGTAAAATAATACTAAAAGGGCTTTTTATCCCCGCTGTGTAGTTGTTAAATAAAATGTACTGTTCTCTCAATTATGATGCACAAAGTGGACAAAATGGCCTAATGCACGAAAAACGACTCCATTGAACAGAACGAAATATATAAAAAATGATCATCCCTAATAGCCGCAATACATAGAAGGAAATGTCTCATTTTAGAGGCAATGCAGACACCTTCTCCTCTTGTACAAACAGAGAAAGCGTCACACATGAAACGAGGAAGGAAGAGAGGAGACAAGCTGCATTTCTGGACAAATGACACTGTAATGTGAAATTGATGGGGTTGTTTGTCCCTTGATTTTGGTGGGCTGAACACCCCCGGAGTGCTCCACCTTTCGCGAAAACATGGGGCCAATGTGGCGTGAAATGCAGGCTAATTGCTGTTTGGATGCTTGTGTATAAAAACAGCCATTATTCCGCTCTGTCCTCCCTTCACCACCACGCTGAGGGTTAATTGGGCTGTCTGCCAGATGACAATAAATGTAGCATGAAATACAAAGATAGCATGGCCCTTTGTATGCACTTAGATGCAGCCTTCGCATGGGAGCACGTCTTTCATCAAATAAAAATAAAAAATTAAAGAGTCTGTGCTGTTGAGACCAAAAGCATTATTTTTACCGTCCTCAACTAAGGATATACAAAACGTTTCGATTCCCTACACATGCACATTATGTACTGTGAGCTGGGGGTTGTACAAGCTATTCAAACAATACAGTTACCAGTTACTCAGGGTGTCGACCAGTCCAAATACAATTTCCTTTTGGTCTAATGGAGTTCCACATAGCCATATAAGTTATCTTTTAAATCACTCACCCGCTTAACGTCTATACCGTTTTATCCTGTATGCAGGGTCACGGAGGGACTGGATCCTATCCCAGTGGGGCACGAGGATCGGTACTCCCGGCATAGGATGCCAATCCATCACAGGGCACACACTACGGGCAATTTGGGAACGCCAGTTAGCCTAATCTGCATGTTTTTTTGGACTGTTGGAGGAAACCGGAGTACCCGGAGGAAACCCACCAAGCACGGGGAGAACATGCAAACTCCATGCAGGCAGATCCCTAGGTGGGAATCGAGCCCGGAACCTGGAAGTGCAAGGGCGACAGTGCTAACCACTAAGCCACCGTGGCACCTAATGTGTCCTTTACTTATTAACTCCTCATCTATACCACTTAATCCTGTATTCAGGGTCACGGGGGCCTGGAGCATATCCCAGGAGGCTTATGGCACAAGGCGGGGTTCACCCTGGACAGGGTGCCAATCCATCGCAGGGCACACACACACACACACACACTCATTCACAGGCTACGGCCCAATTAACCTAATCTGCAGGTCTTGGGAGGACTGTGGGAGGAAACCGGAGTACCCGGAGGAAACCCACCAAGCACGGGGAGAACATGCAAATTCCATGCACACAGAGACGGGAATTGAACCTGGCCAGGAAGCGAACCCGGACCCTGGAGGTGCAAGGCGACAGTGCTAACCGTTACGCCACCGTGCACCGTCCTTTAAGTAAAACTAATAAACGACATGACTGAGGTTGGACATAACAATCAAATTCCACTCGGCTTGTTTGGTGTCGGTCCAACAGCATAATTCCACTCGGCTTGTTTGGTGTCGGTCCAACAGCATAATTCCACTCGGCTTGTTTGGTGTCGGTCCAACAGCATGTGACGCTACTGTCGTAGCTACTGTACTGTCTATTTTTCATAACTGAGCTAGATTTTGATCTTATTTTAGCTGTTAAGAGGAGCCAAATACAAACAGCCTACAGTAAAAAAAATAGCACCATTCTGAATAAACCCTACATGTGAGGATTTTATCTTCAAGATATCCAGTGTCTTCTTACATTTCTCCTAAATGGTGTCTAATATTCCCAGGTTGCCCTCCCTCTTTGTTCTCTGCGAGTTCTTCCTCATTCCTTATAAGGCAACGCTTCTCAATGGCTCGTTTCCGTCTCGTCTGTTTCTCCAGATTTCTGTAGAACATGGTAATGGCTCAGCAGACGTACGTGATCAGGGCATCTGGCACAGGACTTAAAAAAACAACCCTTTTCTGTGAATGAAGAGAACATTTAGACGCACCATCTTGAGCGCGTGTGTGTTTGTGTCATCGTGTCCAAGCGTATCGAAGCTGCTGTAGGCGGACACATTAAGGAGCAATTCCTCCTGCAAATTTAACGGAACACTAAACGAAAAGGATTTATTGGAAACCTTTTGGGAATTTCTGCTCTTATTATCTGATATTCTCACTATTATCCGCCAGTGGCATGGATCCAGAGAGGATCATACTGTATCACTAAACCATCTATCCATCAAGAACCTCTGTAGTCCAAATAGGGATCACTGAGGCCAGTAGTGACCATTATATTTATTCCCATCTTGTACGACTGTAGCAGGACCTCCGGTCAACATTCACACGTGCATGTACATACCAGCTAGTCTAACCTGCATGTCTTTAGACTGTGAGAGGAAACTAGAGAACCTGAAGGAAACCCTGAAGGACGTTCGTATGCACACCCGAGTCTGCTCCATGTCCAATATGTAGATATCCCCACCCTGGCTTTGACAAAATACCCGCACACTGCTTTGCATACGGATTGCTCCAGGGACAAGTATTTATAGGCCGGTGGCAGATGATGTATTAACCATTGTTTCATATTCGAAATTCTGTCTCAGCACTTTTTAATGCACACCGAGGCTCGTGCTGCTTAAAGTCAAGAAAAGCAGCATACTGCATCACACCGCACTCACGGTAAACACGGTAAACAGAAAGGCACATAATGAATGTCCCCAGGAATGATTCCGCACCGAAAACATCTATACAAAAGCAAAGCTCTACACGTACTAGTTCACAGATTAGCTACAACAGGCAAGTTATGGAATACATTATACACCGTAGTGCATTATCATACAAATAAGATGTACATTTTTACACATTTCAATGTCCTGGGGAATGTGCCATCTACATCGAATTTTAATATTCGAATATGCAAAGGTAATAAACAGATTTTTGGATAAGGACGAGAAAGAAAAGAAAGTTCAGATGCCTTCGAAATATTACAAGGTATGGCTTTGGATGGATATATGTGGAACCTCGGATTGCGAGTAACGTGGTTTACGAGTTTCCTGCAAACCGACCAAAGATTTTTAATACATTTTTAATCGGAAACCGAGCAAGTATTAGTTTACGAGTATCATGTATCACGCATGCGACTCTTATTTTGACACCGAGCGTCACTCTCTCACCTTTTCACCCCCGTTTGTTCTGAAACTTAAAAAGTGATTCCCTTAGTATGCGCTCACGACAGTCTCAGAAAGATGTCTCTTTTTTTTCCGTTGAAACGGTGTTTCCGCTGTGTTTATGCGTTTGTTGTGAAACTTAAAAAGTGATTCCGTTAACATACGCTGATGCCAGTCTCAGAGAGATTTCTTTTTCCCTGTTAAAACGGTGTTTCCGTTGTTTCCGTTGTGTGTGTGTGCGCGCATGTGTTTGTTGTGAAACTTAAAAAGTGAGGTGGGGAGAGGGAGGAGGAGTGTTACTGTGTAAAACGAGGCGAGGGAAGAGGCTAATTCCACACACACACACACACACACACATGCACACACGCGCCTGCGTGCACCAACGGAAACACTTATCTGTCGGGATTTATTTGTACTTTTTTAAAGGTAAAGTGCAGATTAATTTGTTTTATTTTCATTCTATAGATTGTATTAATTATTTTTATGTATTTATTTTTTGGGGGTGTGGAACAAATAATTTGAGTTTTCATTATTTCTTATGGGAAACGATGATTTGGTTTACGAGTGTTTTGGAACACGAGCCCACTTCCTGAACGAATTGTGCTCGTAATCCAAGGTTCCACTGAATATATATACGGCGGGCTTCAAAGATGGAAAAAAATAAAAATTATTTAAAAATGTTATGTTTATGTAGCAACCTCAGCAGCAACCTTATTTCCCCTCTCGTCCATTCTAACCACTCAGCATTCAGCATCAGCAGCATACCGTATCAATCACCAGCCTGATCATCTGCACCTGTTTCTCACTGTAATGATCCAGGCCTTAATTTAGATGTTTTTTATGCTTGAATGATCCATAGGTCACTGTGTGGCTGAACAAAAAGAAACATTCCTCTGAAACTGGTCAGATACTGTACAGTGATGAGACTGAAAATGAGAGCTAAAAACTTGCAAAAAGGAGAGTCAAGAAGTAATATTACTATAATAAGACTACATTAAAATGCATTAAGGTTTGGCTCTTTGGAGGCAAAAATATGAAGAAATGAGGGGGCTCAAGACTTTTGCACAGTACCGTATATTAAGGGTTCATTTGCAAATCGAATCTTCATTTGAATCTTCATTTTCACAAATCTTTTTATTATTATTATTATGCATCCCAGAAAATATCAATCAAATTGGTGGGTGGGTGTTTTGATTAAGCAAAAATTAAATAACTCACCTGATTAAGGATTCAGGTGTGGGGGGGGGGGGGGGCAGTGGCATTTTTGCAAACGAACCCTTCATACGTAATTTAACTTGGAGCAGCATGGTGGCTCTTCCTACTGTATGTCATGGGTTTCCTCTTCAGGTCTCTGGTTCGGTGGACTGGCTGCACTAAATTGCCCTTAGGTACATTATGAATGAGAGTGCAATTGTGTGCATTGAAAAACTTATTCAGCATCAACATATTTAAACTAAGTGCCCGATTTCCAAATAAAACAAGTACGTTTGTAGATTTACAAAAGTAAGTTTTTTTCTCGATGCTACATCAGGCTAAAATCATTAGTTTAATTGCGTGTGCATTATGCTGTACAATGTAATAGTATCCCATTCCGTGTGTATTTCCCACTAGAATAGACTCTGGATCCATCATACTGTATCTCTGACCACCTCACGAAGATGAAGGATTCTTCGGTATGTCACCTCTGTCCAGCTGTTAGCAAATAGAATTTAATCACAGCGTGCTGCAATGTCAGCTCTGTTTAAATTAACAGTTCTGGGAAATTGATAGAATAATGGAGTTGCTTGGGCCCCAGGTTTCCCAGGCACCAGCTCCACTCTTCTCATTCGGATGAAATTTATAGCCGCTTGAATCCGACTTAAAGGTCAAACGCTGATACTCGTTCGGAAATTGAAGCAGTGCTATTACAAGAAGAAGCACTACAATCTCATCTAAGGGTTTCGAGACGCCGAGCTCTCAAACGCACTAGAACATACAGCAGTACAAAAATACTGTTAAACAGGACATATTATTTGTTCGGTCTTGGTAACGTTTTATTCTTTCTCCAATGGGATTGCTGTCTGGAAACCGAGACTCGAGATAAATTCAACAGCAGAATCCCCAAGATGATGCCTGATTAAGCCTATAAAAAATAACCTAGGCCACATAGTTTTCTCTTGGTGTTTCTTATTTTCTTTAAGTCAGCTGGAAGCCATTTATATAGAGAGCTTTTTCTGAGGACATAAAATGATAAAAGAAAAAAATGTCTACCATGTTAACACCATTACTACATATAGTACAGTATATATATCATGTTCTGTGTTGGTCAATATTTTGTAGAATACATTAAAGTACTGGACTACAAGTAGGGTTTACACAGGGTGGGCCATTTATATGGATATTAACGTCCTGTTTGTGGCACATTAGTATATGTGAGCGGGCAAATTTTTCAAGATGGGTGGTGACCATGGTGGCCATTTGGAAGTCGGCCATCTTGGATCCAACTTTTGTTTTTCCAATAGGAAGAGGGTCATGTGACACATCAAATTTATTGGGAATTTCACAAGAAAAACAATGGTGTGCTTGGTTTTAACGTAACTTTATTCTTTCATGAGTTATTTACAAGTTTCTCTTTGTTCACAGCCATTGACATGTCGAAGAGGTTAACACGTGATGAGTTAAATGAGTTAAAAATTGTGTTGATATCTGGTGAACGCAGTAACCGGGTCATTGCACCAGATTTCAATGCAAGACACCCTACGAGACCACCCATCTCCCATGCTACAGTTAGCAAACTGCTTGCTACGTTTCGTGAAACTGGTTCAGTGTTGGATTTGCCAAAATGTGGACGCTGAAAACTGTCACTAATGAACAAACATCAGTGGCTGTCCTAGCTTCATTCAGCAAGAGCCCACAGCGTAGCACTCGCCGCATGTCACTGGAGAGTGGCATTAGTCAAACATCCCTTCGGCGGATATTAGCTACTCACAAATGGCCCCCTTTTATTAAGGTGTATCCATATAAATGGCCCACCCTGTATATTTACAACCTCTAGTAGTTTTTATATTATGTGGGTTTATAAAAATGTTTTGTTTGTGTAAAAACAGCAAATTATTAAAATTAAAATAGTTCAGAGTAGAGTCATCTTGGTCTCGGTGCTAAAAGGTGTCTCGCGTACGTACAGTACGTAGGTGAAAATGTGAATTTTCCGATAGGATCATACAGTGTAACACCGTTTTTCTTAATACAGTACGTTCTTAATGCTTCTTATCTCTTGATCCATGCTTTGTTTTTTTTTTGTTTTTTTATGTAAATATGTATACACAATTACATTTTTATCAGATAAAAAGAAAAACAAATTCTAAACACAATTTCATGCTCTTTTATGTCTGTGACTTTTTTCAATTCAGATTTTTCAGCGATCTTAATGGTCATTCATCTTAATTTAGATTTCACATGAAAAGACATGGACATGAAAAAAGTGTATTATTCTAAAATGCAAAAAATTGTTACAGTATCGCAACATCTGACATGGTTACGGACACTATGCATTTTTTTTTTTTTTAAGCTTTTACCAAAAACCAATTTAAGTAGCAATTTTAACAGGTCATACAGTATGCTTTTTGAAGCTTATACAAATTGTCGTATCAATACTCATAAAGAAAGATGAATAATTAGCATTTTAATTATTATTATTGTTTAAAACAAGACAGTATAATACTGAAAATGGACATTTTTATGGCACATACAATATAAAATCATCAACCCAAAACAGTTGAACTTGAAATTTTGTGGAAAGCAAGATTGGTCACTTCCATGTGGCATAAACGTCTTCCTTGGAACACACATTTTCTATAACATAAAGAATCTACAGTATAGAATCCGCACCCTCCTGTTTTGGCTGAATGCAGGTTTCAGTTTGACAGCTGAGTGTTTCACATTTGGCAGAGAACAATGTCTATGCTGCACCTTTTTTCCCCCCATCAATTCTCACATTTATATTTGTTTCTGTGTGAATCGAATATACACCCACTCACAAAAGTAAGTACACCCCTGTAATTTCAGCAAGCATTTTCCTGTAGTATATCTTCTCAAAGGACAATACTATAGAAATTAAACTTGGATATATTTAAAGCAGTCAATGTGCAGCTTGTATGACAGTATAGATTTACTGTCCTCAACATACAGCCATTATTGTCAAAATAGCTGGCAAGAAAAGTGAGTGATAACAGCGGTACATCTTTAACTATGCAGAGTCACATGACCTATTCATCATGTTCATGCGTTTGTCAGTGGCCGAGTACGTCTCCAGACCTGAACCCTATCGAGCACCTATGGGACGTCCTCAAGCGGAAGGTGGCGAAGCGCCATGTGCCTGACATCCAGCACCTCCGTGATATCATTAAAAAACTGAGACATTTTTTTGCACTAATACCATGTTTTGGCTGATTCTATTACACTTTTCGAACCATGCCTTTATTCGTCACATATATATTTCTGCACAGTGAAATTTTTTTATTCTTCACATATCCCAGCTTTGCTAGTAGAGCACAGGGTTATCTATTATACGGCGCCTCTGGGGCAGACAGGGTTAAGGCCCTTTGTTCGAGGGCCCAACAGCAGGAACATGGCCGAACTGGGGCTTGAACCGCTGACCTTCCGATCACTAACTCACTGAGCCACCACCATTGTCCCAGCAATCCTCAGATTCTCATTTAATGTCTTTATTAGTAGAACTGAAAGCTGATGGGACATGACAAACAACTGTCAGGTCATTAAAAACACCTGTACACCAGCTAATTCATCTGCAAGTCTTTGGACTGTGGGAGAAAATCGAACCCAGGGAATCAAACCCAAGACCCTACCGGGGTGTGGCGACAAGTGCTAACCACTAAGCCACCGTGTCGCCCCAAATAACAGAACTCCTTTCATAATAAATTCTTATATAGGCACTTCAATTCAAAAAAGATATCTCTCAACATGCCAATAGCGTGTTTTGAATTGAAACTGTTCACATTGAATAGGAGCGTGAGTAATGCTCCGCTGAACTGGAGAGTCATAAAGACCGCAGCCATACAAATGAAAATCTAATCTTGGTCTCAAAGTCATTATCCATCAACCCTGAACTCGGCACACCGATATGCATTGTACTGAAAACAAGGTCAAACACACATCAGAGTTAAAGCTTAGGCTGTAAACGTGCACGTTAAAGCATGGTATATTCAGTGCATTGCTCCAGCATTCACCCCATGTTTAGCCGTAATGGTCTGCTCTGAGAGGGGTCAGCAGGGGGAAGTGGCATGAGAGAGGTGTCGGGGGGCGGGAAGGGGGGGAGGAGGGGGGGGTTCGATGGGCTTATGGGGTAGCTGGACTTTAGTAGCGAGGCCAGGGCGGAGGACAGAGCGCGGCTAACACCAGCCCTAAATTATCTCCAGGAGCTCAGACATCAAGGCTGAAGAGAGAGTGAGAGGGGGGGGGGGGAGGGGGGGTTGATGAGGTCAAGAGAAGGAGGAATGGAAGAGTTAAGCTGAGTAGGAGAAAAACAAGTTGGGGGAAAATGAGAGAATCAGGGTCAGATATGGCTGTGTATGGACATGAATGCTAAAATCACTTTACCAGCGTCTCACATCAAGCGACTGTACAGACTTGCCAGCAGAATGCTCGGAAGAAAAGCTTTGTGTGCGTTTCTTCATAGACCTTCCGTAAAAAGGAAAAAAATAACAATTCTCTAATCATTCTAACAGGTACAGGGACAATCTGATGATTATGATTTATACAGTACATGAGACAATGACCATTGTTAAAAGCGCTATATAAATAAAACTCAATTAAAGTACTGAAAATATTGGATATTATAATAAAATTAAGTATAATAATTTAAATACAAAAAAAATTTATATATATATATATATATATATACAGTTACAGGTTAACAGAATTTAACACAATTGACCAAAATCATTAGACATAGACGTTTTGCAAAAGAAATTTTAAAAAATGAAAGTGAAACTTAAACGTTTATCACATCCAGAACTAAACCTTTCATAACATCATAACCTGACGTAAACATATTCAACATTTATTAACTGGTTTCAGTAAGTTTTAAGGGTCAAAATAAATTTTGCTATCACCGATATCAGTGACACATGATGATGATGATGATGATGATGAAGATGTTGATGTCACCTTAACACCTTAACTCCTTAACCTCATCATATAGATTCTTTGTTCTCTGGCTCTAACATAGAGTCAGATTAGTTACAACATTCGATATGACATCCTCTGACTACTGTATGCGACTCTGTCATGTTACTGTAGACGCGTATTGTGCAGCGTAACGCGCAGAAGATAGCCGCAACCTTCTTTCATATATGCACCGTGCAGCGTCCGACCTCTTGGTAGGGTTTTCTCTAATAGGTTCAGTTTGGGCGTTGTTAAACAAAGAAGAAGTAAAGAAAAAAGGTCAGTGTGATAGACAGGACGAGTGTTGGATCTAATAGTTTAAAGCCAAGTGAGTACAGAAAGAGGAAGTGAAGCTCTTAGACATCGTTTTATTTACTCCAACTGTCAAGACCCCGGCCCTAAGTCATAAAGTGAAGATTTGTACTTGCCGAGCGTGGAGAGAGCTCCTGCAGATAAAAAGAGATAGTTCAGAGGTTGCACAGGTACCTCAGGTTTCTATGGTAACACTGGTGCATCTCACACAAACACACACACACACACACACACACACACACACACACTGCTAAACAAACACTTTCACACAGAGATGCCATGTACAGCCGATGTCAGAATTTCTGCGAGAAGTGCAGAGAATTTCTCGGACGGTCTGGTAAGAAGAATGCGAGGAGCGTGGGAGGCTGTTAATGAAATGGGAATGAGTGAAGCAGACTTCTCAGGATCTCGGAAATATAGACGGGGGGTAAAAAACAAAACAAAACAAACAAAAAAAACACAGATGTGTATAAGACCGGTTTATGTTAACTGTTCATTATTAGACGCATGCGGAGGTATAGAAGTACCAGACCAGTCCTTGAGAATGAGGCTAGGCTGTTACTATAGAAACTACATATAATGTATTAGAACAAACTCATTAATATGAACCTACAGATTATATCCCAGTCAGCACTACAGTCAGAGGAGTACCATTAAATCTAGTATCCACTTTCAGGATTTTTGCTACAAATACAAAAATCATGATGGTACGAGTGAGGCACACCAGGATGTCTCGCGTACTGGAGTCATTCGCAGCTTCAAGGCCTAGGGTACAAAATGTTTGAGCACGTTGAAAAGGATTCATACTGCAGCACCTTTTTATGATTTATACTGTAAGTCTGCCACTGGCGCCACTCACTGATCACTTCTTCCTTTAGGTACACGTACTGTAGCTATTATTGCGTTGGACCCACTTTTGCCTTTAGAACTGCCTTCATTTTTCATAGATGACTCCAACAAAGACCTGGAAACATTCCTTAAGGATTTTCTTTTCCATATTGACTTCATGGGAAGCCTGCTGCAGATTTGTTGTCTGCACGTCCGTGATGCGAATCTCCCATTGCACTACATGCTAAAGGTGTCGGGGTATCTCAGTGGTCAAGGCATTGGACTACGGTATGGCTTGGAAAGTCCCAGGTTTAAATCCCATGACCACCTAATTGTCCCTGTTGGGCCCTTGACCCTCAACTGCTCAAATGTATCACTCACTCACTCACTCATCGTCTATACCGATTTAACCTGTATTCAGGGTCACGGGAGGCCTGGGAACACCAATTTGGGAACGGCAATTAGCCTGATCTGCAGGTCTTTGGACTGTGGGAGGAAACCAGAGTACCCGGAGAAAACCCACCAAGCACGGGGAGGACATGCAAACTCCACGCACACAGAGACGGGAATCGAGCCCGGACCCTGGAGATGCAAGGCGACAGTGCTAACCACTACACCACTGAAATGTATAATGAGATGTACAGTAAGTAGCTCTGGATAAGGGTGTCTGCCAAGGGCCTTTATGTAATGGAATGTGTCCTCTTGGGCAGTCAGATTTGGTGACTGTGGAGGCCGTTTGAATACAGTGAACACGTTGACATGTTCAATAAACCAGGCTAATTTAACTCGTGGCTTATCACGTGGTCAGAAAGGGATCCGATCAGGACCGATCAGCAACAATACTCAGGTAAGCTGTGGAATTTAAACGATGTTTCGATTGGGACATAAAGTGTGCAAAGGAAATCTCCCCCCCCACCCCCTTATACCACAGGCAGCCTGAACTGTTCATACAAAGCAGGATGGATCCATGCTTTCAGCTTGTTTACACCAAATTGCAACTCTACCATCAGAATGACGGAGAAGAAATCATCAGATATGGCAATGTTCTTCCAATCTTCAATTGTGGAATTTTGGTGAGCCCATGCTCACGAATTATATCCCTCCGTTTCCTGTTCTTAGCTGACAGGAGCGGCACCCGGTGAGATGCTTCAAGGCTCAACATGTTGTGCATTCAGAGATGTTCTTCAGTATACCACGGTTGTAACAAGATATTATTTGAGTTATAGTTGCCTTTCTATCAGCTCCAGCCAGTCTGGCCATTCTCCTCTGACCTCTGGCACCAACGAGGCATTGACACCCAGAGAAGAGCTGCTAACTAGATTTTTTTTCTCTTTTTTAGATCATTCTTGGTAAACCCTAGAGATGTCTACGTGTGAAAATCCCAGTAAATCACCAGTATTGGAAAGAAACAGACCAGTCCGTCTGGCACCAACAACCACGCCACGTTGGTTGGTCCATTCTGGTGCTTGGTTCGAACCTCAGCATGTCTTGGCCATGTCTACATGCATAAATGCATTGAGCTGCTGCCATGTGATTGGTTGATTAGATCTTTGCATTAACGAGCAGTTAAACAAGTGTACCTAATGAAGTCGCCAGTTAGTGTATGTTTCCTGTAGGCCTACCTGTAGTCGATTTGTAGGAAATCGACTACTACAAACTATTTGCTCTTGTAGTATTAAAGTCAGAGCATGTCATGTCATATCACTGCTGACCATGGCCTTGAAGTAACAAGTCATTTTCCATGCCTTTACGTACCGTCACCATATTTTGCCTTTTGGTTTAATTGCTACACCATAGCTAATAATATCAATTCAATTCAATTCAATTAAATTTTATTTATATAGCGCTTTTAACAATTGACATTGTCGCAAAGCAGCTTTACACAATAAAAAGAATTAAGTTTTTATGCAATGTGTATGAATCAAAATGATAAGATTGTCCCTGATGAGCAAGCCGAGGGCGACGGTGGCAAGGAAAAACTCCCTGAGATGGTAATAGGAAGAAACCTTGAGAGGAACCAGACTCAACAGGGAACCCATCCTCATCTGGGTGATAACGGATAGCAGAGATTGATCAGCATAATAATGTGTAATATCAGAGCAAGACAGAACCATGATTTTTAAACTATGCATCTATCCATCCATCTAGGAACCTCTGTAGTCCAACAAGGGACCATGGAGGCCAATGATGACTATTGTATTTATTCCCATCTCCGGATGATAGCTCGCCCTATCATCCGGAGATCGCTAGTTCGAATCCCGGATGATGCTGTAACCTCTTGCAGCCGGAGGTCTAGAGAGAGCTGATTGGCCGAGCTCTCTCAGAGGGGAGGGATGAGAGGTACATAGTGCTCCCACATTAATCACGGCTCTACAGCCAGTCAGGGGCGTCTGTGAGCTCGCGCAGCGGAGGGAGCGGATAGCGCTGTCCCCCGAGTGTGTTACGCTGCCCCCAACGGTGCGCGAGCGAGCAGTTCGAAAAAAGATGCGGTCGGCTGGCGTCACGTGGTTCGGAGGAAACACGTGATAGTCTTCGGCTCTCCCGGCTGACTGGTAGTAGTAGCCTTAATGTGGGAGCCCCCTAGTGACGGGGAGGAATTGGACACGACTAAATTAGGGAGAAAAATCGGGGGGAAAAAAATAAAATAAAATAAAAAATTCACCTGCACATTTACATACGCAATGGGCCAAGGCGACATTCAGGTCTTTGGACTGTTGGAGGAAACCGGAGTACCCGGAGGAAACCCACCAAGCACATGGAGAACATGCAAACTCACAGACGACTAAGGCCGCAATGTTTGAAGCCAAAGTGAAAAATTGTTCAACTGAAACCTTGGCTTTGGAAACATACTGTAATCAACAACACTGGAATGATTATTATTATTATAATATTCAAGACTTTAACAGGATGGTGGAAAAAAATTAATGAAATAATGTACCAAGTGCAGTCTTAACTGCAGCTAAAACGTGGCCAGACAGCAATATTCAGACCTTTAATTTATTTTCCACTTTCTCTTGACCTTCCCTTATGCAGCCACAGTTTCTTTTTTTTTGCGCAATTGCTTGTGGCCTTTCACTAATTGATTAAAAACTTCCCACGCAAGCAAGGCCAGCTGGCAAATTCCTGTACATGCGAAATGCCCCCCCCAATCAAAAATGTTACCGCATGAATATATGACATTGTGCACCCAAAATATACTGTGCACTCATACCGTATAATCGAACAGTACGCCACAGTATGCTCGTAAGCGGCAAATCGAATTGAAGGTTCAACGTGTAGAACAGTATTAGTAAAGTACGGCGTGAATTGGTGCACAGTAAGTGCTCTGGTGCGAGCACTGAACCTTTTGTCTGGTTCGATTTTCCTCCGTGCTTCCAGAATAAAGCTTCAAAGGAAGCAGCACTCTGTTACAGATGAGCGTTTTTACATTATCCCGGGTTCTATTCAGTGCTGCAGGTATTGGAATGATGGTCATGCACTTCAAAGGCCCAGGGTCACCTCATTTCCCTACACACATTCTCTTCCACTCAACGTACCAGCAAAAAAAAAAATAAATAAAAAAAACCCTTGACAAATGATGTCCTTTTTTTTCTATTATGCGATTCTTTCAACAATACTGTAAGTGACAGCGAATGCTTTGTCTCATCTTCGCAGGGTTACAAGAACGCGCCTTATAAGCCGAACCTCTCCGCAGGTGAGTACAAAGGGGAATTACTTAGTGGCGGCTACATAATTTATTTAAGCATTCCCCATTTTAGAGCTCAGCTTTGTCCACCGACGGACGCGGAGAACTCTGGAGAACAGAAACCGAAAGAAAGAGGAAAAGTACGAAGCGTTTAAAGAAAGGCGATGTCATTCCTGGAAGAGCAGATAGAGATGAGGACATCTGCAAGCCTGCTCTCCGGCTGGGTTTCTTTCTTTTTGCCATCACACATCTTAATACAATACATCATCACTGTTAAATCCTTTAGAATTCATGCATAAAGACTGAGTCTGGAAGATTGTTTTTTTGTCACTTCATATCACACCATTCATCCCAATGGTGAAGCCGATCCTTCCACGGGTCCCTCTGGCTGTCTGTCTTTGTGTGTCTTCCAGTTAATTATCGAATCCAGCTGCGAGTAAGCAACCTCGCTCGATTCCACTTCTGCTGCACATCAGATCACTCGACCCGAAGACTCCATCCATGATAAACGCAATTTAATGCGTTCCAATGAACTTTGGCGGCAGCGACTGAACATCTGTCCCATCTGTCTCGTACGTAATTACTGTAATGTTGACGGCTACGAGATTTGAACTCACAACCTTGTGAGCCTTAAGTACGCACAAAGCCATTACAACCCTCGGTAAAGCTGGCCTTGTGTGCACTTCAGGATGGACAATAACACATCCAGATGATTTAACCAGTCTTTTTGTCATCTGTTTGTTTGATTCTAGAGCAAAATACTGATAAGATGGGTTAGTAACAGAACATTAATTGAGCTGATAATGAGCTTCCTAAGGGGTTCCCTTGCACCTCCTGCATCCGAGTTCGATTCCCACCACGGGCGAGTTCTCCCAATGCTCGGTGGGTTTCCATGCAGATTAAACTAACCACGATTATACATTCTCATAGTGCTGTAGCTACAAGTACAATGTCTTGTACCAATTGTGGCTGGACATGGGTGGGATATATTAGTGAGCAAGTGAATCTTTTTCAAGCATAAGGATTCGGAGTGACCTCCGAGTGTGCTACGATGCTCCCAACGGTGCGCGAGCGAGCAGTTCGAAAAGATGCGGTCGGCTGGCGTCACGTGGTTCGGAGGAAACACGTGATAGTCTTCGGCCCTCCCGGCTGAGTGGTAGTAGTAGCCTTAATGTGGGAGCCCCCTAGTGACGGGGAGGAATTGGACACGACTAAATTTTGTTTAAAAAAAAAGAAGCGCCAGTGAAGAAAAGGTTCATTCTGGTTGTGATAGAAATGTGTCACATCTCACTATTCATTGAAAAACAAAAAAAATTTTCGGATAACGCACTTTCTGCGTGGTTCCCTGAGGGATCAAAAAGAGCACAAGAGTGCATTCTAGGCACAAGGCCAAGTAACCACATCACAATAAATGTCATCAAAGGTCTTGGCCACTATAGAACAATGACCGGGCCATCAAATGAGTAAATAAATAAATAAATAAATAGTCCCCAGTCTTCAAGGGCGGCCCTCTGTGCTTTCCACTTGAGAGAGTCTGAGCCACACAGCAGAACTCCCTTCTGTCTGCAGACGCTTAACTGACTGAGCGGATTGCGTGCTGCACTGCAGTAGATTGGGTTTGGCCGGGGTCACAGTCCAGAAATGGCTGCTGGTAGACGACGGACACATCGTTTAATGGGGGTTTCTCTACGGCAGGCTGGCCGAGGGAGGGGGGAGGGGGATGTAGGTGACCAATTTCCCCCCACGGGCTGAACTGCTAAGGCCCTGGACATCTTCTGTCTGCTCAGCACCGAGACTCGAAAGCTTTCGCCCTGCAGCCCTGATCCGATCTGATCGCAGCACCACGTCCAAAAAAGCGATATCCAATCTCCAAAATCCAATGTACTGGAATAGGATGAAATGAAGACCCTGACAAGAATGAATGGCTCACTTACATCCTGAATCATCAGGCAGGATCCTCATCATGCATGAAATATCCTGCTCACATCATTAATGTTAATATGACAGCAAGGAACCGATCTCCTTCCAAGCCATAATGTGCAAGAGTGATGAAACGAGCTACAATGTGATATACGGCTTCATAATCAGCCGAACGTATGTCACAGTTAAGTGCAAAAGGACAACAGAGAACATCGATTGCTTTCTAAGGTCGATGACATCGATCAAAATATGCAGTAGACGTACCTGCCTTTTTAACGCTTTACTGGGAAAGTCCTGCAAAGTGCCTAAAAAAAACCCTCAGCAGCAACCTCATTTCCCCTCTCGTCTGTTCTAACCGCTCAGCATCACCAGTACACTAATCACCAGCCTGATCATTTGTCATCATCTGCACCTGTTTCTCCCTGGTCCATGGTCAGGTCTCCCTGGTCAGTACTTTAGCTGGGTTTTCACCCGGACACTTCTTTTTGTAAAAAAAAAAAAAAAAAAAACAGCTGTGCATTACTGGGGGGAAAAACAACGGATTGAGATGTATAACTTTGGTGCTATCTAGGTTAGCAGTGACCAATATTTCCTTGTTAACCCCAGCACCAGAAAGCGAGTATTTCAGCAAAACCGCACATTAACACTTCAGAACAAGAGTACTGAAGCGCTCATTATGTGTGCACCGTAATGTGAGTCACTGTCTGCACGTACAGGATGCTGATAAGAGGCCAGATGAGATTCTGCCGTCTATGCTTCAGGAACACGAGTGGGGTAATGAACTCCTTGTCACACATCATTTTAACCAGAAACAAATTTAGCCTTTCAGAATCTGAATATACAGTACTGTAGATGGGACAGATTAATTACAGACGGCGTAAAAGTCACCCAAAACGTAAACATGCCGTCAACCGATAATGCACAAAAGCCCGTCTACCTCACACGCCGTAATGAACACATACAGTTTGATAAGATGCATCGCCCTAACACCGAGTATTGAGTCCACAGCTCCCAGAAAACCGCCTAAGCACTTGACATCTGTGACTAGCTGTCAGACTGACACACTGCAGCCAGAACCGATCAATACAGTTACACTGACGAATACGGAAGGCACACACAGGGGTGACCTCTGACTCTTCACTGCGGGACCAATTCTAATATCAGCAAGGGCAGAGGTCAAAAACAGTCCTGGGCTTCAGTACCTACAGTATCGATCCTTTGATGTTTAAAAAGGAGTGAAGCAGGACAAATCTGTCTGTTACAGAAAACTGGAAGCAAATGGCTCCTCTGGTTTTATTATTATTATTATTATTATTATTATTATTATTACCATAATTTTCTATTATAAAATTTTGTTTAAAATATTGTAAATTGGGGTTTCTTTTATACTTATATGCTTCTCTTGTTTTGTTATTATTATTCTAAAATTATATACAGTATGTTAGAAAATAATAATAATAATAATAATAATAATAATAATAATATATCAGGGATTTCTTATACACTCAGTCAGTGCTACACTCTGCCGCACTGTTGAATTGTAATAATGTTGGTTGTTTTTACGCATTACTATTTTTATTCACAAATTATTCATATGACCAAGTTTGACCCTAATGGCTTCCCATATTCGCAGCGGGGTTTCCCGGCCATGTGTGCTAACGGTGCATTTAACGTGGATAATAAGATGACTAAGGAAACATCACCACGTGTGCTAGAGCTTCCTTATATGTTTTTTTTTTTTTTATTGTTATAAAAAGCTTCCAGATGTTTGGGATGGAAGTTAAAACCAAACTACTTTACAGGAATACATTAGCTAGAAGCTGTGGGAGTGGTGGCTCAGACGGCTAAGGCTCTAGCTGGTCGGTTTCTGGACCTGAGGATCGGGTTTCGAGCCCTGCTGTCAGTGGGTTGCCAAAACCCACACCAATCAGCCACTAAATGCTAATTTTAATTTAACATTTGTTAAATGTCAATGTTTGAGATACTGTATTATAAAAATGCATAACCTGTTTCCTCTAATCAGTTCGTCATTCATTTCTTTATTCCAACATTGCACATTTATAATACAGGTAAATCTGAGTATTTTTAAATTGTGATTAATTGGTTCATATATGTGTGTGTGTGTGTATGTGTTTGCATGTCCCCACAACCCCCCCGCGGTGCTTGTCGGGTTTCCTCTCGATACTCTCCGACAGTCCGAAGACATGGATTGTCTAATTGGTGCTTCCAAATTGTCTGTAATTTGTCAGAGTGTGTGTGCCTTTGTGCCGTGCGATGGAATGGCACCCCATCCAGGGTGTACCCGTAGTTCCCCAATCCCCGTTGTATAGGCTCCAGGCCATCGAAATCATATTCTTGTAGGTAATCGATAAAAATCCAACTAGATTGCGAGACAACATAATGTAGTACAATCCCTAATTGAAATCCCACGTTCAATCGCAGTAACACATCAATACACATCTGGGATTGTTTGGAGGACTACGCATCAGAAGCATCAAAAGAAAAGATCCCCTTCTTACAGAATAATAAGTACTGGCGCCACAGAGCTCGAATGCATTCGATTATGTGACTGGATTTCAAACGCTAGTAGGAAAGTGCGGTGTGCAGCTGCTCCCTGTAGGTGGACACTATCTGGCAAAGCTTCAAACTTCAAGTCATTACACGAGTGATCAAAGTGCTGAGCAGCTGGCCTCTAACACAATGTGAAGTGAACAGCGTGGGTTGACAAAGCTAATCAATGTGACTGCTCCACACTGCTTCATTAAAAGCCTATAAGGAACAGCACAGGGTGTACTGCACAGCCTGATCATCCCACTCCTCGGTGGTTTTGTTCTTTCTCTGAAACATGCAGCATCCTCGAACCTTGTTCATCATTAAAAGGAAAATAAAATCTTTGCCAACGCTGGTATGATGTATATTGATATAAAGGAAAATCAGACAAACACACTAATTTTTGAATTTTTATATTCCCTGTAGTAAACTTCATGTAATCACAAGTAATGCTCATAGTAATATACACGGTGTCCCAAAGTGTGCCCCCATTTGAGACATGAAATTTGATATTTTTATTTTTATTTCAGACCAAAGATGGCTTTGAAACTAAAAATAAAAGATCAGTTAGAAGCAGACATACTATAACACCACGCAAGAACTCTTTGAGGTCATCTGAAGTCAGCAGGTGAAAATCAGCCCAGAACAATCGCTGCTCTAAAGCCCATACACTCTACTGTAATTTATACTTTGAAATATTTTTTTTAATATATATATTTGGGTAAATCTATACTGTATAAATAAAAGGAAGGTTTTGTGCGTACATTGGTCAGAACTCACACCTTTGATAATCATCTGTATGTCTGTGTGTCGGTATGTCTGTCCAACCAGATTTTGTCACAGCATCGTGCAAAACTGGCTGGACAGAATTGAATGAAACTTTGGCAGTATTTTAGTATTTGCCTGTAGTTAAACCTGTGCCATAAATTAAATCGAAATGTTGAGTAGAAGTGAAATTATGAGTAGTTATGTGCCGGGGTGTGGGCGCGTCTTAAATCGACCACTGGACTGAATTTATTGACACTTTTGCAGTTCTTTGGTATTTGGCTGAAGTTTAATCTGCACCAAGTTTATGTGCCCGATTTAATAATCTACTTTAAAATGAGCTATTAATGTCTTACATTTTTTTTTTTTTTTTTTTTTTTCCCCTGATTTTCTCCCCTAATTTAGTCGTGTCCAATTCCTCCCCGTCACTAGGGGGCTCCCACATTAAGGCTACTACTACCACTCAGCCGGGAGGGCCGAAGACTATCACGTGTTTCCTCCGAACCACGTGACGCCAGCCGACCGCATCTTTTCGAACTGCATCTTTTCGGTCGCGCACCGTTGGGGGCGGCGTAACACACTCGGAGGACAGCGCTATCCGCTCCCTCCGCTGCGCGAGCTCACAGACGCCCCTGACTGGCTGTAGAGCCGTGATTAATGTGGGAGCACTAAGTACCTCTCATCCCGCCCCTCTGAGAGAGCTCGGCCAATCAGCTCTCTCTAGACCTCCGGCTGCAAGAGGTTACAGCACCACCCGGGATTCGAACTAGCGATCTCCGGATGATAGGGCGAGCACTTTAACCACTGCGCCATATGTCTTACTTCTTGAATGTAAACAAACACCTGCACCGAAATTAGAAAATCTAAACTGAATATTTTTACTGGGATTAGTTCATCTTTTCACCGCTGAAATCACAGCACTTAAATTGGAAAAGGCCACTTTACTGGGTTTTTCTGAGTTTGTTTGAAGACTGAACTTAATCTTTATCTGATCTACTTTTTTGATTTCTCATCCGTGATTCTCTCTCCGATTACAGAACAGGGAGTGCATACTGTATGGCTGACGACCTGCGTGCAAACAAAGCGTAAGATACTCAACCTTACAGAATGTGATTTCTTTGTATTAATAAGTTAGACAGTTCGACAGACAGACATGTATGTGGGCATCAACCTGAAATAATGAAAACTGATCAGCTTATTTTTAGTGTTAACCTTTTAACTACAGTCTTTCTCTCTTTTTCCTACTTCAGCTAGTAAAAAATAAAATCCCTACTGTGGACGTAGAAAATGTTCATGATAAAGGAAATTTTAATGGAAATGTTTCAGGAGTCTTTCCACTCAAAAATTTAGCAAAATCTTAATATATAGTATATATTTCACTTTTTAAGTGTTGATTTAGTGAAGCGTTCTGTAGAGAGTTTTTTTTGTTTGTTTGTTTGTTTGTTTGTTTGTTTTTTAATGATGTTCAGTGTCTCAGAGGCCATGATTATATAAGAGATGTTTAAAAAACATGATTGTGTTCATTTGTTTGTTTATTTAATTGATTGATTGTTTGATTTTGCCTTACTAACATAAACATAAACAAACATGAAAGATTGGTGAGGGAACAACCGTAAACACGAGCTAGCTTTGTTTCATGGCAATTCAATAACATCGAATGTAACTTTAAAATCTTTCTGTTTAAAATAGACGTCATGACGTCATCATCAATGAAAAAAAAAATCGAGTAACTGGTAAATCACTGTACTGTAAGAGAAACAACATACTGTACTGTATTTCAGGAGGCGACTTCAAGGTGGCATTGCCTGCTGTCAGTGGGTTGCCAAACCCCACACCAATCAGCCACTAAATGCTCATTTTAATTTAACATTTGTTAAATGTTAATGTTTGAGATACTGTATTATAAAAATGCATAACCTGTTTCCTCTAATCAGTTTAGTTTTTTTTAGTAAAAGCATTCTGCATTTATATGATGGAAGCTCCATTTCATTTAAAGATAATAATAGACATGTTTAACAACAAAAATGTCAAGAATTTGTGAAGGTTTCCCTCAGGCAAGGTTTCCTTAACATTTATGGGAAAAGTATGTTTTCTAGCATCAGAGCATTTTCAGGACTTTTCAGTTTCTCAGTAACATGACAAGCTCTGTTTTTTTTTCTTTCTTTCTTTCTTTCTTTCTTTCTTTCTTTCTTTTCTGGTTTCGCCTTGTAACTTTAAGAAAAAAAGAATAGAGATTGGTGAGAGAACGAATGTTTATACCGTAGCTACTCTAAAATAACTAATAATAATTAAAAGGTCTCACAGATTTTCCAGCACATTAACGATGACTAATTATGCAAACTTCACTTGTGGGTCATTTTGAACAGTCGCATTGGTCTCTGTTGCGTGTGAGATGCAAAAGACATAAGAAAAACACATTCCCTACTTTTCCTTCTTCTTTAAATATCTGCATTTTCCTTCTTTTTTTTTTAATAAAAAGCAGTCGCTATGGTTCATGGCGGTGGCTTAGCACTGGTTAGCACCGTCGCCTACCACGGTTGTAAAAATGGGAATAAACACAATGGTCACCTTTGGCCTCAACGTTTCCTAGTTGGACTACAGAGGTTCCTAGATGGAGGGATAGATGGTACATGATGTTTCCAGAGGAGAAGGACCAACCTCCAGCTCGGGGTTCAGCTGAGCCGACAAAAAAGCAGGACATGCTCTGTTGGTGAGTGTTAATCGTCATCGTCATCGTCTATACCGCTTTATCCTGTATTCAGGGTCACGGTGGGGGCCTGGAGCCTATCCCAGGAGACTTAGGGCACAAGGTAGGGTACATCCTGGACAGGGTACCAATCCATCACAGGGCACACACACACGCATACACACACTCATACACTACGGGAAATTTGGGAATGGCGATTAGCCTACAGTAACCTGCATATCTTCGGACTGTGGGAGGAAACCGGAGGACCCGGATGAAAACCAACCAAGCACGGGGAGAACATGCGAACTGCATGCACACAGAGATGGGAACTGAACCCTGACCCTGGAGGTGCAAGGTGACAGTGCTAACCACTACAATACTAAGTGAAGAAAAGCAACGTATTTTCAGTGGAAATGGTCATGTAATTCTCTTCAAAGTTGTATTTTCAGATCGGACTGATTCCTGAATCATGGACCATTTTAAAGTTTTTATAGTCACTTTCAGGTTAGTGCGTGGTCAGGATGTACCAGAGAATCCACGGTTTGCTTTTTTTTTTTTTTTATGACTTTCTCTCACTATTAAGAATGACTCATCTCATCTAGCCGGACACATAAACAATCTGAAAGTTTTAATAAGCCACCAACAACGTCTACAGATTGTAACAGATCTACACCAAATAAATAATAATAATACTGCAATACTGCAAGTCCCTCTAGACCTGAGGCATGAATAGGATAATGTTATAGAACAGAATAGAAATGTTCATATTTGCATGGTTGTCTCGGTACCTTGTAACCGTACGCTGACGCGCTCGGTCTGTGAAGTGGCGTTTACAGTATCGGTAACGTAACTGATCATTTGCAGCACGCGCATCTGTTCTCATTTCAGAAGAGTGCACAGAATCAGCTCTGCTGCAGGTGGTCGTACAGTGCGAGCTCATTCGAAGCTCCACATCTGCTCTTTCACAGCCCTCTGCCTGCAATGTTAACGTGTCCTTAGTACGAAGCAATTAGCCGCTATTGAGGCAAGAGTGTTCCTATTTTAAATGCAATCTTCTGCTATTTACTGCTCAAAGACCTAAAGCTTCCTGTAATCATCTTTTTTTTTTTTTCTTTTTTTTTTTTCCTAAGGACATGTGAAGTACCAGAGCCAGTAATATGACTCGGAGCGTTTCGGCTATTCAGCGCTGTCGCTTGCATTGCACACCAGTGAAACAGCCGCGGCCTCCCCGATGAGGATTTGCTCCTCCAGAAGAAAGGTAATGGTTTTATTGTGATTAATGCCCGAACCTTATAGTCACATTTGTCTTATTTTACCGTCTCCGAGTTCTCCGGTCCATCTATTTGCTGCTGAGCGCCGCATGCCATCCCCCTTGACAACTGTGTAAAGGTAAATAACGAGCAGGTCGACTCTCGCCGAAGGTACCTCATGCCAGCACCCTGGATTTGCATTATTCATCTTTATTACAGCGCCGTCTGCGCGGCTCAGAGACCTGACATCACCCGAGTCGCACTCACACGCTCGGTTCATTAGCAACAGCTCCGGCAAACCCACGGCTCACCTTTAAGCAAACCGTTTACAGCTCCAATGTCACGGCGGGCCTCATAAAGGCAGCTTTCATCTACAGAAAGAAAGTCAGGCTTACAGTGGCCCTAATAATATGCATTGCATCTTTTATCATTGCAAGCATGAGGCTTTCACTCAGCAGCTCTGCTGCATATTGAATATGCTTTTCCTAAGGCTGGAATCTCAAAGCCAAATAAATGGCATGGGCATTTCATATGCAGCAAAACATAAAGAATGTTTTTCATGAAAGTAATATGTGCGCAGATGAATGACTTTGTGTGCCGGGTATGAGAGCCCGAGAGGATTTCTATTCGAGAGATGACTGAATCATTTTAAAAGCTCAAGAGGCTCAGCGTTTTGCCCCCTAGAGTCGTCATTCCCAAACCCGAGCTTGTATTAGCGTCACGATGCGTATTCTGCCGCGTGATATTTTTGCTTACTCTGGTCAAAGTAATTATCTGATTAGAAAGCCATTCTCTGTCATAGGTCACTGTGGGTATGTGAACACAAGGGAAAGTCTCAAATGAGCAGAGTGAGAGCGGGTACTCCAGCACCAGGGTTGTTAATTACTGCCCAGGATTTGCAATGTTGCCAACCGTGCCAGTTCTGTGGCATGAAATAGCAAGGAATGAAAGAATTAGGGGTCAAAGAAGGGCTCAGGCGGCCAAGGCTCTAGGTTGTTGTTTTAGGGATCTGAGGATCCAGGTTGGAAAAAGGTTTTTTTTTTTTTTTTAAGGGCTCAAGCACTATGACGGGCCCTCTTCGTTTTTTTTTAAGGATTTAGGTCTCTTTTGGAGTCTTTACATTCTCAGAAGCTCGTGAAAATTGGCAGACAGGTTGGAATCCAATGAGTAATATGTGTAATAGACTAAGCGAGACTGGGCCCCGGGCGTGGCACGAGGCACTTGCACATATGCACGCGAAAGCACGGACACATTTAGAGCTCATTGAGGAGAACAACTTTCACATTGCATGTCATGGGCTCAACTCAACAGGAAGTCAGTTATTTTGGGTCGTTTTGCAAAAGGCACCCAAAGGATTTTGATCCACTCTTTCTTTACGCGATCGCCACCAAACCGGGCACAAGTGATCACAAGACAAGACATTGAGGGATTTCTGATAGCTTTAATGGGTCAGCCATGACGATGGCTTAAACTTATGTACACTATGCCGAAAAGTGGTTAATAGCTTTCTGTGGGACATCATATTGGGTGAGATGCTTTTTGGAGGTCTGAACATGAAATCCCCCCCCCCCATAATGGTATTTGGATATCCCATTTAAATGCATGTGCCCGTGTTTCTGGTGTGCCTGGGTGGTTAGTGCGCTCCCTATATTTTATAATAATAATAATGATAATGATAATAATAATTCTGAAAATTTGGCGATCCAAATTATTATCGAATATTTTTCTCCTTGCGTATATTGCACCAGTATTCAGGCTAAATCAATCCGCTGTGACCCCGAAGAGAGAAAAAAAAAAAACTGCACTGGTCATCTCGAACAATGTGGAACTGATTCTGTAAACCAAGCATGTTCCTGAGGTGATTACCCACAGCCTTTCTTCGTCCTGAGCCGTATCGTATCGGTCCTTCGCTTGAGATGAAGCGGCTTCTAGATAGAAGCTGGCATTCCAAACAGTGCGAAGAAAGAATAGGCTGTCTGATGCTTAATCACTGCAGAAAACCCAGGACTCTGAATACCCTGCACACGCCAGGCCCAATTAGCCAGGTGTATACAGGCTGCCAGTCCAGGAGAGGCAAGGGGGCAGCTGATGCACTGCACTAACGTTTGCTCTTCTCTGGCTTCCCAATCAATACGGAGCAGATGTGCAAGACACCAGGTCTGCTGCTGCTGCTGGTGCTGCTGGGAAGCGGACCAGGTTGCATCCCGGGTTGATAAAGCGATCGCAACGTCTCGGAGATCATTAAAAGCGCCAAATATGGCTGTGTCCCATTTGCATAATGGTTTACAGTTAAACAGTTCAGTACAGCTTCTTCTATTGTATTTCATTTTCCTCACCGTAGCCTCCGTTGTAGCCCCTGTGTGGCGAGCTCATCGGTGTCAGGATGATTGGTCGCAAGCGAGAAGGGGGTTGAAGCGGAGGCGCTCGGCGCATTATGAATCCGAGATATCATATCCAGTGAAGCGAGGCACAGGGCCCTTCCATCCCTTCATTCTTTATGGCTGACAGTAAGACCTGAACTCTCCACAAAAGGCCTGCAGGATTTATGAGCAGTATGGATTACCGGCCCAAGCCAAATGGAGACGGCCAGAGGAATCGCGTGGTGGGGAGCAGCTGCTATCAAGGGAGATTGCCTCATTGATTTGTGATGAATACCTCCAACCACGCTCTTTTCATTTTCCATCACTGCCACCTCTTCTCCATGCAAGTAGGCTGAAAGCCTGTATTATGAAGCCTTGTGAGTCAGAGTGCTAATAGGCCACCGATAACGCCGAGCCCCGCGCGTGTGCTGAGTAGGAACAGACACGGCAACCTGGCTGTAATCAGCATGTTATAAGAACAGGCATCGGCGCTCAGGCCCAGCTGGACTGAGATGACCATGTGACCGATCTGTCCGTCCAGTAAGAGTGTAACCGTGTGACGTGATCAGAAACGACAAAGAAAGTGCGCCGCTTGTCACAGAACACAGAAGCTCGGGATATTTTCCTGCTTCAGACAGATAGTCGAATGCAGAAGGGGAATATACACGGAGCATACTGACGAGTACGGACAGGAACGCCGTAGATCGGCTGATATGTACAGAACTGCGGGGTGCGGGCACAAGCTCTCCGGCACCTTGGCAACACCTGGGGAGTGCCGGAGTGCCGTTTCTCATCTTAGGGGTGTGACAATAACACCCATTTGCAAATGAGCCAGTTGGAAAAGACGCTGTTCAGAACAATTAGTAGGGTATACATGCTCTGAATAGTCCTTGATTAGCTTGCTGGAATGCAGAAAAAGACTTGCATTTGAAATCACTGCGAAATGTTCAGTATGACAGGAATTCGGGATTGCGTACACTAGAAAAAACTGCACCCATGCCTTACCATGGCTTAACATACAGTTATCATGTACTGTACAACATTTCTATGGATTATAGACGCACTTTGGGAACGAACAGGCAAACAGAATCTGTTGCGCGGCTACAAGTGCGGTCTCATTTCATTGATGGATCTTCACTCACTCACTCACTCACTCGGTATTATTTCTGTGGTGGAACATTTTGAGCAGACATTCTGCAGAGCAACAAATGGTACAAAGATATTCATTATAAATCTTAACCTATATGGTCGGTGGAGGTTATAAAAGGGTGGCATGGTGGCGTCGTGGTTTAGCGCTGTCGAGACGCACCTCCAGGGTCTGGGTTCGATTCCCGCCTCGTGTCTGTGCGCATGGACTTTGCATGTTCTCCTCGTGCCTGGTGGCTTTCCTCCGGGTGCTCCATCAGTCCAAAGCATGCAGATTTGATTCACTGGCATCCCCAAATTGCCCATAGTGTGTGAATCTTGACTGGAATTCCTACCATGGTTGTAAAAATACAGTACAATGGTAATCAACATTGGCCTTCACAGTGCCTGTCTGGACTACAGAGGTTCCTAGATTAATGGACGGATGGACATTATAAAGGATACAATGAATGGGGCTCCATGCTATCGGTATTTTCCTCCAGCATGCTGACTGTCTGACATCATCAAAAGCAAATTGCTTTGACAGTCGGACAGAGAGGATGATCAGAGCGACAAAACATGGAGAGTATCATCTTTCAACAAGGCCTCTCTCGAGGTGGGTAGTGTTTGGATCTAGAGCCCTGATTCAGTTAGATTCAGAGCTTTTATATGCCAAATGAGAATACCAACTTAATGGGCTTTTTATATACAATATGTTATCACAAAAAAAAAATGTAATTAAATTAAATGAGATTATAAATTGTCATTAGCTTTGTAACACTAATGCATTGGTTGCTGCGTCTCACTGTAAGTCTTAAATCTCCACATTGTGCCCATAGGTTTAGTGCTACCGGAGCACACTGCATCGATGCACCCTATTTTTTATTTTTTTTCCTCCTACTGAGACGTGAAAAAATATTTGAATTCAGATACATTTTTGAAGATCCAATCACCTGTAAAGCGTATGCCATGCAAGAGAATCAGTAAAAACAAATGGAATGGTCTAGTTGTCAAATTCTGCGTTTGGTAAAAATGCAACAAGACGTTCCACTTCAAAAAAATGCCAGCAGCCTTTCAACAGCACAGTGAATAGAGTTGGATCGCTCGCCAACGTTAACTCATAAAAAATAAAAAGGTTGTATTTTTTTATTATATACAAATAAAACGTTGCATTACTGTTGCGCAATATAATAATTGCGCAACCTGATAAAACGATCCATACAGTCAGAGTAACATTTGGTCAGTTATAATTGATTAATGCACTGTATTGTATGTACACTTACACAACTGCTTTTACGTAGGGTTTACCTAGCCCCAGAAACAACAGTGGCTTAGTGGCCTGGCACCACCAGGGTCCAGGTTCGATTCCCGTTTCAGGTCGGTGTGCATGAATATGGAATATTCTACTGGAATGGAATATACTACTGTAGGTAATGTAAATACGATGAATTGCTTGTTTTCCCAAAGTAGCACAACACACAGTGTTTACTTCCTCTTACACAGCAATACTCTTATATTAAATATTTTTACTGTTGTGGAGCATCTTGCGGGGAGGGGGTTCATATGATCAGAGACGAACATTTTATGGAAATGAACAAAAATGGAAATAGAAATGTGCCACAAAAACATGCAAATATATATATATATATATATATATATATATATATATATATATATATGTGTTTTTATGTTCTTTATATAAGAAGCTGTGTACGTTGTTACTATAGTAATGATGCTGTGTTAGAACAAGTGCGTCAGCAGGAACATGTGACTTGCCTGGTAGCCAGCGCTGTTGTCGGAGCATCTGTTACATAAAACAGATTCCACAATTCAACAGCGCTGTGCTATAAACTAAAACTGCAGAACATTATACTGTGCTATACGTGTGATTTATTGGACTGAGGCTGCTGACTTATAGAAGGAGAGGAACGGGCACATAAAGCAACCCTGCACCCTGACCCATGATTTCTACCACATTTTATTACAATCTTTGTTTTACTGTGTGTGTGTGTGTGTGTGTGTGTGTGTGTGTGTGTGTGTGTGTGTGTGTGTGTGTGTGTGTGTACGTACAGCCACATGAGACCATAACATCCTAAATAATTGGAAGAAAATACAGGCTTTGGCATAACCAGGTCAAGTGCGGATATGCAGGCTACACTGGAAAAAAAAAAGCAGAAAAAAAAAAAAAAAGTACAGAGGAGTTTTCAAAATGCGCTGTATAATTAGATCCTGTGCATCATCAAGGGTTTATCATCACACGGCCAACATCTATTTAAAAGGCAAAAAAATGCAAACAAAACGTGTCTAGCTCGGTGCACTTTTTCTTCTTTTTTTTTTTTTTTCTTTCCTTAATATAGTCTCCTGATGTCTGGCAGGGCACTTGATCACCGAGACATTTTCAGAGATTATCCACAAGGGAACTCTCCGTGGATTTGAATGCATTTAAGACGTTATCATCCACAGTACCCGGATAAAAATCTGGAAGGGCATCTAGTACAGTACCATGGGACTGCGAGTCCACTTTAATGAACATGTGTGTTTAATGTTAATAAGACCCACACAGACGAAGACATTAGAGGCAATTTCAATGCACTTCATTTCTTACTTTCTATCGAGACATACAATGCAAGGTGTTTGCGGCCCACCCGAGGCAAGTATTATTTTTAACTGGATGCACACTATTTCTATGAAAGTAGATACGTTTACAGCTTTATTACTGTACATATATACATTTATAGAAACGTAGAGATGTCATGGATTGCATGCAATCAGAGCGAGAGGCTGTGAAACACAGTGCCCAAGTTATTACTCTCAGATTTAATCAAGGGTACGAACTCACAGGCTCTTAACATACCGTAAATTCCATTATGTCAAGGTGTATTGTAGCGTGTAACGGGGCGGCCGTTCCACACCGTGGGTCTGGTATAGCCTCTTGTGCCAAAGGAGACAAGGGCACTGATGAATTGATGGCGGAGTGAAAGAACTGACAGGCAGGGCAGCTGAGAGGGCTGATAGAGGCTGACGTGACCAGGGCACCACCTGGTGCAGGGGGCTAATAGATTAACCTCCGCTAGGCTGCTCTCAATAGGAACGGTCTGCATCAGAGGCAGGATCTGCCCGGCGCCAGCGGGGAGCGATGTGTCAACCTCCTCTGACACTCCCATAATCACAGTAAAACCCTGGGGAGAGCTCAACTGGAACGGCTGTGGATTTACTCACTTCCGGGGGAGACAACAGCCTCTGATAGTCAGCTACTCACTCAGTGTACATTACATACTCCATACTTAAATCTGTGCCGGTTCTTGCCCCATATGTCCAATGGATTCGAGCAAAACACCACCGTATTGACCTTTCGCTGTTGTCTTAGAGCTATGATGTTTATGCCGGTGTCATCCATTTGCGTTAGTGTGGGACCTGCTTTTTGCTGCCTCTCACTGTAAGGTAAGGATTGATGTTGCATTAGTTGGAGTGCTTTTCATGGTCAGAGGGAGATAGAGTGTCTGAAGCTGGTGCGCCCCACAATGAAGGTGGAAAATATTAGAAATGGGTTATCCAGCTACTTTCGCTTCACTTCACACATACAGTACGCCAATGTCACGACTGATCATATTTTGCAGGCGTAAGTTCCGGGCTGCTCAGGTCAAGTTTACTTAAAGAAGCAAACAAGGCAAACTACAGTATATCCCTTAATAAATATATATATATATATATATATATATATATATTTTTTTTTAAGAAATTTCACTTATGATAAGGGTTTGTATAGATTTGTTTGTTTCATCTTTTAAACATGATTGCATGCAATAATCATCAGATGATATGCTTAATGTACTTGCAGCAAGCCTATGTGTAAATTATACTTGTTATATCTGCAGTGCCATAAATACTGAACACTTGTAGCCCCATAAATGTTGCGCATTAATAAAATGAAATACCGTATGCACAATGATAGCTTATTATAGCATAAAAGGAACCAAGACAGAGACACTGAAAAAATATGTTAGAAATCATTTGAATAGTACAGATATATATATATATATATATATATATATATATATATATATATATATATATATACATGCATATCTAAATATTCAAAGGAATTATTCAAAATTATTAGAGATATATAAAATAAAATAATTGTTCGTTTTATATATACAGTATGTAAACACACACAAACTGGTCTTTTGTGTAAACAAACAGGTAACTTTGGTATTTTGATATTTAAATGTATTTGTTAGATATTAGATGTTAGATATTAGTCAGATCTGTCTGGGCTGAAACGTGGTTTAATCTTATTTATTTGTCCTATGATTTATTTCTGCTGCATAAATCATCTTGCAAATTTGTTTGACACCATCAAACCTGAGTTGGAAACCCGAATCAAGCCCTTGAATCATCTTTTGCACGAAAATATATTGTCACGGGTGCTGGGTAAAACCTTTGGCACCAGGACACAGCACAAGAACCTGTTACAACTACAGTATACGAGGACTATGAGGACACAGCAGACATGATCCACAATTAACTCACCACAATTCGGAAAGCATAACGCATCACTGTGTGTGTGTGTGTGAGAGAGAGAGAGAGAGAGAGAGAGAGAGAAAGAGAAAGATTCTTCTCTCTTGAACCTATTCTCATACATACATACATACATACAGTATATAGCAGGTACATATATATGTGTGTGTGTGTGTGTGTGTGTGTGTGTGTGTGCATGTGTTAATAGCCGCTCTTGTGTCCTGGCATGTCATTGCAAATAAAAACACGTGTTAAACCAGAAAGAGAAAGCAAGCGATCAGCACCACAGCGAAACCCGCGCATGCACGCGCGCCTCCGGTAGAGAGATCAGGTAACACCTGCGCTCCTGAACGGTGCCGTCTTTAAATGTCTTACCTTTCCCGGGTGCGATCATCACTACGGTGATCAGGAGGAGCATGTTCGAGCTGAAACACACCGAGGCTCCCTGCATGCTTTGGTCTTCCCTTCGGACGAAGCGTTGGGTAAAAACACTTTGCTCAAATAAACAGGCGCCGCTCTTCTAAAACACACACGCGCTCGCGCGCACACACACGCAAGCGCGCTCACTCAGTCGCTCGCTCGCGCGCAGTGGGACCTCCGATCTCCCCGGCTGAGGTCGGATCGGATCGGATCGGATCTCTTAACTCTAACAAAAGTAGCGCGAGCGCGGAATGATTAAGCGCGCGCGCACTCGCTAAGCCGCTTTGATCGCTCTTGAGGCTGAGCGCGCGGCCGTTTGGGCTCCTAGCGTTAGAAGGCGGAACGGCTTCAGCCGCGCGCGCCAACTTCGTACCGTACATAATCTAATAGTGCCCTCGTTTACGCGCCTCCAGTACTGCACCACACTGTACCATACCGCACCATACTTCACTGTACTGCACCATGCACAATCAGGATTAAGTATTATACAGTACCATGCACATGCACAGTATTGTACAGTGCCATACTGTGCACCGTATCATATAGTACCTAACTGCACTATATTGTTCCATACTATGCCTTACTGCACCATACTCTACTATAGTCCACTGTTCTGTACCATATTGCGCCTCACTGCACCATACTCTACTATACTACACAGTTCTGTACCATACTGCCCTATATGGCATCATACTGCGCACCATACTTCACCGTACTGCACCATACTCTACTATAGTCCACTGTTCTGTACCATACTGTGCCTCAGTGCACCATACTCTATTATACTACACAGTTCTGTACCATACTGCCCTATATGGCATCATACTGCGCACCATACTTCACCGTACTGCACCATACTCTACTATAGTCCACTGTTCTGTACCATACTGTGCCTCAGTGCACCATACTCTATTATACTACACAGTTCTGTACCATACTGCCCTATATGGCATCATACTGCGCACCATACTTCACCGTACTGCACCATACTCTACTATAGTCCACTGTTCTGTACCATATTGCGCCTCACTGCACCATACTCTACTATACTACACAGTTCTGTACCATACTGCCCTATATGGCATCATACTGCGCACCATACTTCACCGTACTGCACCATACTCTACTATAGTCCACTGTTCTGTACCATATTGCGCCTCACTGCACCATACTCTACTATACTACACAGTTCTGTACCATACTGCCCTATATGGCATCATACTGCGCACCATACTTCACCGTACTGCACCATGCTCTACTATAGTCCACTGTTCTGTACCATACTGTGCCTCAGTGCACCATACTCTACTATACTACACAGTTCTGTACCATACTGCCCTATATGGCATCATACTGCGCACCATACTTCACCGTACTGCACCATACTCTACTATAGTCCACTGTTCTGTACCATACTGCGCCTCACTGCACCATACTCTACTATACTACACAGTTCTGTACCATACTGCCCTATATGGCATCATACTGCGCACCATACTTCACCGTACTGCACCATACTCTACTATAGTCCACTGTTCTGTACCATACTGCGCCTCAGTGCACCATACTCTACTATACTACACAGTTCTGTACCATACTGCCCTATATGGCATCATACTGCACACCATACTTCACCGTACTGCATCATGCTCTACTATACTGCACCATGCGCAGTATTGTGTCATACCATTGTACCATACACATACATAGTATGGTACCATACTGTGCACCCTACCATACAGTACCTTACTGCACTATATTGTACCATACTGTGCCTCAGTGCACCATACTCTACTATACTACACAGTTCTGTACCATACTGCCCTATATGGCATCATACTGCACACCATACTTCACCGTACTGCACCATACTCTACTATAGTCCACTGTTCTGTACCATATTGCGCCTCACTGCACCATACTCTACTATACTACACAGTTCTGTACCATACTGCCCTATATGGCATCATACTGCGCACCATACTTCACCGTACTGCACCATACTCTACTATAGTCCACTGTTCTGTACCATATTGCGCCTCACTGCACCATACTCTACTATACTACACAGTTCTGTACCATACTGCCCCATATGGCATCATACTGTGCACCATACTTCACTGTTCTGCACCATGCTCTACTATACTGCACCATGCGCAGTATTGTGCCATACCATTGTACCATACCCATATACAGTATTGTACCATACTGTGCACCATACCATACAGTACCTTACTGCACTATATTGTACCATACTGCGCCTTAGTGCACCATACTCTACTATACTGCACTATACTGCCCTATATTGTACCATACTGCGCCTTAGTGCATCTTACTCTACTATACTGCACTATGCTGTACCATACTGCCCTATATTGTATCATACTGTGCACCATACGTCACCATACTGAATCATCTTGCTTCATGCTCTACTATACTGCTCCATGCACAGTATTGTACCATACCATTGTACCATACCCATATACAGTATTGTACCATACTGTGCACCGTACCATACAGTACCTTACTGCACTATATTGTACCATACAGCACCTTACTGCACCATACTCTACTATACTGCACTCTACTGTTCTATACTACCCTATATTGTACCATACTGCGCCTTACTGAACCATACTCTACTATTCTGTACCATACTGCCCTGTATTGTACCATACTGTGCACCATACAGTACTTCACCATCCTGCACCATACTGTTCTATACTCACTGTACTGCACCATGCACAGTATTGCACCATATCATTGTACCATGCGTGTACACAGTATTGTACCATACTACGCCATACATCACCATACTCTACTATACTGCCCTATATTACACCATATTTCACCATACTCTACCATACTCTACTCAGCACCTTCAAACAGTAGGTATATCGCTAGATTTACGTTACAGCATTTGGAAAATGCCCTTATCCTGCTCAATGGCTCAACAGTGACAACTTGGTGGTATAGAGTGCTAAAAAAAAATAAAGGGAGGGTAGCATGGAAAGACAGAAGGATAGAATGATTTTACTGCAAGGGAAAATTGCACTGAGAGAAATGTAAATGTTTTAATTAAAAAAAATATTTACAATTTTCAAAGTTGCAATGAAAAAATCAATAGAAAAATATAAACTGTGTAAATTAAGTTAAACAAGATGTGCAGAATTTGAAAGTGCAGAATGTGCAATATAGAAAGATATGACGTGTGGGTATGTCAGGAGCAGTATGAGTGGAACATGAGTGGAGGTATGGAATAAAGTGAATGTGTCAGCAGCAATGTTAATTGTCCATGTTTTTGTCGCTGTTATTCCTCTTGAATTGGAAACAGCATATGTGCAGTAGTGCCAATGTGCAATGTGGTGAGTAATGCAGACCCTGGAGGTGCAAGGCTACAGTGCTAACCACTAAGCCTCTGTGCCGCCACTGGTTATATACATATATACAATTTTATGCTGTGCAATTTCAGGGGTGGCAACTGTGCATGCTCATATTGTGGTATGTTATTTTATGAGATCTGAGATTTTTTATTCTCATCTAAGGATATAATAAATAAATAAATTCACAATAAATAAATTTATAATCAATAAATAAATTCACTGGACAGATTTATAAAATATTAGCTGACATTTAATATGTAACCTATTTATTGGTTATTTATTAAAGAAAAAGAGCTCTTTATTTAATGTAATAATAATGTTGAGTGGATGCACAGTGGTTTTAGCGGTTGTTGTGTTGCATTTCCAGGGTTTGGCATTTCTTACCTCTGGTCTGAGTACATAACCTTTGCATGTTCTCTTCATGCTTTGTGGGTACCCTGGTTTCCATCCTTAGTCCAAAGAAGCATGTTGCAGGTTGATTGATGTTCCAGAATTGCCACCAGTGTACTGTAGCTGTGCACCCCATCCAAGGTGTTCCATGCGTTATACCCTGAGCTCCCTGGGTTAAGCGCCATGACCCCTACAGAGCATAAGTGGCATGGAAAATGAATAAATGAATGAATGTTGTGTTGTGATCAGATTTTTTTTAGCCAAATGGCTAAATAAATCATGAATAATCATACACGCCTGGCTGGGCTTTATTGATCCTCGGGTCTCCAAAAAGCACTTTAGCAACTGCTGGACTATTTTATCATACCATATTTAAATCTATGTTATTATTGTTTCTGTAAAAATGGCCCGTTTTCGCATATTCCTCAAAAGTGGAATGATACCAAAAAAAAAAAGCACACATTTATTTTTGATGCATGAGTATGAGAAAAAGCACAATTACAGTAGGGTTGGCATGACCTAATTAACCTATTATAAAGAACAAACTTGCATTTGCAGAATATTTCATTTGCAAAATAAATGATGAAATAACATTAATAGGCCCAATAATATTGAGAGGATTTGATTTGTAATTTAAATCAACATCAGTTTAACGTAATGACGCTGCAAGTTTGGCATAGAAGCAACAGCTTCACTTAACAACGTGTTTTGTGGTCGGAGTTGAAGCGGCACAGCTTAGTTCAGGGGCAGCTATCAGCTATCAGCTTTCACCCTGTGCCACATCTCTGCCATTGTCCCATTGCTAATGAATTTAGATTACAATTGATTGAATTAAACTGCAATCAAATGACCTACAGAGCATAATGTGAGAGGACACGTGTGGCCTGAGTTCGAACGGGTTTGACACGCCCGCTCTGTTCAGCTCAGCCTGCATCACCTTGGCAAGACTAGTGTATTGATTTAGTTTGTCACGAATCAAATGAAATGTCATGTTCGGGATTTTTACTGAGCCTCGCATCTGAAAAGATGCCTCACATAAAATTAGCCATGCAGTGATTCTCTCATAAATAGTCAGTATTTGCACTCTGCATACAGCTACAGGGTTTGACAGAGCAACCCTCATGCACTATACATGAGACTACAGATGGAAAGCTTTGAAAGAAATGATGTACAAACTGATATTTATGTGTGCATTATACAAATTACAACATGCCCACGAGCATGCTATTTTAATTTAAATTTGTTTGTTTATGGAGAAAATCCATTTATGCATTTCAGTAATGAAAATATTAATTAATCACTGTTTAGAGTTCAAAGGCAGACCCTTTGTTGTTAACGGATTAAATATTACCATTGAATAAGATATTGAAAAAAAGAGCTCTTAGTACATCTACTCGTACCAGCTTTGTTTCGGCTCAGTAAAGAGGCTACATTTAATTTTTCAGTATTTTTTTTGTGTGTGTGTGTGTGTGTGTGTGTGTGTGTGTGTGTGTGTGTGTGTGTGTGTGTGTGTGTGTGTGTGTGTGTGTGTGAGAGAGAGAATTCCTGTGTTTGCAGGTGAAGCCTGGCTTGCTCACAGAGGCGGTAATACCAAATATGCCTCCGGGACTGCATCAGCTCACTAGGATAAGTAGGCTACACTGGTATCAAAATCCAAAATTACTCAGACCCAGATAAAGAAGAGAGAAAGGTCGATCAGAAAACTGAAGTGCAGTAATCAAGCTTGATTGTTAAAATGTGATTTTTTTTTTCCCCCTATGTAATCAATTAAATGTCATTAAGAGACTTAAAGGTTACAAGTCAATCAGTCTATGAGTGGGCACCATCGAATGTTATGAATGAAAGGCATGTAGCCCTTACGACTCAGAGCATTTTCACCATTTTTTCAAAATTATTATTTATAAATACGCAGGGCTCAGGATCGTGCAGTATAGAGTGACGTATCCTTTTTTTCAGCACAACCTAATTAATATGATGAACTGAATTTTATTTCCTTTTAATGAACTATACAAACATGACTGAGCAAAAGATTAATAATGATAGATACACATGATCACATGTTTTTATGGTTGTTTTCAGTTGTTTCTATGACTAATATACTCATATACATACATGTACACAGTACAGACCAAAGGTTTGCACACAGCTTCTCATTCAAAGAGGTTGAATTTGTATTATGGCAAGGAAAAAGCAGCTAAGTGGAGAAAAAAAAACGAGCGGCCGTCATTACTCTAAGAAATGAAGGTCAGTCGGTCCGAAAAAATTGGGAAAACTTTGAAAGTGTCCCCAAGTGCAGTCACAAAAACCATCAAGCGCTACAAAGAAACGAAAGGAGGACCAAGAGTCGCCTCTGCTGCGGAGGAGAAGTTCATCCGAGTCACCAGCCTCAGAAATCGCAGGTTAACAGCAGCACAGATCAGAGAGCAGGTCAATGCCACACAGAGTTCTAGCAGCAGACACGTCTCTAGAACAACTGTTAAGAGGAGACTGTGTGAATCAGGCCTTCATGCTAGAATATCTGCTAGGAAACCACTGCTAAGGACAGGCGACAAGCAGAAGAGACGCGTTTGGGCCGAAGAACACAAGAAAGAAAACTCTTTGATTGAGATGGTGTGTCCAGACTTTTGGTCTGTACTGTATATATACTGTTTATATTTATTTTTTATTTTCATTGCACTTTTCTGTGTTGCTGGCATGGATCTGTGCCACTGGGGTTTTAAGGCTGCACAAGCAGTTATGGTTCTTCTTAAAGGTGCAAAAATGAGCAGTGGTCCTGTACTAGGATTCAGTTGCTAGAAAACAGTATAAAACTACCACATGAGTTGAGGGCCATTTAGCAAGGGTTGTATTTCAGCATTTCAGCTTGTGAGCTGATATTTACTGTATGTCTTTAAATGACCTTAGTGAAAATCTATCTATACTGTAGCTCAAGCACAGGTCACGCTATCGATTCTGCTGCTGCTCCTTTTTGTCCTTTAGATTAGAGTAAACACCAATTTTAAAACTGAAGATCTGAGATTTTAAGCAAACATCCCTATGCTTGAACAGCCTGAAAAGCTATTGAAACCTATGATTAATTACAATGCGGATAAAACAAGATATTTGCAGCTCATAGAGCAATTACAGCCTTGTATCCTACAGTACTTTTAGAGTAAATATAACCCAGACCGTCGTCTTCATCCTATAGTACAGTATCTATTCCAGAGTATGCAGTGGAGGCTTCAGGGCAAAACTCAATACCCGAAACAAGTACTTGCCTACAAATGGAAGAATCACATCACAGTTTTTTTTTTTTTCTCTAGTTGAAGTATTCTAATGCTCTAAAGTGCTCTAAAATGTGTTTTCAAGACAGCTACAAGATTTGACATTAACGCAAGACAGGTGGCAAAGTTAACCTCTTTTACTGCTTTTATAGTTTAGCTAGCTAGGCGCTACAGTTTCTACCCTGTTTAATGCAAGTAGTCTACGCAATCCAGCACAGACCTAGTGTAAGCATACACGATGCAATAAGGTTGAAGAATATATTATGATCATTATAGAATGATCATTTTAAGCTTGTTAAACACAAATCACATGCATGAGAGGTCACCATTCGTTTGCTCAGTATGCTAGCTAGTAAGCTAGAAATCTTCTAATCTTTTCTTGACAAGTGCGCCTGTTCGAGTGCCGTGAGCGTTAGGATCCGTTGCCCAGGGAATCACTTTGGTGCACTGACCAATCCGTGCTTTTATAATATAATGACCTCCTAGTGCTGGGGAAATTATTTTGTTCCTGTCCTTGTAGCTCAGTCATGCAATTGAAAGTGTGATTGACAGCGTAAACATTTATGTTTAGATTAGAAAATCAATGCACTTTTGTGTGATCACTGAAAAGTAACAAGTCTCGGTTAACAACGTTGAGAGTAAAAGTACTTTCTTTCTTTCTTTTTTTTCTCAATGTAGTGAGTAGAAGTAAAAAGTATCACAGATAGAAACTACTTGGGAAGAAAAAAGGACCGAAATACAGTAACAGAGCTGTTGTTATTTGTTATTTGCCACCTCTGGCTGTTCGAAAAAACCCGGAAAAGATTCCTTCCTCCTTTCATCGCCTAGAGAGAGAGAGAGAGAGGGTGAGAGTAACGTGCTCATCAAGCAGCTCTGATCAATAAAACGTCCCCGACATTCCGATCTCTCATCAGATCTACTGTACGTCTATTCAATCAAGTCTCATCAAGCAGCAAGGAACCGTTTTTTTTTGTTCAGCGAGACATGCAGTCTGTGATCAAGTGCTCCTGTGAACAAATTCAAAGTGTGAGTAATCTACAAATCAAAGACATCAACAACACAGGTTTCTCCTTTCTCGTTTTCTGGCTGTCGCCTTGTTAAGTTGTGTGCTCTTTAAGAGTGTGACCATCCTGCACTGTACATTTGTTTCAGAGACTCCGACTGTTAAGCTGCTTAAAGACCCTGAACGCAGAACGCATCTCTGCTTTCCACCCGGAGCAGATCATCACCACAGTATAATCATGCACTTGTTCGTACTGTCTGGTCATTTGGCAAAGCAATGAAAATATTACCAAGCTAATGCTGTTGCAATATACTGTAATGTAGTTCATGTTCTACAGATCGTAACAATATATATTATGGTTAAGCCTGGTTCCTCCGGGTTACAGCAAGTGGAGCTGATTCTTCCATTTCCATTTACAGTTGGCAGACGCTCTTATCCAGAGAGACTCGCAGAAGTGCTTTCAAGTTTCCGTCAATGAAAAGATCCTTACGCTGGGTTACTGGGTTAGGGTTAGGGTTATAAGTACCATCAGTCAATCATTGTTGGAAAGTTTTTTAAGGTTTTTGTTTTTTTGTTTTTTTTGGATGGGAGGGAATTTAACCTTAGTCGTCCTTAGTCATGGCTTAAAGATTATAAAGACATCTAGAGGAAGTTCATTCCGCCACCCACTGTAGGTGCCAGATCAGAAAACAGTCCAGATGCATTTTCATAATCTGACACAATATTTAAAGATCAAGATTTAGTTTTTTCTATTTTGATTTGTTTCTTTCTTTTTTAGGCGGCACGGTGGTGTAGTGGTTAGCACTGTCGCCTTGCACCGCCAGGGTCCGGGTTCGATTCCCGTCTCTGTGTGCATGGAGTTTGCATGTTCTCCCCGTGCTTGGTGGGTTTCCTCCGGGTACTCCGGTTTCCTCCCACAGTCCAAAGACCTGCGGATTAGGCTAATTGGTGTTCCCAAATTGCCCGTAGTGTGTGAATGAGTGTGTGTATGTCTGTGTGCCCTCCGATGGATTGGCACCCTGTCCAGGGTGTCCCCTGCCATGTGCCCTAAGTCTCCTGGGATCGGCTCCAGGCCCCCGTGACCCTGAATACAGAATTAAGCGGTATAGATGATGAGTGTTTCTTTTTTTTATGTCTTTTTTTTTTTTCAGTTTTATTATTTGTAAGTGTACAGTTCCACTGGGTTTAGTACTTCAGGCATTCCATGAAAAAAAAATCTATTATTAAATGTCCAAGTAAAATGCAATTCTCTTGTTTTCTTTACCAGGTCTTCAGGAACCATTAAAGCCCTGAACATGTTAACACTCCAGACATCTTCAGGACTTTCAATTTCAAGCCTCATACTGTACTAACCTCCTCATACTAAAGTCGTACAGTATATACATATATATATATGATCTGAAGGCTAGTATGTGTGCCTACTATAAATGGGTTACACATATTATACAGAAAATGTGTGTGTGCCAAAGAAGCTACTTCTGAAGTTCATGCAACATGCAAATGACCATCTAAAGTTTCTATATTTTTCTATATTTGTGCAGAAGAAATCTTTTTTTTTTCTTCCATATTCGTACAGGTAGGTTTTTCTTGATATTATATTGTGTATTCGTACAGCTACTGTAGGTTTTTCTCATATAAAATTTTTTTTTATCTTCTATAGATATATTCTTCCTTAGCTAAAGTTATTTTGTATATTTATTCATTTATTATTTTATTCCATATTTATTTCCTATTAATAAAAATGGGCAGTCGTTTAAGCATTTCACTGAATATCGTACTGTGTATGACTGTGTATGTGACAAATAAAATTTTAATTTAAATTTCGAACAATGTTGCTTAACTTCATTTCAAGTTCAGCTGTTTTGCAGAGACGATGGCCATTTTCAGCATTACACTGTCTCGCTTCAAACAATAATGCAAAAACATTTCAAATGGCAATTATTCATATTTCTTTATGAATATTAATACTAAAATTAGTGTAGCCTTCTAGAAGCATGTGACCTGTAAAAAATTGTTGCTGAAATTGTTTTTTGGTAGAAGCTTAAAAAGCTAAACATCTGTAGGATGTGTGCCCTCTATAAATGGATTACATGCATTTTATACTGTACATATCACACACAAAATGTGTGTGCCAAAGAAGCTACAGTACTTCTGAAGTCTGTAGTGTACGTAACCTTGTCAAATCCATCTTGCAATATCTTAAATAATTTAGTATTTTAGAATAATACTTTTTCAGGTGTATGTCTTTTCATGTAAAATCTAAATTTTCCAAGTTTCATCTGAATGACAATTACGATCATTGAAAGTTTTGAATTCAAAAAAGTTACAGACACTACATACAGTAGAACCACATGAAATTGTATTTAGCAAATGTGTTTCTTTCAATCTGATCAAAAATATACCGTGTGTTTATACATATTTGCAAAAAACTAAGCATGGAGCCGGAGATAGGAAGCATTAGGTATTGTGAAAAATGGTGTTATATGATCCTATCTAAAAAAAATTACTTTTTTCACTTTTTATCACCAATAACATGTTTTGGCCAAAAGTTAGTAAAGTTTTCTTCCATTAACTTTGCGAAAAGCCACCACCACCTTTACTTAACAGCTCATTTCTATATCATTCCATTACACCCAATTCTTCAGTCTTTGCCCCAGTATAGAAGGTCTGACTTGTTTCCCGCTCATCTCTCTATTCCACTAAATCTGCACACGGACCAGATGTGACCACGTCCCCGCGGGCCCGTTCTCCCACACCGGTTAGAGATTTGCAAGGCCGTCTCTGCAGGTGCACGGCTACAGATAAATGCAAGGACAAGCAGAAATCATTTAACTCGAGAACAACAGAAAGCTGTGCACCATGGTGACATCTGTCCCAAAGAATAATTGTCTCATGGAATTTCTGTGTGTGTGTGTGTGTGTGTGTGTGTGTGTGTGTGTGTGTGTGTGTGTGTGTGTGTGTGTGTGTGTTTTTTTTTACTGAGCTTATATGCAAGGAGGGGAAAAGTGGTGAAACAGAGAAATAATGGAAGAAATCACTGAACCTGCCATATTTGTGTGCAAAACTCATTTGTTTCACACAAACACTGTAATTTCTAAACTTGCTTTGCCAAGCAGAAATGTACAAACCATGAAAGTGTAAACTCCCAGGTCTGTCCAAAAGCAGGCCTGTTTGCCTGAATCCAAACATCCTTTGTTGTGTTTCTCCCATAAGCGTGTTAAAGCATGGGAAGCTTTGGGAAAATGATTTTTTCTCTGTGTCTATAACCAGAACCTTTAGTAAGGGACAAAAAAATTAATTTAAAAAATCATAATTCAGCCCTGACAGCAAGCATTTGTCATTTAGTCATGAAATAATCCTCTCATTGTGGACCAAGCGCATGTTAATGACTCTGAACTGTCAGTTAGCAGACTCGAAATGTATATGTACCTCATCTATGAAATGAACTGCAGAATTTTATTACAAAAAAGAGCGGGAAAAAGTTATTTACAGTTATTTATATACCATACAAGAAAATCTAAGACCACTAGTAAAATTTATTCTGTTCTGTATGCTATACATACTGTAATAAATAAAATAAAAAACATTTTAAAAAACATAATAAAAAAATAAATTTCATTAAAACTTATCATTTTTGACAAACCCATAATTGCAAAGTAGATTTTAAAAAATATTTACAGTACATATCATATTGGGGAGTGGTACAGTAGCTCAGACGGCTTATGCTCAGGTTGTTGGTTTGGGGATCTGAGGGTTGTGGGATCTGCTGTTGGTGGGTTGCGACACCAGATACTACCTAGCCGCTATGTGCAATGCTGGTCCCAAGCCCGGAAAAAATGGCAGGGTTGCATCAGGAAGGGTGTAAAACTAAAAATGTTGTTGGGAGGAAACCCGAGTACCCAGAAGAAACCCACCGAGCAAGGGGAGAACATGCAATGCAAACTCCACGTACTGTACAGTACACAGACCAGAGGTGAGATTCGAACCCTCAACCCTGGAGGTGAGCAATGACAATTCTACTGTACCCACTAAACCACGGTACGACTGGGCAAAATGACTGGCAGGAGGAATAGTGTAAAAACTTGAACAATAATTGATACATAATATGTAAATGTTGAACATAATTTCTTTTTTTATTATTATTGTTAGATATGTTTCACTTTTTTTTTTTTTACACCATCAGTTTATTTCAAGATTCAAGAGTTTTATTGTCATATGTAATGACTTTGTTTACTCTCGAGGATGATATGGTGGAGGGGTGGGAGGGGCGGGGGAGCATGCATAATTTACAATACAAAATTTAAATGTACAAAATTTGCATTGTAAAATGGAAAAAGCGAACATTTTAATGTCTTCTCAAACTTTTCGACCCTGTTGTTTATTCATAAGTGAAACCATGTATTCACCATTATTCAGTGTTGTATTGTAATTACTGCAACTTAAAGTTCTTCTTTCTTATAATGTCATCGACAGCTCTGAATGGATTCTATACAACGTTCGGATTAACTCCATTCGGGTTGGTCGCGAGAACCTGTTTGCCTTCCGAAACAGACAAAAACAAACATCATCAGCCTGATGCCAGTTTTAGTCTGTCACCAGACTGAGACAGGGGTAAAGCCGCCGGTGCCAGATTCATTTAGTGTAATGAGCGTTCAGCTCACACCTACTGTAGGACAGTAAATACGGCACTAAAATTTCTCTTTACAGACTTTTATTTTGTTAAGGACATGTACTGTATTATTATTGTTGTTAACTCAGAAAATTCGTTTTGTGCAAAAATGCTTAAAGCTGTCTAATTTATTTAATGAACTAATAGGAATCAGGGACATTTGGATCTGCACCAGCCTAGGGCCAGGTGTAACAATCTTCTATATCAATCTGAGCCAGAGCTAAAATACATTTCATCACAGATCTGTAACTGAGATAAGTATCGGGCTATTATGGAAAAGGACACTTGGTCAGATCTGGGGTGGATCCAGAGGTGCTACATTTTGCCTCTCTGGTGAGGCTTAAGGAAATCGACTGAGAAGAGTTAAAGGTACTATACAGAGGAGAAACAAATGCGCAAATATTTTATGATCTTAGAATAACTTTATTTCGTTTCTTAGCAGTAGTATGACCTGAGAACCCAGTCCAGATGTGCCACACCTGGGTCTCAAATTCCCTTTATTTTTATTTTTTTTCCGACTATTCCTTATTGTAATCCCACAACTTTATTCATGTCCTTAACCGTTACATCATACGGTCAGAAGTATGTGGACACCTGACCGTGTGCGATTGTTTGAACGTCCCAGTTGTTATTATAACCGCCACTCTTCTAGGAAGGCTTTTCAGGAGATTATTTTTCCTGAGATTAAAAATAATTACTGATATTTACTGACGTGGCTTATCTATTATTTATATTCATTGGGTGAGGAGATATTTTAATTTCCGTAAACTTCTGACTTCAGTTGTATGAGACAAATACATAGAGTACTGTGCAAAAGTCTTAGGCGCCATATTACCTGTAGTACAAATCTTGTTATATGGGTTATTAGGTTTTACTGAGCATGCTGGAGAACAGGAGTTCTTTTGGTAACGTCGTCACACTCGCTCCTTTCTACTTTCATACAAAACCCAGGAGGATTTTTTTTCCCCATCTGAAAACTGGTCTGTCATAAGTAATACAGTAATAAGTCGCTTTCTTTACAGGCATGCAAATATTCTTCTGTAATGTTATTGATTCATTAATTGTAGTGTATCTCTGTAGGGAATGGTCTTGTACATCATAATGCAGACACAATAAACTTATATAACAACATTTGTACTACAGATAACATGGCGCCTAAGACTTTTGCACAGCACTGTACATTCTACTTCTTCGGTGTTATTCTGTATGCCTTTGCATCAACTTTAAACTAAAGTTAAAGAAAACGTTCTGATGTCCTCACGTCCCTTAAATCTACACTACACTACACACATCTTTCCCAGGACTGCCGTGTTCCTTCTGAGAAAACCGAATTGCTGAAGAGCTCTATATAAATCATGAAAATGACTGAATTTAAACAGCAAACTTCAGACAGGTTCACATTAGCTTTAAGATTCTGATCGAGCAGATACAAAACATGTCATATTCCACACTAGGGCTGTCAAAACATATTAAAGAGGCAGATCTGAAAATCATTACTGGGATCATCGCAAAATAAAATAACAGACAATTTTTTTTCCCTTCTCTCTCTCTCTCTGTTCACAAAACTCACACAAGAGATGCTTCTTTCACTTGGGAGACTGATATCTGAAGAATAGATGACATGAACATTTTCGCAGCATAGTTTGTTTGATGCTTCTGTTATAAGATGGTAATATTATAATTTTTTTCCCCCCTTCAAACATACTGCACCGGAGAAGACCAGAGCGTACTTTATGACTGCAAATAAAATCAGCTTGTGCAGACTTCATTATAAAAAACTCTTCTTCAACCGAGGATTTTTTTTTTTTCAATCATCACTCTACTGTATTTCTCCATATTCTCTCTTCAAAATAATTCAAACTTTCATCATGAACAGACAGGGCTGCAGGAAGAACATACATGCCATCATAAAAAAAAAAGATTTAAAAAAAGATTTTTTAAATTTTTTTTTTTTCTTTTCTTTTCTTTTTTGTATTTCAGTTGCTGCATTTTGAATCATTGCAGTTTTTCAGATTCTGCAACTGCATAGTCTTGGGATTTTCAGGTTGATTGATACTGTTTTTCACACTCATAAATAAATAAATAAATAAATAAATATGTACAAATTCCATTTGTGATAGAACTATCCCACAGAGTGATCCTACGGTGGCCGTAAAGTGCAAAACAAATTAACAAAACCGAAAACAAAATAACATTCAAAGACAAAATAAGAAATTCAAAACCAAATTAACGAATCCGAAAACAAAATAACAAAACCCGAAACTAATTTGTTATTTTGTTTTGGGTTTTGTTATTTTGTTTTGGGTTTTGTTGTTTTGTTTTGGGTTTTGTTGTTTTGTTTTGGGTTTTGTTGTTTTGTTTTGGGTTTTATTATTTTGTTTTGGGTTTTATTATTTTGTTTTGGGTTTTGTTGTTTTGTTTTGGGTTTTGTTATTTTGTTTTGGGTTTTGTTATTTTGTTTTGGGTTTTGTTGTTTTGTTTTGGGCTTTGTTGTTTTGTTTTGGGTTTTGTTGTTTTGTTTTGGGTTTTGTTGTTTTGTTTTGGGTTTGTTATTGTGGTTTTTAATTTGTTATTTTGTTTTCATTTTGTTAACTTGTTGTGCACTTCTCGGCCACCGTAGTGAGCACAGACTATACTTTCTTTCTTTTTTTTTATGGGAAAAATGGTGCCAGTTAGACAAAAAGACAGGATTTTTTTTTTTTTTTTGTCAATTTAGAGAATAATAATTGGGCAGGACAATTACTGTATATCTGTGACAGCTGAGAGTTTTTTATACAGTACAATCAAAATAAATTGGGGTATGTTAAGGCTCTGAGTAATTACAGTAATCAGAGGGTCGGTGGTTCAAGCTCCAGGTTCCACCAGGTTGCTTTTGTTGGGCCCTTGAACAAGGCCCCGAATCCCTGTCGGCTCCAGGAGCGACGTACTGTATAACGGGCGATCTGACCCAACAAAGCTGAGATACGTGCAAAGAATTTCACTGTGCAGTAAAGTAGTAAAAGTAGCGAATAAGGGCTTACTGTAACTTAATTGCACTTTTTTTCTGCAAAGAAAAAAGCAGACATCACCATCTTCACTATTAAAGCCACAATCTTGTGCATTCAATAAGGAAATTGTAAGTATTGACGTTGATAAATCCCTATTTAAATATGATAAGGATTAAGTGGTTCAAATAAATGGCGAGGAAATAACAAGCCACGATACTCACTTATCCGACTGCCTGCTGTTATTTTCAAGCATGACCTTTCCAACGGAAAGCTGTTCTTCCACTTTGAATGTTTCCACCATTTCAATCTCAACAATCAGGGACACTTGGTCTAGTAGCAACATTTTCTACAAAACGTAGAAACACTTGAGGTTGAATTGAATTTAACCTCACAGTCATGATGATGCCAGGATGAACATTTCCACTAAGAGTAAATCCCAGTAAGTGTTGTATAGTGAGGTCGGAAACACGCTGGACAACCACTTATCTGTTATTTGCATGATATCCATCCTCAGTGTTCACCTACAGTACGACTTTAATGTGTCGGATTAACATAAGAATGTATTTGAAGTGACTAAATATAAATGTTCACACATGAAGGTCCCATATTTTGTATTATTGCTTTAAGCAGGTAACATGGGTCTCTGTTAATGGGTCGCAAAAGCATTGTTTCAGTGTATGTGAACTACTGACAAGCCACACCCTCTACTGCAGAGCTGAGCAACTAAGCAAGAAGGTATCTTCTTATATGAGGTCGCATTAGAAAGAAAAATCTAATTGGCTCGTTTAAGCTCTAGATAGGCGGTACGGTTCGAGTTCGATCCCGGGTACTCTGGTTTCCTCCCAACGTCCAAAGAAATGTAGATTATGTTAATTGGCATTCTCAAATTGGCTGTAGTGTGTGAGTGTCTGTATGTTTGTGTGCCCTGAAATGGATTGGCACCCTGTCCAGGATGTACCCCGCCTCGTGCCCTAAATCTTCTGGGAAAGCAACCAATCACCCCGTTTAAGGTTGATTCTGTTGGTCAGGTTTAGGTCAACTGTCTACCTGAATGTACTGAATGATCAGTTTTTTTTTTGTTTTTTTTTTCCCATCAATGCACTTTTTTTTCCCCTTCCCTGATGGCATGAGCATATTCCAAGATGATGACGCCAGGATTCATCAGGGAGCATGAGACATAATTTTTTGGATTGTCCACCACAGAGTCCAGGGATGTGTTGGAGAAGATGTCCAGCACTGCAAGACCTTGGAGAGAAAGCGATGAAACTCAATCGACTTTGATAAGCTTGTGACATCGCACAAGCTTATCAAATGCATAAGTACAAATGCACAGTATGCACAGTACGGTATATGCCTATACAAGAAGATCAAATAATACATTCATAATAAAATGGTAGAATTTGGTTAATTAAGTCAAGTTTAAAGGTATTGAATAAAAATATTAACATTATGGGTTATTTGGTTACGTGGACCAGATGTTTCCTTCATGTTGGTGGTGATGGTGGGTTTTTTTTGGGGGGAGGGCTTTCATGTCATTGCCACACATACGGCGACACGGGCAAACATTAACACTGAGTGGTGTGACAGCACTTTTATCCCATCGCCTCTAAAATGGTCGCAGCATGGTTTTCCTCTCACATATGCTTATCGATGTCATTTCAAAGCCGCGTTCATGAGAACACCTGACACTGCAGTTTATACTCGGCGTAACAGCGCAGCAGTTCTCCTCTAAAAAGCCTGAGAGATCTGCCATACATCACGTCACATCATTGCTCTGGTGTGCGAGCGTGAGGAAGCGTTTTAAAGGAAGACGTCTGACAAGCTGGAGATGTCAGACCCCACACAGGAGCATCGTCTCATTGTTGTTGTTTTTTTAATGTGTTATCTTCTGGGGCAGCACCTTCATCATGTTCAATGGCGCGTGTTCATTATACAGTATATAACACAAGCTGTTTACGGTGTAATCGATTAAAACGCCTGTTTGCAATCAAATGCAAAAGAAAAGAACATGCCACAACAATTGACCGCCTGCCAGAAATCTGAAAGGGTTTGTGAGAACGCGTTGGTCTGGAGCTGAAGAAAGCCCTCCTGGCGAAAAGATGTGGGAGATCAAATCTAACTAGAATGTGGGTCCAACAGGATTGCTTGAGAGGTTTCACGTCGAGGCTGAAGCGTGTGAACTATAGCTTTAACAGCGAGAAAAATAATGGTCTCCTACAGGGATGATTTTATACCTGCAGACTGTGGCTGAGATTTCAGAAATCAAAAGCCTATTCCTTCCTATTCGTTACAAGAGGAAGGTCTTTGCTTTAAAAGAACGGGGCAAAACGGAATGTAGACGATTAATATTAAAACAATCATGGCTTGTTTTAAATTATTATCTAAAATGCAACAGAATATTAAAAAAGGCCAAGCATGTCATTTAATCACTATAGAGTTCAGTTGACGGACATATCTGTTCTGCACATTCAGGTGTGTTCGACATTGTTCATCCAGATGTCTGTCTCCTATAAGATGATGTTTAAAGATATGATTTTTTGTTGTCGAAATGCGCCAAAAGGGAGGATCACACATTATCTGTCCATGACAGGCCTGACCAGCAGGGAGCATGACCAGCTGACCCTCGCCACGCCATCCTATCAGTGGGAGCCATCTGTTTAGCCAAATGGCCTGAAACTCCACAGCACACACACACACACACACGGACAGAAGCCTGGTCTTAGCCTTTTCAGAGACGCCTGCCAGACACAGCCCTCTATCTTTTGTTACAATCCCTTCTTCTCTTCCTTTATCCCCTATAAATCCTTCCATCAGTGTTCCACTATGAATCAGAAAGCAAAAAACCAAGGGGGAGAACATCAGAAGCAGCAACGGCGGCCTTCACAACGGCTTTTATGATAATCTGTAAACATAGAGGAGCTTTAACTGTAAATCAGCTCTGAATGTTCAGGGTGAAATGAGAAAAACACAGTATTGGTGCTGATTTGATTTATTTATATCTTTATATATATTGTTATACATATAATACAGAAAATGTGATGCTACTTCTGAATTTTATGCTATGCTAACTTCAGCGGCTTTGGAGAAATGATTTTATGTGTGCCACAAAAGTTGGCGTTACACAGTCTCATTTCAAACAATAATCATTTAAAATGCAAAGTATTCATATTTCTTTATGAGTATTGATAGTAAAATTGGTGTAAGCTTCCCAACCTGTAAAAATTGTTGATTAAATTAATTAATGATTTTCTCCACAAATTGCATGCACCTTTATACAGTATCTTTATCAGATGAAAAGAAACACATTTGCTAAATACAATCACGTGTAATTTTATGTAGTGTCCGTAACTTTTTTTTGAATACAGATCTTTCAATGAGATTAATTGTCGTTTAGATGGAACTTGGCCAATTCAAATTTCCAATTTAATAAACCTGAAAAAGTGTTTTATTCTAAAATGCAAAATCGTTAAAATATTGCGACATGAAATTGACATGGTTACGGACACTACAGATTTTTTGCTTTTTAAGCTTTTACCAAAAAAAAAAAAAAAAAACCATCTCTTATGCAAAGCACAGAAGTAGCCCTGGAATTTTAAGAGTATATGTTATGTTAAACAATAATTACAAAAAGTGCATTTTAATAATTACAAAAAAAAAACAAAAAAAAAACATGGTTTTGTTTAAACGCTCCAAATTAGACACACCTTATGTTATGTGGCCATAAAACAGAAAACTATAGTTTATAGTTTGTCATTAATGACATGTGATTTCTTCAGCATGGAGTTTCATAGGAAATATATAATAATAATAATAATAATATAATAATAATAATAATAATAATAATAATGTGTTTATGAAGAGAACCATTTCTAAAGTAGAAAATTACATACATAACCAGCTCTCATACTGTACATACTGTAGATGGATTTTTATGCTTATTATTATCGGGGGTTTTTTTGTTTTTTTTTTAACAGGAGCACAGCCTCCCGTATTTATACTTTATGGTTACATATATTGCTATTACCAGACCCTCAGGTTTAATGAGGTAGTACCTGATAAGATAAGTGCCTGCCTAAATGCCTCAGTGAGCAATGAGTGGCATACTCTACAGTATAATCACATACAGTACTATGGAATATATGCTGCCACACATACAGTAATACTACAGTACATCACCAATTTAACATAACATAAAGTTTAAGCGGATAACAAAGACAAATCGGTCATCGTTACACGATACCTTTCTTTTTACTACTGTATGAAGGGCGTTCGAGTCAGACCAGGGACTTTTGATTTCACAGAACAACAGGACACACCTATGAGAGTAAAAACTCTCTTTATTTCTCTATATAATTCACTGCTACCGTAATGCACTTATCCCAGGGTTTCACTAGTGCTTGGATACCATGAAGGTAGAAAGTTTTCTCAGGACATGATCAGACTGCACGGTCATATCTGAAGCACCGGCCTCCCGGGAACTCCTTGAATTTGGCCAAATATGAGGAAATGGCCAGCAAAAGGTCAGGACTGTGTGGCGGATGTGGCAAAAACTCCCAACCAAATTCCTGTAATGGGCAAGTGGTGTTTGTGAATGATTGTACAGCAACGTCAGGCGAGTTCCACAAGTTTGCAACAAGTTATCCATCAGTGGGGTCTGAGCCACCTCAACCAGGATTGTCATTCATGGACATGTTCTTGTACAATTTAAATGTTTCTACTCCGGTTCTCATCGCCGTATTGTACTTGACGTCTACTGTAAATTCAATCACAAGTCCCGGTTTGACTTGAACATACATTTGGTAACCTGGAAGTGTGTTTCAACAAATGTCTGGCAGTCTATGAAAAAGATTTGCTAATAATATATTTTGATAAGTTAAAAAAAAAAAAACATAAATATGATAGGTTTACTAAAGCTACCGATTTATTTCTGCAATAACCCTTCTATTAACAAAAGAAAGAAGTATGCATATGCACACTGCGCCGACAACAGCAGTGAACGTTTTAAAATACCGTATTTCAGTGACCTTTTGTAATAAAAGTATTAGAGATGATATCCCGACAGACGTTTCAATGAATATGGATCAGTTGAGTGAAATGATAATGATATGGCTCGGGTTTAAAAACAGCGAGTAACATTTACCTCGGTTGACGAGACAGATCTCATGTGGATGATGCGGATCAATCAAAGTCACAGCGCGTTCTTGCTGTAAACCTAGAATTCTTTACAATTCGTTAGATTAGACCATGAGCGTAGCAATATGACGGACATGAACGTTTTACATGAACGTTTCAGTCACTGTTGAGGATGACCTGAGTTTGCTTCTGAGTGAGATACAGCATGCGCAAAAGGAAAACACGGTGGTACAGGAAAGAAGTACAGTGCTGTGCAAAAGTCTTGAGCCACCCAAATGTTTTCGTGGTTTTCTTCCAAAAGGCCAGATTTTCTTGCATTATTTAATGTCTTACAGTATTGAGGACGAGCTCTCCAGTCTTTCTGAAGGACTTTTTCTGGCTCTATTTTTCTGTTCCAGTCCCTGTAGCTGGCCAGTTTTAAGACTCGTACTGACCTATGAATCATTCGAGCATGAAAAACTTCAAACTGAAGGAATAAACCAGTGAGAAACAGGTGCAGATGATGACCTACGATCAGGAGCGTGATTAGTATACTGGTGAACAGAACAGATGAGAGGGGAAATGAGGTCGCTGCTGAGGTTGATACATAAACAACTTTTCATCAGTACAGACCAAAAGTTTGGACACACCTTCTCATTCAAAGAGTTTTCTTTCTTGTGTTCTTCGGCCCAAACGCGTCTCTTCTGCTTGTCGCCTGTCCTTAGCAGTGGTTTCCTAGCAGATATTCTAGCATGAAGGCCTGATTCACACAGTCTCCTCTTAACAGTTGTTCTAGAGATGTGTCTGCTGCTAGAACTCTGTGTGGCATTGACCTGCTCTCTGATCTGTGCTGCTGTTAACCTGCGATTTCTGAAGCTGGTGACTCGGATGAACTTCTCCTCCGCAGCAGAGGTGACTCTTGGTCCTCCTTTCTTGGGGCGGTCCGCATGTGAGCCGGTTTCTTTGTAGCGCTTGATGGTTTTTGTGACTGCACTTGGGGACACTTTCAAAGTTTTCCCAATTTTTTCGGACCGACTGACCTTCATTTCTTAGAGTAATGACGGCCGATCGTTTTTTTTCTCCACTTAGCTGCTTTTTTCTTGCCATAATACAAATTCAACCTCTTTGAATGAGAAAGTGTGTTCAAACTTTTGGTCTGAACTATATATATATATATATATATATATATATATATATACAGTACTGTGCAAAAGTCTTAGGAGCCATATTATCTCTAGTACACATTTTGTTCTATGTAAATTGTTATGTGTTATTTGTTATAAGTAAAACAGCTGTTAGGTTTTACTGAGCATGCTGGAGAATACGAGTTCTTTTGGTAACTTCGTCACACTCGCTCCTTTCTATTTTCTTGCAAAACCCAGGAGTCAACATTATTGATTTTTTTTTTTTCCCATCTGAAAACTGGTCTGTCATGTAATATGTCGCTTTCTTTACAGGCATGCGAATATTCTTCTGTAATGTTATTGATTCACTAATTTTAGTGTATCTTTGTAGGGAATGGTCTTCTACATAATAATGCAGACATAATAAACTTGTATAACAAAATGTGTGCAGATAATATGGCGCCTAAGACTTTTGCACAGTACTGTATATACAGTATATACTGTACATACAGTACTGTGCAAAAGTCCTAGGCGCCATATTATCTGTACACATTTTGATATACTGTATATACATTTGGCAATAATTCTTATCATATAAAGTTAACTTTAGATAATAAGAAAAGGGGTTACAGAAGTTACAGACGGCTGAATCTTCCAGGAAAGTTCAGGGTCCGCAGTTATCAGCGCACACATGACTCTGTGCATAGACTATAGAGTATAAACTTTCCAATGCAAAAAAGAAAAAGATAATTGCTTGTATTTGTGCATATACAGTATTTCCAAGAACTCGCAGTGTAACCCGTTTATATAGCAAGTCCTCTTTAAGCAGTGCTGAGTGGGCGTGTCTTACAGAGTGCCAGCTCTGGTTATGTAAGTGCAATGTGAGAACTTTGGTCTGTACTGGAAGCACTGCACACTGCAGGACTTTGGAAACAGCATTACTTTTTCAACATGGTGTACGAGTGTATTGTTATAGGAGCGGGGATTCAGGGCTCCTTTACCGCCTACCAGCTCGCCAAAAATAACAAGAAAACTCTCCTGCTGGAGCAAGTTGGTGACATATGTGTGAATAGATATAGACGTATACTGTACTGCATCTGTAACAATCAAGCTCTGGCTGTTAAAACGTTTTTCTTGCCGTTTTAGTTTATTATTTGTATTAGTTATCATGTTTCATCCATCGGACTATTGCATTTATGTTCCACACCAGTGTAAAATGACTGGATGTATTAATTGGTGGGCAGAAATAGAGATCTGATATATTTATGTACGTAGATCTAAAGTGCTGATTGTGTGTACTGTGTCTGCTTGTGTTTCCTCTTCAGTTTCCTCTGCCACACTCCCGTGGAAGCTCTCATGGCCAGACACGCATCATCCGGAAAGCTTACGAAGAAGACTTCTACATACACATGATAGAGGAGAGCTATGAGCTGTGGGCCGAGCTGGAAAAGGAGTCAGGGGTGAAGCTTTACAGGTTTGGGATTTAAAACATTCGATTTAAGCATTCATGCGTTACTTTACTACGTTCATGTCCAAAAGTTTTGAGAATGACATAAATATTGTTTCATATGATATACTGTACAGTAATAAGACACAGAACTGATGGTAGCGCTCACCTTTTCTTTCTTCGGGAAAAGCTTCTTTCCAGATGCCCCAAACAGTCATAATTTCATCAGAGAAAAAGACTTTATCCTGGTTCTCGGCAGGCCGATCAATATAGTTCTTGGAGAATATCAGTCCGTCCCTGCTGTTTTTCCTGGAGAGAAATTACCTCACTGGTGCCGTTCTTGAAATGTATGAAGGTGACTCTACCATCAGCGCTGTATCATGCCAACAGTAATGCATCCACAGACCATTTATGCATTTATGTGTGAGGTTGCTTCTCAGCTAAGCGACAGGGCTCACTCACAATTTTGACTAAGAACACAGCCATGAATAAAGGATGGTACAAAAACATTACCCTGCTATACGGCAAACGTGAGATCATAATCACTTTGTGATTTGGGGACAAACAAAAACCTCCAAGCATTGATTACGCAAGAACGGGCTGCCATCAGTCAGGATGTGGCCCCGAAGTTGATTGACAGCACGCCAGGGCGAATTGCAGAGGGTTTTGAAAGAAAAGAAAAAAAGCCTCAACACTGCAAATATTGACTCTTTGCATAAACTTTATGTAATTGTCAATAAAAGCCCTTAACACTTATGAAATGCTTGTATTGATAATTTAGTACTGATACCATACTAACAGCAGACTTTGTGGAAATGAATATTTGTGTCAATCTCAAAATGTTTGGCCCTGACTGTAGGCTCACCATCCTGGTAAAGGATGTACTTGTATATATCTTTACTGATGCACAATGAAAAATATGCATATTACATCAATCGACATGTTTGTTTACTTTATGCAAAACTGTGATTGAATTCTCCGGTGCTTCCACTACTGGATTCCTGGTAGCTTCCTGTAATCCGTACAGTATGGGCAAATATATTTTGGCCCTTACACCCTTTATTAGTTTCAGTTAATGGTAAATGGTCTACTTTGGATTGAAAATCAATTATTCTTAACTCGGAATGTCAATGTAAAAAAAAAAATAAAAAAAAATCACAGCATTACTGATTAAAATGACTTGTTATTGTCACTAATGTGCTGAGAAAGTTCCAAATCATACTTGTGCCATTGAACATTTGTAAACTAACACGCATGAGGGGGTATCAAAATGTTTTGAGACTTTTTTTTGACTGTAACACACCAACAGATGGCAGCACAAGGCTGTAGACACAGTCACAGGGAGCACCGGCCTTCATAAGTCAGCGTGCCAAAAGACATCGTCTTGTGTACTATACATCAGGAGCTGTGCATCTGGTGCTATTCTGATCACGTCTGCAATTTCATTATGGACAGCAAATTAGAGAAAAGATCACTTCAAGAGTGGAAGAACATCACAAGAGATCAGGAAGACCTTCAATTAAAGGCCCGAACCATCCGGCAGCTTGTGCATGATGATTGTTGGAGAACAATCCACATCATCGTTGTCATCGTCGGTGTGTCATACAGAACAGTCCAGGCAATCCTTACGTGTGATTTGAACGTGTGCCATGTTACTGCCAAGTTCGTCCCCAGTCTTCTGACTCAGGAGCAGAAGGAACATCACATCAAAATCTGGATGACCCATCCTTCATGTCACGCATTAGTACGGTGAAGGAAACGTCGGTGTACGGGTACGTCTTCACAGTAGAAGAGCACATCATCTCCACGACCGGGAAAAAGGCGAGGCATGTCCACAGCTTGACCGGGTGCATGCGCATCATCTTTTTTGACATTCACGGCATTGTACATTGAGAATTCGTCCCCAGGTGCCAGCCTGTCGATAGCGAATTCTACTGCCAGGTTCTAAGGCGTCTGAGGGAGGATGTACAGCAGTAGAGACCAAATCTGTGGTGCGCATGAATCTTGAAACTTTTTGATACTCCCTCGTTAATGCCAGCTAAGTATACGTAGATGAAGAAAAGGAGAGATGTGAACAAGACCATCAAGGGCGGGTAACCTTCATATGTTATCCAATAAAAAAAAAAACACAAGAGGTGTCAAAATTATCTTCACACATGTACAGTTATACTGTATCTACTGTATCAGTCCTGCATATCTATAGTCATAAAACACCAGGAGCTGCAGCTGTAAACCTGAGCTGATGCATTATGGTACAGTAGTTGCACGAGTGCTGCAAACCACTAGTCAAATTTTGTATTCTTTTACAGATTTTTTTTTAAATCAGCTTCTTGACGCAGAAGTTAATTTTAGATCACATCTGGCCAGCCTCGGCATTTCCAGCTGTCTTGGATGTGTTAATAGTGATTAATTTACTGCTCTAACTGGAACAGTTAACTATACAGTGCCATATGTTGTAGGCGTACTGGCCTGCTGGTGATGGGTCCAGAGAACGGAAAGGACTTCCAGCTCATTAAGAGCTCAATGCAGAGGAACAAGATTCCCTGTGTGGTGCTGGAGAGAGACGAGTTCAGCCAAAACATCCCCAATGTGAACCTGACGAGCGGAGACGCCGCACTTTTGGATACCACTGCCGGAGTTTTGTACGCAGACCGAGCACTCCGAGCAGCCCAGGTCAGCCTCATAGGTCACTGTGACCGTGGATATGTTTGCATTATTAGATCTAGAATGTTTTATCGTAGCTACTGTAGGAGGTCGTTGTGCCCCTGTTCACTTGGGTTTCATCAATTTTTTAGAGCACGTCTGCTCCTATTTAACATATTTATTGCACTTTGCAAGTTTGAATCGGGGGTTAAAAGTCTTTCTCGAAAGTTGTTTTAGGAGTTTTAATACGCCGTGTTATTATAGGCTGTCCCTTTAAAAGATAAAGAGCACTTGTCATTTCATTTCATTAGCGTATGACAGATCAGCACAATGCTTCGCAGCGAACAAAGCTTTGAAGAGACTCGTTCTAAGTGTGCCATCAAGAACAAAGCAATTAGTCACTTTTATTTCAATAGCCAGACAGTTATTTTCTCCTCTGTGCATTTCTTATAAAAGATTAATCTTCTTTATAGGGTGCAGATAAAGCACCAGACACCATTATTAACCTTGAAGAAAATGACGCACATTTGCACATCATATTTTAGGATTCTTTAAAAAAAAAATAAAAAATAAAAAACGTATCGTGACCTCATAATATGGAACTCCACACTGAACGTGCACTACAGTCTCAAAGCTAAGGCACCAATCATAAGATGCTACTGTATAAGATACCGACGTTGCATTTTAGACACCAGTCTTGCGTCTGGCTCATCACTTGGCCTCCTCCATCTAGTCCAGTCTTTCACCAGCCGTCTCGGCATCATCCTGCCCGGAATCCAACTGGTCCACACGGAGATCTCCTTCGCACAGACATGCGAAATAACTCCATTGCTACCAGAATTATTGGCACCCTTTATGTACAGTATACAAACAAAATAGTCTATTTGTTAGTTTTAACACAAAAGCACTTTCTCAAACATGAAAGGTTTTGTACATTTTTCTACGAAAGAGAATTCTGGTTTTGTCATGACGTCCATTTCAGCAGTTAGTATGCTGCGAAGGCTTTCCCGGAGAGAACAACAGCACAGGGCGTCTTCCTCTAATGTCAAGCAACCTTCCAGAACACTTCGACCCAGTTTGCATGCAGAACACTTCAATCTCTGGTATATTCTCCGGGTTTTTTCCATAGCAGGTAGAGTACATGGCCGTTCGATCCACATGCCACCCTTAAAACTACTGTAGGGTCATTGCGAAATAATGACTTGGATTTGGATTGATTCGTTTGCAAGATTTGGCTCGTTATGTCGCTCAGTGATCTACATATACATAACTTTGCTGAAACTGTCACATCAGCCTGAAATCACCAGCAGGAAAACAGCTCCAAAGCATCACAAATCAACTATCTATATTTTACAGTGTACTTTGTAAGTTTTCCCACCAAATACATGAATGTTTTAACGAACATAACACTCGAAATATAGCTCCTATGAAGCTTGGCAAAGGTTACTGTTTTTTGTGTGCTAATCCAAGAAAGGCTTTTTTTGCACAACAGCTTCCTACTAATATGGTGTCTAATAGGAGAACCTGACAACACACAAGAACGGCTTTTCTAAAAATATGATATGTGTTCTCTGGCTATGTCAGCTCTGCCCACATTGCATACTAATAGTGTCTAATAAAATTTCAACTGCTGTAGATTTTTAAGAGCTTTTATTAGGGCATTTTAACTGCCTGTATATATATTTTTTAATATATGTACAGTATTATCTGGCATGTCCACTTTAATTATCATCTGTTTGTTCTGTCTTCAAAGTTCTTTATTTTTCTTTGGGTGGGGGAACCCTTGGAGATGTTTATTATTATTGTTGTTGCTGTTGTTGTTGTTGTTGTTAATGTCATTAATAACAAAAACAACAACAACAATAATAATAATAATATAATTATTATTATTGATGATGATGATGTTATTAGTAGTATTAGTATTAATAATAATAATAATATAACAATAATAAACAACAAAACAATAAAAATTATATTATTATTGTTGTTGTTGCTGTTGTTAATGTCATTAATAACAAAAACAACAACAACAATAATAATAATATCATTATTATTGATGATGATGATGTTATTATTAGTAGTAGTAGTATTAATAATAATAATATAACATTAATAAACAACAACAACAACAATAATAATAATATCATTATTACTATTGATGATGATGATGTTATTATTATTAGTAGTAGTATTAATAATAATAATATAACATTAATAAACAACAACAACAACAATAAAAATTATATTATTATTATTATTGGTGGTGGTGGTGTTGTTATTAACAAAATTAACAACAATAAAAATAATAATATAATTTTGGTTGTTGTTGTTATTGTTATTATTATTAAAATTTGTTGCTCTTTTCACTACCTGTGTTTTTATAAATTTTAATATTATGTAAGAATTTGTTTATTGTTTTCTTTGCACTCATTATTCTGGAGAATGATAACAATGGTGGCAATTATAGAGTTCAAGTCAAACCGGGACATTTGTTTGTACATAAGAACAGTTATGAGCACAATTATGATTTATGAAAATAAAACTCCCTTTATTTCTCTATATAATCCCTTGCTACTGTACATCAATGTACTCATCCCTGTGTTTCAATAATGCGCAGACACCATCAAGGGAGAAAGTGTTCAGTACAGACGTCTGAAACACTGGCCTCCCGGGAACTCCCTGGAAATCTCTTGGAGCGAGGTCAGGACTGTACAGGGGATGTGGAAGTTACAGTATCTGGATTTCAGTATTTCAAGGATCAGGCGTTCCATTTATTGAATGCGGAGGGCTCAAAGCCATCTTGGAACGGATCGCACAGTAATTCGCATGCCTACTGTACGGCATTCTTTTGCCGAATGTTTTACTGTGGCTAAGAGCCTCATCGAATCTTTAAAAGTAAATTCCAATCATTCTTACTCCCCTATTCACAAGCCGTTCCTACACAAGTCCTGGTTTGACATGAACGCACCTTGTCAAATCTACAGTCTATTCTAAGGTTTGTTTATGATTCGCTTGTTAATTCTGAGGATGTTTTCGCTTCTCTTTCCAGATGGTGTACCAGTCACATGGTGGTGCGATAAAAGACGGAGAGAAAGTGATTCATATTGAGCCTGGTGATTTAATCACGGTGACGACGGACGCTGGCACATATCAAGCAAAGAATCTAGTGATCACAGCTGGTCCCTGGGCCAAAACACTTCTCTCCCACACCGGACTGCAGCTTCCACTGCGGGTACTAACTGAACCGAAGCCCTACCTCGACAACATCTCACTGAACCACAGGCTTCATCTTACATTCACTCACCTGCTCCATCTTTATCTGCCTTTAAAAATTCATACGGCAACAATCCTGTCCTGGAGTGAATGCTAGACTCTAGGTCACAATGCATTATCTGAAGGAAAATCATTTCCACATAGTGCAGCAGCGAGGTCAGAGGCTGGGAATTACACACAAGCCTTCAGAGCATGCCTGGCATCACCCGGGGTCAGCCTAAAAAGTCAGACGCTGCTTAGAATAAACAAGCCGGGGTATTTCTCTTTCCCTGTACCACTTATGAGTCAGCAAGATTCACAATCAAACAATCCTCTATATGTCACGTAACAAAACAGAGGCGATGGGAACGCAGCGAGTGTTGTTTAAGCTTGGAATTGCCCTCTGAAATGGAATTGTATTATTGAGTAAGGCAGGGTCCTGAGAGGCTGCACCCAAGTAAGTAGGGCGACGTGTGATGTCTGGAATAAGCTCTGTTTTGTTTTGGGTTTTTTTTTTTTTTTTTTATCTACGCATGAGGAAGCAGGATGGACAATTCATTACAACAAGAAATGCGTATGACTTTTCACAGCATGTGATTTATATCAGTGTACATCCATTGGATTAAAGTCTCATTCCTGATGCTGCGCTAATAGCAGAACAGTACTCTTGGTTTTGCTCTTGGATCAAAAACAGCAGCAACAACAACTCTCTCTCTCTCTCTCTCTGTATGTCTCGGCAGGTGTTAAAGATAAATGTGTGCTACTGGAAGGAGAAGGTTCCAGGCTCCTACAGCATCAATAATCGCTTTCCCTGCTTCATCCAGGTGCAGCCAAAGGAGGCAGAGAATGACATCTATGGCCTCCCATCCAACGAATATCCAGGACTGATGAAGGTGAGTGAAAGAAGCTGGGAATTTCTCATAGCGAGCATGACGAGGATCTCAGACAGGGTACTATATATTTTATATAGTCATATCTCTCACTTATCTTCTATACCGCTTTATCCTGTATTCTGGGTCACGGGGGGCCTGGAGCCTATCCCAGGAGGCTTAGGGCACAAGGCAGGGTACACCCTGGACAGGGTGCCAATCCATCACAGGACACACACTACGGGCAATTTTGGGAATGCCAATTAACCTAATCTACATGTCTTTGGACTGTGGGAGGAACCCAGGAGGAAATCCACCGAGCACGGGGAGAACATGCACACAGAGATGGGAATTGAGCCTGAACGGGAATGAAATCCGGACCGTGGAGGTGCAAGGCGACAGTGCTAACCACTACACCACCGTGCCGCCATGTAGTGATATCATAGTTACTTAAATTGGTTATTAAAAGTTGGCTTTGAGGAACCAATCTCAACAACAGCTACACGGGCTAGCCTTCACTTCCCCTGTGCATCAGTAAGTCTTAGCTATCCGTGACCCTGTCGCCAGGTAACTTCTCGTACAGTACAGACCAAAAGTTTGGACACACCTTCTCATTCAAAGATTTTTCATTTGTATTATGGCAAGAAAAAAGCAGCTAAGTAAAGAAAAACGAGTGGCCATCATTACTTTAAGAAATGAAGGTCAGTCAGTCCGAAAAATTGGGAAAACTGTGAAAGTGTCCCCAAGTGCAGTCACAAAAACCATCAAGCGCTACAAAGAAACTGGCTCACATGCGGACCGCCCCGGGAAAGGAGGACCAAGAGTCACCTCTGCTGCGGAGGAGAAGTTCATCCAAGTCACCAGCTTCAGAAATCGCAGGTTAACAGCAGCTCAGATCAGAGAGCAGGTCAATGGCACACAGAGTTCTAGCAGCAGACACATCTCTAGAACAACTGTTAAGAGGAGACTGTGTGTATCAGGCCTTCATGGTAGAAGATCTGCTAGGAAACCACTGCTAAGGACAGGCAACAAGCAGAAGAGACGCGTTTGGGATAAAGAACACAATAAAGAAAACTCTTTGAATGAGATGGTGTGTCCAAACTTTTGGTCTGTACTGTATGTCCTTGAACATTTACGCATCCAGATTGACTTACGTTTTTATGTCATTATACATCTGAGAATTTTCGGGGTTAAGGGCCTTACTCAAGGGCCCAACGGGGACAACTTGAGATTATGGGATTTGAACCTGGGACCTCCCGATCCATCGTCCAATGCCTTACCCACTGAGCTGCCCCTGACACCTATCAGCTCACAGGAATTGCAGTTTTGGAGTTGCTCTGAGTTGTAGAGTTGCCCAATATGGGAACCTCTTGGAGTGAAGTCAGGTCTGTATGGGGGATGCGGACGTTATCTGCCGATTTTCAAATATCAGCCGTTCCATTCACTGAATGCAGAGGGCTCCAATTTGCCTCTTGTCAAAGTCACTCAGATCCTGACACTTGCCCATTTTTTCTCCTTCCAGTACATCAACTTCAAGAGAAAAGGTTCACTTGCTGCCTAATATATCCCACCCACTTCTAGTCGGCATTGTAACAAGATATTGAAAATATAGCCACTGTGAGAAGGGCCAAATTGTGATGGCTAGAGGATTGGGTCGGAGCAACTCCAAAACTGCAGCCCTTGTGGGATGTTCCTGATACAAAGAAGGAAAACTGGTGAACAGTAACATTGACAGGGTGACTAAGGCTCACTGATGCACATGCGGAGTGAAGGCTGGGCCGTGTCGTCTGATCGAATAGAAGAACTAGTGTGAATTCAATTAAGGATAAGGTTAATGCTGGTTGTAATATTAAGGAGTCAGAACACACGGTGCATTAGTGTTTTGGCGGCAAAGGGAGGACTTACTCAGTGTTACGTGGGTGGCCATAATGTTATGGCTGATCAGTGTGTATACTGTCCAGTATAAATCTCATGTCTGCACATGGCATACAAAAAGTCATGCAATAAAGGTCCAAACAAACTGCTGGTTAATAATGCACGTGTACCAAAGTTAACCAACGTCAAAACTTTAACGTACAATTTCAACACCGTTTATCAAAGACCGGAATGACCCCTGTACCGTATAGTCTATTGATTAAAATACCTTCGTTCATTAATTTAGCTTAGTAAGAGTAACTTTATCCTTGTCAAGCTCACGGTGGATGCAGAGCCCATCCTGGGATGTTATCCCATCCTCTGATCCATCTTCTCCTGATCACAGACCCCCTTTCTCCTGCGTGTTATTGCCTCAGTGGGAGTTCACCGACTCGTAATGCTCGACATGGCTGAATCTCGTTAGATGTATTCCTGCTCTGGCCACCAAAGCCTTTTTTTTTTTTTTTTTTGTCTGCTTATCAGCTCTTCCAAGTAAACTACAGATGATGAAATATGGAGCTGTCCTGCTGTACTCCAGACGGACACGTCGGAGGTCTTTCTCTCGTCATGAATCCTGTGGGTCGTGTGTGTCACGTTCAGGTTTGCTACCACATGGGCAGCGAGACCGAGCCGGATGAGAGAGACAGACAGACAGATAGACGGGACGTGGACGCTGTGTCCAGCTACATCAGCCGCTGCTTGCCTGGCCTCGTGCCTGAGCCTGCTGTCGTGGAGAGCTGCATGTACACGGTGAGTCTGTGCTCTCAGCTGTACATCACATACCGACTATGTCTCTACACGCAGGTTGTAAAAGCCCTAGTCGAACTGTAAACCTCGATTTGCAGATACACCTGTTACTTTATGGCATGACTAATATTTTTTTGGAATTGGTTCACCAGATAATATAGACGTCGATTACAACTGAAGCCCTGGAAAATTTTACTAAATTGCACAAGGCTTATTATGGACATGTGTAAAGAAGAAGCTTTAAAGGATAACAAGGGCACAAAGCAGGATTTATTGGTTCTGTTTAAGCCGGGTTTAATTTTACCCCGGATTTCCTGTCTTACTACGGTGCTTTATTTTTTTACCAGGCTGTGCTGATTTATACTCGCACAGTTGTGTAAACAGCTCTTGGAATAGTCAGCCGTCAGAAAAATCACACTTTCTTCCCCCACTTTTTTTTGCAGGCTGCTAAGCTCACAGTGTGTAAAAACAGTGTAATAACACACTGTATTCTTTACAAATGTACTTAAAAATATAAAATGTGAAAAGGTCGAATGTTCAGTAGAATGTAGTCTTATGGATTTCCCAAATTACATTAAAAGATGTAATTAACTAATTACATTAAAAAAGATTACGGTCATGGGGCCTCCGAGTGGCGCAGTGGTAAAAGCGCTCGCCCTATCATCCGGAGATCGCCAGTTCGAATCCCGGGTGGTGCTGTAACCCCTCGCAGCCGGAGGTCTAGAGAGAGCTGATTGGCCGAGCTCTCTCAGAGGGGAGGGATGAGAGGTACATAGCGCTCCCACATTAATCACGGCTCTACAGCCAGTCAGGGGCGTCTGTGAGCTCGCGCAACGGAGGGAGCGGATAGCGCTGTCCTCCGAGTGTGTTACGGCTGGCGTCACGTGGTTCGGAGGAAACACGTCATAGTCTTCGGCCCTCCCGACTGAGTGGTAGTAGTTGAGTAATGTGGGAGCCCCCTAGTGACGGGGAGGAATTGGACACGACTAAATTAGGGAGAAAATCCGGGGAAAAAAAGAAAAAAAATACTTTTCCATTGCAAAAAATGAAAACTCCTTTGTGCTTCCTCATGCATGTTGTTTTAGTCAAGATTACTCTAATTATTCTACCATCATCACTCAGCGGAGTATTGGCCCATAATCTGTTAACTACCAACATCCCTATAGCATCTACAGGACGCGGTTTCGCGCGGTGGCCGTAAGTACGGTTCATCCTGATTCACCGTGAGTTTTTGTGCTGTGATTAGGTTTCCATCTTTCCAACAAACCAAGTTTGACCCCTAATTCCTTCCCAACCGGGTTTTGTGCTCAAGCTACCTTTAAGGGAAACTATTATTACAAGAATACATTAAAGAGTGGCTCGGTTGGCTAAGGTTCTAGGTTGTTAATCTGAGTATCTGGGTTCGAGCTACGTTTTTACACAGATTTTAATGTAAAATTTGTTCAATCTTAATGTTTGAGATATTATAAATCTGTTTCCTCTAATCAGTTTGTCCGTAAATCAAGTAAATCCGAGAACTTCAAAAATGTGATTAATCGTGATTAATTCAAGGTGTCGTCGTTGTGGGTGTGCAGTAATATTATTAAAATGCATTAAAATAAACAGTAAAACATTTACATAAGAAATTAGTTTAGTGAAGTGAGCTTTCTTTGTAAAGTGAAATTCTGAATTCTGACCTCTTTCAATGAATGAATGTTTGTTTAAAGTAGGTACTGGATGTTTGCCGTTATACACTATCATTCTGTTTGCTGATCCTTTAGGTCACACCTGATAATAATTTTGTCCTGGATCGTCACCCAACCTACAGCAACATCGTGATTGGAGCCGGGTTCTCAGGTTGGCAACGCTAAATCATACCATCTCATATTCCCATGTCTGAGTGCCACACACACTGTACTGTACTGTACACGGCCACGCACACACGGACACACACATACACACGCAAACGCTCGCTATCTCAAAATGCCGGGCTTAGATTTGAATGAGAGACTGAGCTGGGGCAGCACTGAAGGACGGTGAATAAATCCCCCAGTGCACATGCCTTTTATCCTCTAATTAAAGATGCTTGTGGCACGCTGGGCCGCCGCATGCTTCCATAGCTGCCTCTCTGGGACCAAAAGGCTCTCCTGGCATTCAATCCATCTGCTCCTATTGTCTGGTCCTTTAACTAATTACGGGGCTAATTAATTTCCGCTCAGACCATCGACCAAAAAGGACTCGGCTAGTACAGATTCGTTTAAAAAGAAAAAATCTCCAGGAAAGAAATGTCGTCAAGCTTCTATTGGGGTTATATCGGGGAAAGCTATTCATTTCGGCTTGTATTGTTCTCAGATAGAGGAGCCGTTGGAGAGAGGTGTGATGGAGAGCATTGTGGTGTTGCCTCTCCACCACACACACCATTAATGATTTATGACGTTTATTCTTCAACCTCAATTCAACATTAGGCCTATGATTGGAACTGAGAAATCCCTGTTATTAACCTTTCACTCTTCTTTTTTTCCCTTACTGTAATAACCTCTCTGCTTCTCCTAAACACTGCTCTCTGTTTATGTGTGTGTGAGTGTGTGTGTGTGTGTGTGTTGCCGGCTGAAAATCTTCAAGCATGCAATGATTTGACTCCAATTCCGAGGCTGTTTGCGGTGAACAACCTCCCATTGTTCACTACGCGCATACCATAAAAGCCGCTATGCCGGAGCAAGGGCTTTGTAGTTGCCATGGCTACAGTGTCACATTAGCATCACACATCAGACAGGACTGTCCATCTGTCCGTCAGAAATTCGGCCACTCGGCCAGCAGAACTTCAAAAAGCCTCATTCTGAAAGCAATCCATTTCAGAACATCATGGATATCGTAGCTCTAATTAATACATCAACGTTCAACAATCTCCTCGATTCAACAGATTATATTTCAAAGATTGATGCATGATGAGAGTTGTCCTCTATTTTTTATACTTACATTGAAAATAAAGAGCCATATTTACTTGTTTACAAAAATATGTTGTTGTTTTTTGTTTGTTTTTTATCCTTAGGACACGGTTTCAAGTTCGGTCCTGTTGTTGGGAAAGTACTGTGCGAGCTGAGCATGGGCCAGAATCCTTCCCATGACCTTTCACCATTCAGCATCCAGCGTTTCCAGGACAACCCCAAATAAGATCCAGGATGCCATTATCTCTAGAAAAATACATGTGAAGAAATTTTAATTTAATTCGAAGGGAGAATGTTGGCAAATCAGTAGTGACTGAAATCCATGTGATTTCCGTGATAATACTTGATCATTTTTATGAAATATACAAGGTGGTATCGAAAAGTTTTGAGATCCGGATCCGTGCATCATAGATCAACCTGGCAGTCCAATTCTCTACTGAATGTCTGGCCCCTGGGGACGATGGGCGTGCACTTGGTCAAGTTGCAGACCTGCCTCGACTTTTGACAGGCTCCCCCACTGTGAAGATTGGATACGACCCTGAGACGAAGCAACATACAGCCAAGTTTTCTCACCGGTAAAGATCGTCGATATAAAGGACGCAGGGCCTCCGAGTGGCGCAGTGATAAAGCGCTCACCCTATCATCCGGAGATCGCCAGTTCGAATCCCGGGTGATGCTGTAACCTCTCGCAGCCGGAGGTCTAGAGAGAGCTGATTGGCCGAGCTCTCTCAGAAGGGAGGGATGAGAGGTACATAGTGCTCCGACATTAATCACGGCTCTACAGCCAGTCAGGGGCGTCTGTGAGCTCGCGCAGCGGAGGGAGCGGATAGCGCTGTCCTCCAAGTGTGTTACAACGCCCCCAAGCGAGCAGTTCGAAAAGGCTGGCGTCATGTGATTTGGAGGAAACACGTGATAGTCTTCGGCCCTCCCGGCTGAGTGGTAGTAGTAGCCTTAATGTGGAGCCCCCTAGTGACGGGGAGGAATTGGAAACGACTAAATTACAGGAGAAAAATCGGGGGAAAAAAAAAAAAGTTCTTTCCAGACTTCGACTTGATTGTTCCTTCTGCCCGGGGACGAACTTCGCAGCAACGGTGCATGTTGAAATCACACGTGAGGATTGCCTGGACTGTTCTGTATGAAACACCAACAATGGCAACAATGTTGTAGATTATCAAGTTACCGAATAATTCCGATATTTCCGGGGGTTGAGCTCGTTGAAGATCTTCCTGATCTCTCTTCATCTTCCTGTCATGTTCTTCCACTCTTGAAGCACACATCACTCAAAACACATCAAACTTAATTTTACATTCGCTCTGTGCTCTGCTGTAACTTGCTGCCCTTGGCGAAACAGCAGGTCAGAATAGCACCAGTTGCTCGGCTCCCACACAGAACGATGTTTTTTGGCACACTGACTGTGCGTGCAGCCTTGTGCTGCCATCTGTTGGCGTGTTACAAAACTAGTCTCACAACTTTTTGATACCACCTTATATCAAGTGGGGAGAATGTTGGCAAATCAGCGATTTCTGCTAAAATGCTAATCATTTCAATGATAATGCTTGATCATGTCTATGAAATAAATGTTGACATACATTTCAAACGTTTTCCAAATCCTTATATCTGTGATATCTTAAAGCTACTGTACATCTGCTGTACTTTAATTCTCAAAAAGGAGGACCACGGTACGTGATAAGCTGCAGAAAATCTGCACGTTTAAACCGACCAGACTAAACATGACCTTCGTGAATATACGTTTTGATGCGGACATAATGAGTTTTCATTCAATCATTTTCAAAGCGCATACGATATTCATGCTTCATTGGGAATAAATGTACTCCTTGAGTCAAGTCATGGGAGCTTCCTCTAACAAGATGCCCAATACCAATATCTGTTCTACGTAAGGCACATATTTGTTTTATGCATTATTTCCTCCTCCGTGCCTAAGCAAGGGTCCCCGCTGCACACAAAGCAAATTGTTTGTTTAAAAAAAAAATAAAGAGAGAGAAAGAGAGAGACATCAGCCACTGAGCAATTTGCCTCAAAGGAGTCAGGCTGTGTGTTGTTGTGCCGCCTGTAACTATTTCTCCCCGTAAACATGTTAATCACTAATCAGGTGACTCGTTACTATAGCCATTCACCACCATCAGCAGGAATGAGGAAATTATACAGCGTGACAGCAGGGGAGCCGGGCCAATTTATCCTCGGGCCTAGGAGTAAGAGCATATTGATTGCGTTAGATTATTAATGGCTGCATTAAATTGCCATCAAGCATGCGTGGGCTAATATTTACCTCAGCAGATGAGGGTTTGATGATGGTGGGAGCTTCTGAACAATGCTCAGAGCAGACGAGCGAGTGGGCCGAGAAGCGGCTCCACTCCAGGCTGCGCTCCGAGCTCTCAAGGACCCGGCTTTATGAATACGGCTCATGTGTCTAAGATTACACAAGGTGTCGGGATTTTAGTTGGAGTCTATAACAGTAAGCTATTTATATTCAGAATGCCTCCAGATGGAGGTGATTAGCAGGGATATTTTGTGTCTGATGGAAAATCAAACTTGGTGGTGTGTGGTTTTATGCTGCTGAGAGAATAAGCGCTGCTGATAAAAAGTGATGGTCTTAAGGAAAGAAATAGAGGTGTGTTGTAGGGTTTGTGGGCTACAGAAAACTGGAAGAGAACCAAAGCTGAAGAATTAAACTCAGGGTAGTAATGGTTAATTATTACTTTTACTATTATTATAATTATTATTATTATTGTTGTTGTTGTTGTTGTTGTTGTTGTTATTGAAAGTAAAAAACCTAAACCTAAAAAATAGAGATTATTCATAAAAAATGAAAACAAATTGTCATTCAAGAAAACATTTGTATTTAATCTTTTTAAATACTTGTTCCCATTTCACTAAAAAAAATGTTTTGCCTTGCAAAAAAGAAACAAGTGGTTGTTGACCTGCACAAATCAGGTAATTAACTTACCTTCATTTAGTGGTGTAGTGGCTAACCCTGTGGTCTCGCACCTGCAGGGTCTGTGTGCATCGAATTTGCATGATGCTCGGTGGGTTTCCTCCAGGTACTCCGGTTTCCTCCTCCAGAGCAAAGGCATGCAGATTAGTCCAACAGTCACTTCCAAATTGTCTGTAGTGTGTATCGGCCAAAAAGCATGGTATAGGTACCACCTACTGTAGGTGAAAAAGTGAATTTTCAGATAGGATCATATAACACTGTTTTTCATAACACTTAATGCTTCTTATCTCCCGATATTAATATACACATTTATATTTTTATCAGATAAACATTTCTTGAGAAACATTTGCTCAAGAAAAATTCCATGTCCTTTTTATGTAGTGTCCATACCTTCGATCTTAATTGTAGTTCAGATGAAACTTAGCCAGTTTATTTTTCACATGAAAAAAGACACAAAAGTGAAAAGGTCTATTATTCTAAAATGCAAAATTGTTAAGATATTGCAACATGAATTTGATATGGTTACGGACACTACAGATCTACCAACAAGAGCTACAATTTTTACAGGTCATATGCCTCTATGTATTTTATGATCAATACACATGAAGAAATAGCATTTTCAATGATTATTGTTTGAAGCGAGACAGTAATGTAATGCTGAAAAACTGCCAAAAATATCTCTTCCAAATGACTGAAGATCGATCACGTCCATGTTGCGTGCATATCAAAAGGAGCGTCTTTGGCGTACACATTTTCTGTATTATATGTGTAACATAAAAAATTCTAATCAGAACCAATACTGTGTTTTGGCCGCGTGTGTGCTGTGCGATGGGTTGGCATCCATCCAGGTTGGTGTGTTTCCCCTCATGTCCCAAGTCTCCTGGAATAGGCTTCAGGTCTCCGAGACCCTGTACGGCATTAATGAATGAATTATTATAATAATTAATTATATATACAAACACATTCACAGAAGGAAAATAAAAACTAGACTCGGTCTGCCTTATTCTTGATGTTGTGATGTTTTTAAAACCTATGGAGATTCCCTGAGAGCAACCCAACAGTATTCATGTTGGTAGCACTCCTAAGTCGGCGGTCTAAGTGCACACCAAAGTCCTTGTAGATGCTCATCATCTAAGTGTGCTCTTGATCAATAGTGCCAGTAGGCAGAAGGGGCTTGATCCTGCTAAAATCCACCAGCATCCCTCTTCTTACTGCTGCTGAGCCGCACGTGTGCAGCACTCCACTGAGTCCTTCAGCAAATCCCATTATTCATCTTTCTGCCCACTCCTGAGCCATAACACCACCACAGGCATGGCAGGAGAGTGTTTCTGCAAATGGCATGACTCAGAATTGTACTGAAAAAGTGGAGTGCATCGGGCGGGCGAGCGAATTGGAAGGGAGGCTGTGAGCATCCTGTTTTGCTCGTTCGCCTGAGGATTTGGTTTAACTACTCACTGAACAATTTTTTGTATTTATTTTAGGAGTGATAAGACGTATGCACTAGGTACAAGGGGGTTCACGGAATATGAACTTTCTACAGTACATTCTGTTTCATTAGGAGTTTTTTCTCGGTTACTCGCTCACTTGTCGTCGATACCACTTCATCCTGTATACAGGGTCGCGGAGGGGTCTGGAGCTTATCCAAGAATATTTAGGGACAAAAAGGCGGGGTACACCCCTAGGATGGGGTGCCAATCCATCGCAGGGCACACACACACTCATTTGGGAACACCAATTAGCCTAATCTGCATGTCTTTGGACTGTGGGAGGAAACTGGAGGACCCAGAGGAAACCCACCAAACTTTGTTTTAATCGGATGGATCAGTACGGATCGGAGTCTGCTTCGGTACCGGATGAAGTTTAATAAACTCTGCATAGTTTTCAAACACTGCAGTCCAGCATAAAAGCGCATCACATTATTCTACCTACAGTCCAGTATGAGCGAACTCCATAGATCATCTTCAGAAGGAGGCGCTCTGGTGAAAGAAGAACACGGGAGCTTCTTGCTGTGGCAAGAAGAGGAAATGACAGCGTAAGGAAGAAAAAGATCCTAGGCTTGACTGCAGGGAACGGCAGGTGGACGTCCGTATTGTACATAGAGTACTGCAGCTCCACCACCCTGAGAAACTTCCTTAACCTCGGGGATTGTTTTCTCCTCTCGTGTGTATTAAAGAATGGGCCCAGTGTTCCCTGCATCTGGCATCATTCTGCCTAATACCACAGCCATACAGTACTAGAGCCCGTGTAGTCCCGAGGTACAGGCGTAAACATCAGTCCTCCAGGCTCACAGAGTCCTCCAGATCCTCAGACATGGAAGTTGTAAGACTTCTGAGTGACGGTTGCTGATGAAGTCTGACACGGTGAGTTCTGCAGGGCTGAGAAAGAGGACGATGATATAGAGGAGCATTTAGGATGAGAGCGGGGTGATTTGGTTCAGCAGTGGGACTGGAACTCATCATCCAGAGCAGAGCACAGTGACAGTTTCACAGAAGGTCAGATTGGAAATGTCATCTGTCAAAACCCAGGAGGAAATGGCGTTATTGTCTAGTACTGCTTAACTTGGTGATGTGAAATAGGCCTGTCTGTGCTATTGACAGTATATGGATTAGAAGGCGTTCTCAGTATCTGGGGAGGAATTGAAGTGGAGGGAAAGGTATATAAGGCTATAAATAAAACCAGTTCATACCGGAAAAGCACTCATAAGGGATGGCATTAAGCCTGGATCCAACACGATAGTGTGGAAGTCACAGGACGCCCCCGATCGGCATTTTGGCACCAGTGTGAGCCCCGTGTCTCGCTCCTCGTTTGGGAATTTCCAGGAATATGCGCAGAAGCTGTATGTGGAAGTGTAATGAGCTCTGTGGCACCGCTGCTGAAGGAGCATGGAACAACATCAAATGCTTTTATGGTCTCTCTACATCCAATCCTCACCACAGTACTTTCTTCCTACCGCTTTGTCTTGTTGTTTCACGGTGGAAACGTGGTGAATGATTCGTCCCTATGAATATTGCATTTCCCACCTCTATCAGGATTTAGAGCAATTCCGAGTACGTCGCAAAGATGTGTGGTGCAAAGAGAGCATGAGGCTTAGTTCAAAAAAATGTATCGTGACATTTAATTTACAGGAGAGAAATATTCAGGGACAAATAGGGAGCAAAAATGCGCCTTCTTCCTCATGCAAAGTGCAATCAGCAATAATGTGATTCCAAATAAAACGGCAGACCGGCTCAGTGGGGAGCGTCCCTTTTCCCCATGGCTGAGCTGCTAAATTCTGATTTGTAGACTTGTTTTCTGATAGAAAAAAATGGGGGCTGGAAGTCACATACTGTACTGTATCTTCTCCTTAAATCCTGCACCATGCCCAAGACCAATTAAAATAATGAACATATATACTGTACGGAATTTAACAACCATATTGCACACTTATTTATAGTTTTAATTGTGCCACATTCAGCCAGCTCCTCTTTTAAATAATTAAAAAATTAGCCTTCAAGCGCATTCGTTTTCCTTTGTCATTTTTATGTACTGTAAGTATAGACTGTACAGTTCTCTCACCGAGCACTTTATTAGGAACATAGTGTACTGTAGCACTTAACGCTCAAAGCATTTTAGCCATTATTTGTTCTGCTGTTTAATTATATATGATGAATTAAATATCATTTCATTTCAACCACCTATACAAACATGACTGAGCAAAAAACGTTTTTAAAGGGTTTCATAGGCAAAGAAATAGGCACAGATACACATGATCACGTGTTTTTCTGCTTGTTTTCGGTTCTTTCTATGATCAAAAGTCTAATAATATTAATACTACTACTACTAATAATAATAAGCGAATGTTTGTGATGTCATTGTAGATTCTTGTGGTGGGAAAAATTCCATGTTATAAAAGTAATGATAACATTTGTAGTTGGCACAGTGACATAGTGGTTAGCGCTGTCACCTCGCACGTCTGGGATCTGGGTTCGAGTCCCCTTTCGGTGTCTGTGTGTTGCATGTTCTCCCCATGTTTAGTGTGTTTCCTCCGGGTACTCCGGTTTACTCTCACAGTCCAAAGACATGCAAATTAGGCCATATAACTGGCATTCCCAAATTGCCCAGAGGGTGAATGTGTGTGCCCTGTGATGGATTGGTCTTTGGATTGGCACCCAGCCTTGTGCCCTCCAGGCCCCCACAACTTTGTACGTACTGTAGGATAAAGTGGTGTAGAAAATAAGTGCGTGATTAATAACACACAGACAAGGCTTCCATTTAAGGACTTCTTTTTTTCTTCTTCTTCTTCTTTAACCAGCATTTATCAATCACCCTATTCTGTGTTGTCGCTTAAGTTTTAAGGGTTTTAAATTAAGCAACTTAACTTAAGCAACTTAACTGCATGAGCTCTCTGCCGAGGAAGATTTTGGAAACATTCCTGCGTGTGATTCCGCTCCATGTTGAAAGATTGCATCTCACAATTCCTCCAGATGCACTTTTCATGCTCCCAAAGTTAATATATCAGAATAAGTCCGGAAAGCTATTCTAATTGGGAAAGGCTACTGTACTGAGGAGCAATAACCTCATGGTCATGTTGGTGAATCCAGTCTGAAATGACTCTTGCTTGGTTCATTGTCATGCTGGAGGTAACTCTTGAAAGGAGGGTAAATTGTACAGAAGCCATGAAGGGTTGCACATGGTGAAAAACAGTACTCAAGTAGATACTCGACTGGCTGAGAGAAGGGGAACATCCACCGGAGGGGTTTGGTGGTTAGAACTGTTGCCTCATGCCTCTAGGGTTGGGATTTGAAGTGGTGGATGCATGTTCTCTCAATATCCACGGGTTTGGTCTGGGTGCTTGAGTTTCCCTCCGCACACAGAACAAAGATATGTTTACACGGAATGGATTTTTCAAGTTGCCTCTAGTGTGTGTGTGTGTGTGTGTGTGTGTGTGTGTGCCAGTAAGTTGGAAGAACATTCCAACCAATGTTGGGAAATCAATGGTCCTTACAACCAACTATGGTTTGCGATGATGGCTTGAATAGATAACTATAATATAGATAGAATCTATAAGGTTAAATGGCCTGGAATGGACTGTGATAAGCCAACTTTCAAAATTGAAGTCTTACCTATGAATATTTGATACTCACCCACTGTTGTCATCCAGGCCCTTGTTGTTCTTGAGAGCACCATTTTCCTTTTCTTTCTTGACACTATGCACAATGGCACAGAGCGGAGAATAACAGGGTTGGTTCTTAGGCGTATCCATCATGTCTAAGCTTCATCCTCCATGTCAGTGCTTCAGTGCCGGCTTTATACGACTACGGGATTTAAAACTAGACGACCTTTCCTTGGTATGGTATATGTGTGACGTTGTTGATCACCAGAAAGTCGCAAAAAGCCTTTCGCTCTAAATTATTACTATTACAAGCTTTCCAGTGTCACTCACAGGCGCACAGCTACACTGCAATTTAGATCTTTCTTCTTTTAACTAGAAAACTTACAACTTGATGCTTTATCGATTTACTTGTATACCGATCAGCTATAACAATGAAGCTATCTGACTGATACTGTGTAGGACCTGCTTGTGCTGCTAATCCATTGAGACATGATTCCACAAGACCTCTGAAGATGTGCTGTGGAATCTGGCACTGAGATGATACTGTAGCAGAAGAGCTTTTACGGCTTTTACGGTTTGCTCCTCAAACCATTCCCAAAATTTCTTTTTTTTCCCCCCCACATTTTAGCAGGGAGCATTATCCTGCTGAAACGTACTGTATAATGGGTCGGTATTAACCACTGCATACTAGGAACACTCCAAAAGGAGTCTAGCCATCATTCATTTGTCCCTTGTCCCCAGTCATTTGGCCCTTGTTGAAGTCATTCATATCATTACACTTGCCCATGTTTCTGCTTCCAACACACCAACTTTGAGAACTGACTGTTCACTTTGTGCCCAGTATATCCTACTGCTTGACAAGTGACATTTTAATGAGTTGCAATAAGCAATGTTACTGACTTAAACAATCAGTTTTTTTTTATGTTATTGCTGATCCATAACCAACGCATGTACACACCAACAGATGGCAGCACAAGGCTACATGCACAATCACAGAGAGCACCGACCTTCATAAGTCAGCGTGCCAAAAGACATCGTCCTGTGTACTGTACATCGGGAGCTGTGGGACTGGAGCTCTTTTGACCACGCTCGTTACCGAGCCTGGTACGGCAAAATAGAACAAGGAGCGACCAATAAACTGGGCAAGTTTGACATGATTCGGCAAGTTTGCGGCGATGCTGCAACGAGTCGTTCGAGGTGTTTTAAGCGGCATGCACGTTTCTTCAAGAGTGGAAGAAGATCACTTGAAGACAACAAGAGATCAGGTCAACTTGTGCATGATGATCATTAGAGAACAATCCACAACATTGCTGCAATTGTCCTCCAGGTTTTAAGGCATCTGAGGAAGGACGTAGGTCAAAAGTGACCCGATCTGTGAAGTGCGAATCTCGAAACTTTTTGATACCTTGTCGTGTCTTAAGAAAATGCATTCAAATCAAATTCGGTGCAGCTGTGTCTGTTTTTTTTTTTCCCTTTTTTTTTCACTTTTTGTAACATCTCTACACCTTTATATCGGCTTTCATCAGGGTCTTGGCATAAAAACACGGAAGAAACAAAACACACCTAAAAGTTATCTTTAGAAAAGCCCGGGTTGTTTGCCTCTCTGTAAAGGTCTAACGCGAATAAAAGACCTGCAGAAAGCAGTATTGAACATGAAACGTATGAAAGCACATCACATCAAACAAAGCGCGGTCCCTAAAAGCTCGGAGCTATTGGTCTTTTTTGGCTCCCACAAACACATTTCACCTGGATGCTGCTTTGAGAGATGAGAGTCCTGAAACTGGAACACAAAGGAGGTGCCCTAATGGGATGTAAGCTGTTCTCTGAAAGCACAAACACATTGCATTTTGTTATCGTCTGGAACAGAGATGTGAAAATGAAAAGTGTAAAAAAAATAAATAAATAAATGAATTGTGAATGATTAATGATAGAGATGCTTACTTACAAAAAAAATTTCGATATCAGTTTAACGGCACAGGGGTAGCTCGGTAGTTGGGGTGTTAAACTGCTGATCAGGAGCTCCCCAGTTCGAGCCCTAGCCCCTTTGAGTTGCCATCGTTTGGCCCTTGAGCCTGGTCCTTTACACTGAAATGCATTGTCCTTCAGAGTAACAGTCTGCTGTTGTGGCCCATCCAGTTCAAGACTTGATTCAGTGATTTTGAAGTTGTGTTTTTGTACAGCAGGGTTGAAAAGAGTGGTTATTTAAGTCACCACAGCCTTCTGACTGTGACTGTGAGTTCAACTGTCTGGCCATCCTCAGGTCCTCTGACCTACTGTTTCTCATCAACAAAGTGTTTCTGCCACACAACACTTGTATAACTCCGTGTAAACTCTACAGTGTTATCAGCACCCCGGTTATACTAAAGCTTCTGTCTCATCAGCGTTTTCCTTTTAAACGCCGCCGTCTCCTGTAACGTGTTACATCATTTCATTTGTAACTGCGGTGCATGGAGAAATGGATGTTCCACTTGTGATTTGCATGAATGAGTAGCAGCGTGCAATGATCCTTTTTTTCGTGGTCTGCGAGTGTCTCTGGTGCTGAAACGGAAGAGCAAAATCAGAAGCGTTCGGATATCTCCAAACAGAATTTGCACCGATGCCCTGCTCTAAGAAAGGTGAAAGTTTCTTAAAGAGAATCATTCCTGGTCACGAGAAACGGATTCATCACTACGAGTCCATTCCTGGCTCACAGCTCAGCCTAAAACTTTTTTTAATGAGGGAATACGGAAACTTGTTGACGGACGGACAAAGTGCATTAAAAAGTGCATATGTCAAAATGGATAATGAATTTTCCCGTAAACATTGTAATAATACTTTTTGACCCAACCTTCGGAGTTGAATATCGGTTTACAGTATGTTAAGCTACTGATTTACAATAGTGCCGATCTGTACCTTTATTTTTCATTGAGTGTAAGCATTGTGTGGCTGAGCAGGTGAGAACAAACAAAATGTCACTTTAAGCTGCTTAGGTTTTTCTCATTCGGACCAGTTTAATGGTAATACACACCAACGCCAGCTTTGTGTTGGCAGTAATTGGTACCATTTAGCTACTCTGTATAAAATTTTTTTTTTTTAAAAACACCGTCTAAAAGGATTGGAGGAACGGAGAGGAAACAATTATATATGAGAATACAATCTGAATAAGCAAATGTAAGAAGAAGAAGAAAAAAACAAACGCATTACATATTTTTAGAGAAATTCCCAGCTCAGTCCTTTTTATAACTGTAGTTTTTTTTACACTGCCGAATGTTGGCATGGATTTTGACACCGTAATCAAGCCTGTAGTGCTTATATTCCAGGTGATGAGATAAAGAAGTCAAAATATTACAGTAGCTCTTCATTTGTTATATTAAGCATGTCGAACATGCTCTAGTAACCGCATTATTCATTTCATTCAGATTAAAGTTTAATTGCACATCTAATAATTACAGTCATTACAGAGATCATTATCACATCAACACCTGTCGTGAAGATGCAATATTTTTCTAACGATCATAATTCGCTACACCTACTGTAGAAGAGCAAAGCCTTATTGATTTAAAACGAGGCAGAGGAAAGGGGGGCTGACGAGCCAGTATTCTGGTCTGAAATGCATCACACGGCAGACTGTTATTTACACCTGGTCGCTAGATCGGTATGATAATTTAGTTGCGTGTCTCTTCAGCGATATTCGATTTGCTCGTACGATCTGCCTGTAAATGACAAACAACACTTAAATAATTTAGACAATCCTTCTTTTCAGGCAACTGTGAACTGAAAATGTAAAAAAAAAAAAAGAAAAAAAAAAAAAGAAGAAAAAAAAAAAAGTTTTAACCCAACTTCTGAAATGTACTGATTTTTAAGACTCCTTAAGTATTAATTCAAATATCCAGCCTTCTACTTATCATAAGATAATTATGGTAAGATTATCATAACCGGCCACTTTATTAGGTACACCTACTGGGTTGCCCCCCCTTTGCCTTCAGAACTTCCTGAAGTCCTTGTGCTGGAAACATTACTTTCTGTAATAACTGTCATCCAAAATATTACTCAAGTAAGAGTAAAAAATTATATATATATATCCTCTTCTGCTGTAGTATTGGAGTCATGATGCCTCTGCTAATTTTATGTTTTCATTCCCCGTCTACCACGGCTGAAGATTTTTCCCGCTATGTCGCCAGTTTGTGTGTGGTCATGTGACTTCCATGTGGTTATTGTTACTGATTGGTCAAACAGAGTCATGTGATTATTGTTTGCTGAAACAGTCATGCGGTGGATCCACCGGCGGCATGTTTAGAATAAATGAAGAGTAAAAGTAACAAGTTGAGTGTAGACGAGTGTAGCGGAGTAAGAGTAGCGTTTGTTCTTCACAAATCTACTCAAGTAAAAGTAAACAGTATGGTGCAGTAAAACTACTCATAGAAGCACATTTCTTTCCAAAAAGTTACTCAAGTAAATGTAACGGAGTAAATGTAACCCCAAGGGGCCCACAGTGTGCAAAGAAAATCTCCCCCACAGCAGCAGCAGGATCCACACGTCCATGTTATTTTATTGTAAATTTTCACTCTACCACCAGAATATTGCATAAGAAATCGAGACTCGTCAGACCAGGTAATGTTTCCAGGAATCTTCTACTGTCTGATTTTGGTGAGCCAATGTGAACTGTAGCCCAAGTTTCCCGTTCTTACAGCTGACTGTAGTGTCACCCGGTGTGATCTGCTGCTGCTGCAGCCCATACAGTATACTTTAAGGTGTGATCTTATGTGCATTCAGTGAGGCTCTTCGACATACCTTGGTTGTAAATGAGATGTTTTATGAGTTACTGTTGACCAGGACGTTTCTAGCTATTGAAAAGATCAGGGGTAAGTCAACCTTGCCTGGGGCTTGCCTCTTTTGATTCTTCTCCTTTTTTGTAGGAAGTTCAGCATCAGTAGGGTGGAGAGGTTATATTGACCTTTATAATAAAAAATAAATAAATAAATGAATGAAGTGGTGTCCAAAAGTATTGAGACAAAAGTGAAATTCAATGATCAATTATGATCTAAATTTCTTAATAACAATTTTACATAATTAAATTGATATAAAAATAGTCAATGAAGTCATTTATTCTACAAAACCTGCTGGATCCGGCTGGGCAAAGAGTGAAAAAGGCGTCTGCGGTACCCTGGTGTCAGTCGATCAAACAATGCCAGAGATTTCCCCAGTTTTAGCCATTTTTTCTCAAGAGCTGGCTTCAGAAAGTTAAAGTCCTGCCACATGTTTGTTCCATCCATTAACACAACCAGCTGATTCTAATTAGCACAACTCTTCAGCCAGAGAGACGAGAACTAATTAGTGACATCATTTGTTTTGTGCACAGCGAGAACTACTGTATAATACATGGAAAAATGTTGTCCTGATCATTTTGGCCACCAGAGTATTATCTATAATACTGAGTGGCGTACGGTTATAAGCATGGATAGTGCAATCTCTCTTCGGGCTACAGTAGATTTTATGACGTCATTCAAAAGAAACTTCATCTCAAGTCCCAGGTTGACTTGAACACCCCTCATACATCATTTTCTCCTTCTATGTTTAGACTTGTACCATGTTTAAAAAAGTTGTCCCAAGCATGTACTGTATTATTATGTATAAAATAGACAATATTATTAATATATCAGTTATTGCAGATTGATTTGGTTGATTGCACAGCTTTAGGTTTTCTGTTCTGTGTTTTGATGTTTGCTGTGCCGTGCCACCTCAATTTCCCCCTCGGGCAGTGGCTCTGGTGTGTACGGCACCCTGGGTGAACTCCGCTTCAGTGAGTTAAATGCCTTAACTTTGCTAACGTTATGACATGAAACACTAGATATCAATCAAATTATATGCAAGTGTTCTGTAAGCAAGCAGCACAGCAAGGCAGACAAGTGTAATTGTACTCATAAAGAGATAACAGCTGCATGCTTTATCATCTGTCCTTTTCTCATTTTCTTTTTTTCTAAACAGGTCACCTAACGGCTTTGGCATTTTCTTATTTCTTATTTTTATTTGGCTAAGTGAACACCATGGTCTCGCACCTACAGGGCTTGATTCCCACCTTGGATCTGTGGGTTTTTTCCACAGTCCAAAGACAGGCAGGGTAGGTTAACTGCCATCCCCAAATTGCCCATAGTGTCCAGGTTGTACCCTGCTTTGTGCCCAAAGTCTTCTGGGAGAGCCTTTAGGATAAACGGTATAGAAAATGAATGAACAAACTTAGGAAGCAACTGAACACTAACCAGACAAACTAGTCACTTCAGCTTGATTTTTCTTCTTGAATTCTCTCTTTTTCTTCCAATTTTGTGTGGACAACTTAACTAATGCCCCCTCCCCTCAGAAGTAAAGTTTCCTAAGTCTATCGGATCCTTTTTTATAAAACGCCATGACCTCAAGATGGAAGCATTCAGGACTTTCAGAAAGCCCAAATGATCGGACATAACCACGCCTCTGCTGTTGACTTTCTGACAGCTCGGACCAGTCATTCTCCTCTGATCTCTGGCATCAAGGTGGCATATTCACCCGGGGAACTGGTGCTCACTGGATAGTTTCTCTTTTTTAGATCATTCTTTGTAAACCCTAGAGATGTTTGTGCATAAAAATTCCAAAGGATTTGGAAAAACTTAGACCAGCCTGTCTGGGACCAACAACCATGCCATGTTCAAGGTCACTTAACACCTTTCTTCTCCATTCTGATGCTTTGTTTAATTTTCAGCAGATCATCTTGCCTTGATGCCATGTGAATTTTACTGTAAATGTGTAGAGCTCCATACGGCACATGGGATGAAACAATAATAATAATAATAATAATAATAATATTAAAGAGATGTCTTATGCGATCATCTTCCTTCCTATTTGTATCAAACCAATCACCTCAAAGTGTGACGTATTTTTGTTCTGCGTATTTAAGATGCCAATAAAAGGGGGGGGGGACAGGGGGCACAAACATTTTTTTTCTTTCTTGAAAAAAACTGAAGAGAAGGAAATGAGGAAATCAAGAAGCAGGTCGAACAATCACCATCATTTATTTACAATATATTAAACCATAATGGAAAAATTATTACTTATAACAAGTGGTCATTTATTCGATAAGGAAAATAAACATGAGTTATTTTAAGAGCTATGATGAATCATACAGACTTATATATCCATATTAAAATGTGTACAGCCAGCAGTGTTATGTATCTTTTTGCCTTGTGTTTGTATTGAGTCAGGAACATGATAAAACACACACACCTTAAAATAAAAATTAATAATGACTGCATAGAACTAATGATGAAACCACTGACCTATCAGAGTTCATAAAAACCATGTCACACAAACGCTGGCTCCCTTTGAAATGAAATAAAATAAGCATAGAGTCGTTCCTCTCTACGCTTTTTTGTAAAACGGTTTGCATTTGGCAACGTTGCGAAATTCATTAAGGCTAGTCCATAAATACTATCATGAAAGCAAAATAAACACAGAAAGAGGTTTGTTAAGTGCAGCTCCGACTTAGAAACATACTTAATAAATGAAGGAAGGAAAGAATGAAAGTAGCAAATCTACAGGGATGGAAGGAAATAAGGAAGGAAGGAAGGAAGCAAAGCAAGATGGATTCACAGCATCTGTTCTTTTCATGTGCTCATGCCACTTGTGTGTTGTTTCGCCTGTATAAGATCAACATAAAGGCCGTTCACAGCTGTTAAAGGCGATGTGATTTCCAGTATTTAACCACCGAGACAATAATAGAAACGGGCAAGGTAATCGTCAATCTGCAACAAACTTAGGATCAAGTACAGTACATTCCCTTTGGAGATTCAGAATGTATGTTAAACAAAACGAGTGTACAAACAACGGCAAAAAAGGATGATGGTAACGAGCACAGTACTATCAGGTGAATGATATGTGACATCCCAAAATGTATTAAATCACAGTGAGGAAAAGGGAGAATCCGTGGGTGCAGCCTCCTTCAGCATGGAAAAAATAATAATAATTAACCCACTGCGCTGCAGGATCGATAGGGAACGACATCTCAGAGTCTCATGACACAGCGTCTCTGTGTGTGTCTGAAAGAAAGAGGGTGTTTGCGCTCATACCTGCTTTTCTAACACTACTTACTTGACTCCAGCTGACTTCTCCTGTAATCTCTGTACACACTTTCAACTAAAGCTTTTTTTTTTTTTGGTAGAACAAAATCTTTCCATTTTCATATTTTTAATGAAGTGCAAACAGGACAAATCTCCCCACTTTAGCTTAGCAAGCTAATCCCGGATTTTTCTTTAAGCTCAAGCTTGACTTGTCCTGGCGGATGGCAGCACGACTGGACAATAAGAGCAGAAACCTGGACCAATACTGCAAAACACTCTGGCGATGGAAACGCGACAAAAGCAGTTCCGCCCCACAAAAAAAAAAAAACTTCCAGTGTAGTGCGTCTTGGACACTTGATGGCATAAGTATCTATAACTCAATGCATGAAAGTAGAAGGAGCATCACTAAATTCAAACATACTGTACAATTGAAAACTGTGTGTGTGTGTGTGTGTGTGTGTGTGTGTGTGTGTGTGTGTGTGTGTGTGTGTGTGTGTGTGCAGTGCAGTGCAGTAAAGACATATATGGTGCTGTACAGTACTTCTCCTCAATCCTCAGATCCTCTCATTTGTATCAGAACTCAATCCAATTAGGATGCAATACTGAGTAAAGAATTTGTTTTTGTGAGTATGAGAGAGAGAACGAGAGATAAAGAGAGAGAGAGGAAGAGAGAGTAACTTGTGTAATTGCATGTTTTTGAGTGTACAGAAGGGTAACACGCGTCCTGCTTGCCCCGGTTGCTTAGGTAGCTGATCGAGGTGTATCAGCAGCGGGAGGAGCTTCGGGCTGTGTGGCGTCTTTCTTCTTTCTCTTCCTCCTCGTCCTCATCGGATCTGCTGAGGCAGTAGCGTCTTCGTCCGTAGGACGGGCTGTGGGATAAACATGGTCTGATTAAAATCGGAACAAACGTACGGCAGATTTTGTGAAGGCGATTTTGTTGTCCAACATACGGCTCTTCAATAAGAGTCTTGTTTCAATATTAGGATGTAAGATCGGTCAAAACTATATATCTCGGTCTATACTGTATATCTAGATGAAACTAGAGGTCTTTACGATTGCTTAACTTTCCTGCTTCTGACGCATCAATGTTGAGTGCCAGTGGTTTTAACGGTATGTCAGATTAGTGTACATTGGCTACCATCTCAGGAGAAGAAACAAAGGAATGAACACACGATCTGTCCCCTTAACCAGAAACTTTTAGTGTCACTATGGCTAATATTTACCTACACTAAAAACTCATTATGCGTTAGGTAAGCTTTTGCTGTACTTCACTTGTACTTGCAGTGTCTAGCAGGCTGCACAGATCAATGGTCTGTTTTAATTATAGCTGAATTAAAATACCAGAGGGGAAATCTATAGTTACCTCTGAATTGACTTCAGTTACTCCGTTGGCTATGTTTGTTCAGAGTAATTAATCACAAGGACATTTCAACAAATTAAACATAAAACCTCTTTTAAATTGGAATACGTGCAAAAGCAATTACTGATTCACTCGAGACGTGTTCTTAAAAATAAACTTCTGTTCGTTTTAAATGTACAGTAATTCATGCACACAACAAACCTGGAACTGGGAGAAGGTTAGAATGAATATGAATAAAATAAACTTTAAACAAAAAAATGCTCATCAGGTGAGAAATGTATTACGGTGAGATGGACCGGAGAGAAGAGTGTTTAGGGTTAGTTTAACACCATGCATGGAGCACACTTCACTTCAAACCAGGCATCACCTACTGCCATCTTCAGTCACTGTCTGCTCTGTAGAGATACTTCATCATCAAACTGTCCACGTTCTTCTTCCTTTTCTTTTCCTCTTTCTTGCTGAGTGGTGGCGCTACTTCAGAAGATCCTCCAGGCTCTATCTCGTCTTCAGAAGCTGATTCCTTCCTAACTGGAGCTCTCTTGACGCTGTTAGCACTTTTGTACGAGATTGTGGATGCTCCCGAGCTGGAATCCGACTCTGAGCTAGACTCAGAAGAGGAAGAGGATGATGAGGATGACTCCTTCTTAGACTTCTTTTTTTTGCCCTTTTTCTTGGACCTTCTTTTTCTACGCTCATTCTCAGAGGAATCAGAGCTATGGCTTCTCCGTTTCCTACTCTTGCTCTTCTTCCTGCTACGGGTGCTCAGACTGCTGCTGGAGCGATGGAAGTCCACGGCTGAGGCAGAGCGTCTGGAGCTCAAGGAGCTGCGGCTGCTGTCCCTGCCAGACCTCGAACACTTCGCCTCATCTTCTTCCTCCTCCCCACACTTGCTCGGCTTGCCGGTCTCGGCTTCGGAGTCTGCCAGGCTGCTACGCTTGAACTTGATGGGCTTGAAGTTCAACACCTCGTTGATGGCTGCCTCCAGGGCTGGGTCGAGGTAGTTGCGGTGGCTCACGGGTTTGAGGTCGGGGGCACTAGGTATATCGGGGTCGGTGGTTCTCGTTTGTGGGGGCACAGACATGCTACGGCCGCTGGAAGAGTGATGGGGACTGTAGGAGTTGGAGTGTAATTCACTATAAGCCACACTCATGGCATCATCATCCACATCAAACTCACTGAGGCGGCAGCTGCGGGCTAAAGACATGCGGGAATCGGCTCGGCTCACACTGCCAGGGCTCCTCCGGCTCGCACTGCCAGAGCTTCTCCGGCTCACACTGCCAGGACTCCTTCGGCTCACACTGCCTGAGCTCCTCCGGCTCAGGGATGGACTAACTGCTGAGCCACGCTCACTCTGGCGATCGTCGAGCCGAGACATACTGCGGCCCCGACTCAGCATGCTCGTAGAACTCACAGTGGATTTCACATCATCGTCATCATCATCATCATCATCATCCAACCAAGAGGCTCGGCTCGGGCCGACGGACGACACGACTGATTTGTTGTCCATCTCTGACCAGCGGCTGTCCATGCCCTTCCTGGCTCGGCTGGCTGCCTCAGAGTAAGCCTGCGAGATAACTGAGCCCCTGTCATCCAGATCATCCTTCCTCCAGGAGTTCACCGAGTACGAGTCCCTGCCATCGGACTGCTTGGCTTTGCTTTTGCGGAAGGATGAGAGTTCCTCGGAGTCATCCTTCTCCTTGAGGGCGCTAAAGAGTGAGCCCTCATCTCCTTTGCCACCGAGGGAATCCTTAAGGTTGGAGCGTTTTCTATAACTGAGTGAACTCATCACGGACACCGGCCTACTCTGGTCTAAACCTTTACCTTCCTTGCCATTCTCGTGCCATTCCTTCCCCTCTTTGGCATCACAGTTTGCAGCATATCTAGAGGAGTTGAAGGGGATGATGCCAGCATAGCAGAAAGAAGGATACAGAGATAGAAATAAAAAATGAGTTATGAAATGAAAAAAAAAACAAAAAAAACTGTGTGTGACATTAAGAAAGAGATTTCCACAAAGCATTTAAAGTGCAGTTACAGTTGTTTTGGCATGGCTTTGTCGGTCTCTCCATCACCTGAAAAGAAACACACTACTATTTCATTTTCTATGGATGGCAGACTGCATTAATCTGTACCGTCTTCACTTCGAGGAAATATATACTTAGATACGTTTGTGGGTGAATCCTCCGAGAAACCAGGGATTTATCTCAGAAATGGGAATTTGCCTTTTAAAAGCGGTTCCTAGTTATCTAAACCGAACCCGAACATAATTAGCTATGATTCAAATTCAATGATCAACTGTGCCTCCTTAAGCTCTTTACTTGAATCAATTCTAAAGATCCAGTGCACACAAATACCACTTGTATAATTTTCACTCTGATTGTCTTGCATAGTTGCTTTTTGAAAATAAAAGTTAATAATGAAATTCTGCATGAAAACCCTATTTCTAGGGCAAACACACAATAATGGAATATGAAGAAAGGGATTTTAAAGCTTTAAAGTTTTTTAAAAGTTGTGAGGGGCTCAAGAGGGAGGCTTAAATCTTCCGGAAAAGAGACAAATGTGGGGCAATCGAAGCTGTCAGCCAGCAGGCTCAATCTATTAATCTCTGGAAGAGGGGAGCAGGTGTAGGCAAGCCAGCTGGCCAACAGGCGTGTCGATAAATCTGCCAGGCAGGCCGCTGCTTCTAAAGAAGCCTCTGTCATCAAACCTTGTGGCAATGAGGAGAATTAGTGAGTGGGTAAGAAAAATATCCCTTCAAGCAAATGAATGCTCCTTTCCTTTCCCTGGCCTGCTTTATGTGCATGGGGGTATCTAGTTTGGACCGAACCATTAAATAGGCAACCGGAGAGGAAAAGGTAGCCTCAAACTACTGACCTTGAGCTCTTCAAGCTGCCGTCATCTGACAGATTTTTAGCTGAGCCTTTGGTTTTGGAGAGCCAGGACTTCACGCCATCAACTCGGTCCTCCACTTCGGAGCAGGAATCTGAGTCTCCTTCACTATATGAAGGAAAAAAAAAAAAAAGAAAGAAAGAAGGAAATGAAGAGTGTTAGCTCCCAGCTAAAAGCAGATTCTGTGGGGACTGTTAGTTTGGCAATGAGGAACAAACAAATGTCTTTATAGCACAGAAACAACAGCACTCGGACATGCGTTCAATCAGCAGAGGCCTATAAGCCTCAATGCCATTCTTTGTGTTAGTCAGCTCTCACGCTCGAGACCTTGCAGGCACTAGACATCCTATCTGAGCAATCTTTTTTTTTAAGAATTCATTAAAACAGCTTTTAACCCCAGGATAATAAAAAGTGAAGGCTTTAGAGTGCGTCTTTAAATTACAGCAAAATTTTAGAAGTTTTTTTTTTATTGTTAAAAATTATGAACTGCCAAACACAGCCCACAAATCCAGAAAAAAAAAAAGGCAACTCTTAAGGTCATGTGAGGAAGGGGGGGACTAGCTTCTAAATACTTTCAAAAGGGTCAGAAAATGAGCACTTGAGGAGTTTTAATTATCGTACATTGACTGCAGCATTCTGCAAACAGAAACGAAACAGTGCCAGTGGAGGATCAGTGGTGCTGTCGATAATTGGAGGGAAAACTTACACAGAAGTTCCCCAAGAGCAGGAACATTAATGGTCTGCACACTGAGCGGCTGACTGAATCTGGGTTCTGTTTGTTCATTTCTCAGACCAAGATAAAGCCCCAGGATTTATGTTTAGCCAGATCTGCAATTCAATTCTTCTCTGTCTCTTCAGATTAGTCTTATAGCTCAGTTATTGTGTAGCACTGTCTGTGGAATAGATTTTTTTTTTTAAAGCACCAGAGGATTCAGATGGTAGAAGAAGCTTCAATCAGAGTTGACGAACACAGAAAAAAACTCCAAATGAGGTCACAGCTACCAGTTCTACTTTTAATTGGGATTTCGATAAACATGCTTCTAGCTGTCTTCTGGGGGCCGACGAAGTCGATCCTCTGAAGAATAAATAACAGAGAATAAAGTTGCTACGGAATATAAAGTTCCTCCTGCTTTTCCCATATCCTGAACTCACTCAATATGCATATCAACATTCATATCATGACATTATACAGTTATCTAACACAAACACAACGGCGAAGTAAGAACTGAATTGATTCCACTGCAGTAGGTTGAAACGTTGGTACAGTAGGATGATTAATTTAGAAGCATGCCTTAAGCCTCACGCCCTTATCAAAGAAAAGACAGGTTGGCTCCGAGTGCTTCTGTATGTGCACTGATTTCAAACTGGCATCCTGAGTAGGGACGGAGGGGACATATTCTGTGTATGGAGCTCTGGAGCAGGACAGGACATAGGGTATTTTTTGATCACATAATTGTATCACGCACTCTGTTGCGGACTGCACATCATTAGGTAAACCGTACAACAGTCTTGGAGGTCAAACCAACACTTTAGCATATTACTTTCTGAATACGAACTTAGAAAAAAATGACATGTTCAGGAATAAAACGTGTAGAAATATTAGCTTTGGACGTTGCATGCTATAAACTGGTTTTCAATTTGCACAGCAACAAGGAGTGAATAATATACTTGCGTAACTGTACTTTAAAACGTAAATACTAATAAGTATGACTTTGGCATTTTTTTATTCAGATCCTATACAAATCATCAAGGCCACATTTCTCAATGAGTACATGCTAGACTATAAATTAATCAGTTTTAGTTTAGGATCCGATCATTTCAGGTTAGCGCCCAAACCAGTTTATCTTCTGTAAAGAATTGTGTCAACGTATCATCTGTGGTGACTTTCTCATGCTACACGATGTAGACAGAGCTAAATCTATCCATGCTTGTGTGAATAGGGACGTGATGTTGAGTGCACCTTTAGGTTATACTAACAAGATATATATATATATATATCTACATAAATAATAAAAGAAAACATGACATTAACTTAATTTTATCAGTTAACATGTTTTTCATTTACTTGACTTGAATAAGACTTTTGGCTGAATACTAACATTTCTACAAGGGTAAGATTTTCATCGATGTAGACTTAGACTTTCACTCACGCATCATATATACAGGAGGCCTGGAGCCAATTTCAATAGAATTAGGGCACAAGGCAGGGGACACCCTGGAGTCGGTGCCAATCCATCGCAGGGCACACACACACTCACATTCACACACTACAGGCAATTTAGGAATGCCAGTTAGCCTAATGCAAGTCTTTGTAGTACCCGGAGGAAACCCACCAAGCATGGGGAGAACCTGAGACGGGAATCGAACCAGGACCCTGGAGGTGCAAAGCAACAGTGCTGACCACTAAGCCAATGTACAGTACCACCTTAAGTTCACAAATTATGATTAGTTTATTTATTTGTGGGCAAATACTTTTTTTTACATGGAAAAAAAAATGCATACAAGTTTTCTTTGTTAAAAACACCAAGGTACTGCCATGAGAATATACCAACTCTACACAAGAAACTGGTTTAGGTCTGGGAGCCAATAGCAGACAGGTCTGGAAGGACTTTTTTTACCAGGTCATTTGCGAGTTATGCATTATTAAGCTTGCATGGTTAAAAGATTGATGAGCAACATGCCCTCCCCTTTCTCTGTCAAAAGCTGTTGGATTTCGGGAGTCGGAGTGTAAAATATTCAACAGCCACAGACACAATATGTACAGTACAGTATATACAGTATACTATAGGAGAGACAGGGAGAGAAAGAGAGGAAGTGGCTCTCTAGTGCCTACACATCTTTGTGCTGTCGTACAAACTGTAGAAAGTGCTGAGAGGTCCTGAAAACAATTGAACACAAGTTCAATTGAGGCTGTATTTGCACACACACACACACACATACTTACCAGTCAGTACAGTGACTACAGCCGTCCAAAAGCGTATTGTTAAGTAGAATGTACATACAGCGCAGAAAATTAAACAGGGATCATGCTTGGCTCATGTGGTCAGTATAGCATGCATGGTTTATACTGTATAGCATGTGATCTCGTGCAAAACAAATGGTGGATATAATCATATAGAAATGGGTGATGTTAATTGTCGTGTCTATGGAGTGTATTGCAGTATCACTGGGCCGTGGCCTAATTACCTGGACCCTCAGTATGATAAGCAAAACAAACAAAAAAAAAAAAACCTATACGATATTAATATCCTGTTTGCGGAGTCATATTCTCATAAAGAGCTTGGATACTGCAATATTATCCAAAGATATAAAAAACCAAACCAGGTTAAGGTGAGCTCAAACAATTGCTCAGGCTCCTCACGTTCTGTTCTTTCGTTTCTGATACTTAGTCACCATGTCTTGTAAGCTGGAAATGGAAGATGAATAATCAACAGAGACAGAAAGAAAAAGAGAAAAGTAAAGTGAGACGGGCATACATCAAAAACACACAAAAAAAAAACTGACAGACTGACAGAGAGACAGACAGACAGATTGATAAATGAAATGACCAAATTACTGAAAAGGATGAAATAAATATGAACTAAGGTCCAAAAAAAAAAAAATGTTGCAGAAGAAGTTGGTGTAAAGAAATTTTATCCTTGTTGAGCCTTTCTGTTATGACCTCGCCTTTAAGGGCAGTGGTGGCTCAGAGAGCTAAGGCACTGAGTCACTGATCGGAATCAGTGGTTCGATTCCCAGCTCAGCCAGGTTGCCATTGTTGGGCCCTTGAGCAAGGCCCTTAACCCTAACTGCTCCAGGGGCGCTGTACCATGGCTGACCCTGCGCTCGGACCCCAGTTACGCTGGGATATGCGAAGAAGGAATTTCACTGTGCTGTAATGTATATGTGACAAAATAAAGGCTTTGCTTTACTTTTTACTTTACTTTACAGGGTGCTTTTACAGTTCCTCACTGTAGCTCGTTAAAGGCTAGCAAGACCTAAAAATGAGTAAATCAATCAATCACTTAGTCTGTGAGTCAGTAAATCAGTCAGCAATACTGAGACTCAAATCAGTTTATCTTTGAATGAGTGAGTAAGTCAGTAAATCAGTGACTTGCTCAGTCAATTAGTCAATCGGGAGGTGATTGAGTGAGTCACTGAATCACTGAGTCAGTCATTGAAATGTGTGAGTCAGTCAGTCTTTGAATCTGCAAGTCAGTGAATAAATCAGTCAGGGTGTCAAAACTAAAATGTTCACTAGACAAAAAAGTTCACTAGAAAAGTAAACTAGCTTTTTATAAAAAAATTTAAAGAATTTTTAGTGATTATGATTTTTTTTTTTGTCCCTTTCAACTTTAAGTAAATTGCTTGTTGAAACGACATCATAGTGAACCAATCCAATTACCCTTAAATTCAGTGTCATGTGACTGGCTTTTTAACCACTACCTCAATTATAAGATATCATTCTGGATTAAAAAGACAGAAAATTGTACTGAAATAATGTAGTATCTATATTTAATTTTTTTTAAAAGCTCAGACAAAAGCATGAACCTCCCCAGATTTACAGAAGGTTCCCGAGGTAGAGCCAGCATGAATCGCTTGACTGACTGCGTGTTCAGTTGATTATGTTTTTTGTCATCTTTATCAGCAGGCGACGGAAACGTCAGGAAAGCCAAACAAACATGATTTGTGCTATTATACAATTTGCCTTAGGGATTAATAAAGTACTCTATCTATACATTTCTAGATAGGAACAGACTTTTTTTTTTTTTAACTTGACAATGCAAACTTACTGTGACAGCAGCTTTCTGCATAATTATGTAAAGCACTTTTATTACTAAAAGTGAAAACCATTAACATTGGCAAACATTTCATTTAACCGCTTATAAAATGCGTACAAATTTAATCGACATCCGGTTACTGACATGAATACTAATGAATTGATTATGAAAATAATTCTCAGAAAATAAAATGTGGGGCAGCAACTTGTCTGACTGATAGTTCAGACCAAATAGTTACAGGCGGCAGTGACTTGCTGTCCTGTACTGCAAGAAGAGAGAAAATAAAGAGAGAGAGAGAGAGAGAGAGAAAGATGGGCAGTACAGAAGTTTACCTGTTGATAAGATCCTCGTTGTCATCACTCTCCATCTCATCCTCGATAGCAGCCTGCAGGTCACCGATCCTTTTGAAGGCCAGCTTCAGGTCTGCCTGAAGACTCTGATTTGCAGCCTCCAAGCTCTCAATGTCCATTTCCTACGGGAACATGATGAGTTAGCACAGATACAAAACAGGACAAGTGTGATGTGCACTTCACAAATACTGTACTGTGCTCGTATTTCATGACAGACAGACTGACAGGCTGATGGATGGGCATCTCACCAGCTCGTGCTTTTTCCGGCTGGCTTCAGCCTCCTTTTTGGCCAGTTCTCCCATCTCCTCCTTGAGGTCACGTAGTTGCCGCTGCATTCGTTTGTTTTGCTCCTTCTCGCGGTTCTCACTGGTGCTACGGTGGTCACGTTCCTCAGTCAGTTTTTCCACGTTCTCCTTAAGTCTTGACACAAGACTCTACAGAACAGAGGAGTCCATTGAATTTACAGTATTAGAATCATCAACCATATGAGTCAATAATTATTGCCTTTTCATTCCTAATGCGTGCACTTTTAAATAAAAACATTAAATAAGAACATAAAGTTGCCAAGTATCTATTTTTTCCTGGCTGGAAAGTAACTATAGAAACTAAAGAGTGTGTCAATTTTCAGCCTAAAATTTAGCCATCTGATTACACCTATAACATGATAACTTAAATAGTGACATCTGAGTGTGTACAGCAGGTAACACACTAAAAAATTTTACACAGATAAAAGGAATATTATTAAAATGTTGTACTGGATGAGCTTTTGTTATTTTTTTCCACTTTCTATAGATCAGCTCAAAAACAAAGCCACACAAACTAAACAGTTACTCTTCCCACTCACCTCCAGACGTTTCACCTGCGTCTTCTCGAACTCTAGCTTGGTCTCTATCTCACGGATCTTGGCCTCTTGCCTGCTGACCAGAGACTTGTCCACCATCGACTGTTCCTGGAACTCCAATTGACTCTGCAGTGCCGTGAGCTGTCGAAGCATGCGCAAAGTCAGACGCGCTCTGATAAACTCTGGACGACAAAATTCATCTGCGTTTCTGCTGTGGGATCTGTACTGAATTGTGAAACTTTCGGAGCTGCGTATTGTTAATCTTGTCTGAAATGAGTCAAAACTTGTCTATGGAGAGTCGTCACGGGGTGTCTTTGTCGTGGCCTCCTTTAAAAGTGCTCCGCCACTTTCTATTGACCTGGGCCAGCATACTGCATTGGATTCTTAATTGCCAGCCTCTCGAATGCATTATTCAAAAGCCCTTCTGGCACCTCTGTTTTCCATCTCTGAGCATGCTCTCATTTATTTTCAAAGAGGTGAAGAATTTCGCAGCTCGGAATAATGACTGCTCAGATATTGACTTTTGAGCCAGGCCTGGAGCCGCTGCGTTTTGAACTGAACTTCAGATGAAACTGAAGATGAAAACAGGAGAGGCTTTGTATGTCCTTGAGTTTCTCGACCTATCCTAAGTGTTTGAGGCATTAATTTTTTTTCTTCGACAAAAGCAATTGGAACGAAATAGTCCAGCCTGTGGTTTAGCTCTTCTGGCCTGTTTATCCGCATATCTGTAAGTCTGTAGTAAGCGCCAGATTAGCTGACTGGAACAGCATGGATAATTGCTGAGTGACATGATCTGATCCTTATCTACAGCTTTTTGCTTTTTTGGAGCAGAGTGAGACACTGATCTTTTGTGCCCTGATCTTAATGTCTTGGGAGCTTTTGAGAACTGTGCAAGCTTACTTGTTTCATTTATAAGTCAAGCGCTTAATGAGACCTAATGATTTACAAAGAGTTCAGCTCTAATCGAGGCAGGCTCATACTCCATTTAGCTGTTCACGCTGTGTGTTACAACAAAACCAGTTCCCTAATAATGCAGTGGCCACCCTTCTCTTTGTCTGTGGACATACCTTCTCCTGGATTTCCTGTTTCTCCTTCATGACCTCCTCGAGCTGACTCTGGAGCTCGCTGACCTGAGCAAGGCTCTGAGAGGACTGTAAAGGCAGCAAAGAAGATAAAAGAGGAGTCAGTCGATCACAACACACTCAATGTGGAAAGTCCTATAAAACCATTACTGCATACGCTGCTGTACATTATACATCCTAAGGGACAAACTGTAAAACACAACTTGTTTAGTTTAATTATCCTTTTGGAAATTTATTAAGGCACACATAAGGCAGTGTTTTGAACGAAAGGTAGATGAACGTGTGTGTGCCGATATGAACAGACTTATCAATAATAAAATGCAGACATAATCCCTCAGAAATGCAACAAACACAAAAATATGCTAGCTAAATAAACACTACCTTTTGCGATGCAAAACACACACTGACTTGAGCAGCTTTATTTCAGTCATAAAACAATATACTGTAACATGTTTTTGCTGTGCCGTTTTGTGTGTGTGTGTGTGTGTGTGCATAAGAATGGCATTTCAATGAATGCCATTACAGAACCATGCCTTTTGTTTTTTTCTTCTCTCCCTTTAAGTTTTTTGTGTGAGGAATCTGAGTGAGGTGTGAACAGTTGAGACATCAATAGTAGTCCTGGCGAAACCTGGTGACATCTGAGCCAGGTGTCAATAAGTCTTACATATTCATGAAAAGTCGTGGATTATTGAGTGAAAGAAAGGCTCTCCTGAAAAAAGAGAGTCACTTTACTCCAAATAAAAAAGTCTTTTTGAGTGTTATAATTTAGACATCATTTACACATGAATCTAACATATTTCCTTCAGCTACAGTCTGCCCAGTGTTGAAATTTACACAAATTTTTAGAAGTGCACTGAATTACTGCAGGTCTCCAGATGGTTTTAATAAATCTGTAGATTAAAAGAGAACCTGGGAGGTCCACCTACTTTTAAAGGAAGAGGAAATTGGATTTTTTTGAGTAATTAACCTACTCCAGAGCTTTAAAAAAAAAAGTCCAATATGCAACTACCTATACTAAGAACAAATCTAGTTTTCTGGCATCTCAAGCGACAGAGCAAGCTAGGGAACTGTCTTTCAAAAGCACGGTCATTACCAAATCATGGAACTAGTGACTTTAGTTAACACCAATAGTGAACAAAGAAAATGTTATCCTCATTTCTGGACTTGTTATACTGTTATAAATTCCTGATCATTAAAGGAACCGCAATAAGAATGTATAAAGAAGCTGAGACACGGTGCTCCTTCAGGTCAAAATGGGGTCCTATAAGATGGAATATATTATAGTTACGAGATAATCTTTCGGATTAAAAGATGGTCTTTGAATAACAGAGAATGTTCGCTTAAGAAAAATGCAAGACACGTGCAACAAGCGCAATATTTCTTAAATAAATGATGATTAAGTCCCCATCATAAACATGCTGCCGTTAGCCCAGAATATGTGGGAATAAATAAATAAATTGTGGGAATAAATAAATAAATTTGAATCTGAATAATTGTAAAGGTGTTTGAAGGTTCATGATCAGAAGCCAGTGAGGTTACAACTGGTAAAATTATATCAGTAATCAGCTGCATTGTGTAAAACTCACTTATGTGGGTATGTTATACCTGTATATACATACGGCCATGTAACTGTAGGAAAGACTAATGAATTGCTAAATAGAATTCGAAGCAGAGAAAGTGACAAGAATGAAAGATTGATATCCAGACTCGAACCCCTAGCCATAAAAATATATTATACCTGTGCTTTTTTTAAACACTCCAACAACTGTAATGATAATTACACAATAAAAAAGGAAAATAGAAAAGACAAAAAAAAAAAGTGCAAACAACCTCCACAACGGAAAAGAACACAGCAGTAAATTATATTAGAGTAGGAAATAATGACATGAAATAATGACATGAGCTGTGCAAACATTTAGCGGCAAATAGATCAAAACCACTGCAAAACATTTTGCAACTCAGATTTTCTTCTTCTTCTTCCAAGTTTTCACAAAATAACAAACCTAAAAATAATACTGTGCAGCCAGGGACCGGTGCCATTAGCTGGTGCTGTTTCTAAGAAACTGAATGCTGGTGTCAGGCTTTATACACACCCTCCTGCTTTCAAATGTATTGACAAGGTTGAGAAGGAGGCAGTGTGCTACATGGGTCCAGACAGGAAAAAAATAAATAAAAAATTAGTTACCTGGGCAACAGCCGCTTTGTGCTTCTTCATGAGCTCGTTCATGTCCTCCTGGTCTTCCTCCATGCGTGACTGCAGGTCGTTCTTCTCCCGCTGAACACGGCTCAGTTGCTCCTCCAACTGGGAGAGAAAACCATAAAAACAAGCAGCACGGCGGATCAGGATTTACATTTATTGGTGTTTCTATTTTGCTTTGCATAAAAAGAAAATATCTAGAAATATGAGAGATCCTCTCAAGGGGATACATTGGTCAATATTTCAAGTAGGTGAGCCGAAGCCTTTGATTAAGTTTCTCTTTTGTGTGTGTGTGTGCGCGCGTGTGTGTGCCCGTGTGCCTGTGTGCCTGTGTGCGTGCGTGAGCATGTGTGTTTTGCTTTCCCTTAGACGAAATCCCATTAGAATTCAGGACACATGCACCCCACACACACACACACACACACACACACACACACACACACACACACACACACACACACAATAACAACTTTTACTATTAGTAGCTAAAAGCTGGTACTTCTAAACCTGCTTTCTCTGGGAGCGTCAGAGGCTTTAATTCCATTCAATAATAATTACTTTTACAATACAGTAAAGCAATCTCGGAAGAATAAGAGCGAGGTTTATTAATAGGGCATGAAAATGTGAATATCAGAGAAAGCGAATTAATTCATTAACAGAGAAGTGGGAAATGAAATGGAGTTTAGAAACAGTGTCGCTGTAGAGCTTTCCATCTTACTCGCATGTTCCAAAAAAAACGACAGAGATAGCTAATGGCCTGAATCGGTTTTCCTTTCAGTCAACCGTCACGATAATACGAGGCTTTATCGTTACAGTTTAACTGTCGATGTGTATGCTAATTGCGGTTTTACACGCGCTAAAATGGACGGTAAAACTTGTGCTTGGTTAATTACAAATCAACTAGTCAGACATCCGCGATTTCAGAAGAATTCCACGTTGGCGCTTCTTTTGCTGAGAAAAATATAACGACGGTAAACATTTATAAAAGTACAAAAGCGCTTTGAGCATGCAGGAGAATGAATCATAAATCACAGTGAGCACCATCAGTAGGGAGCTATTCAATCTGCCTGTCATTTCTAAATTCCTCCTGTGTCTGGATGCAACATATAATCCGCTTGTCAAATGGAAATGGCTGGAAAACAAGATAAGTTAACGGCGTAAAAAAAGGCTCTTTAACGTACTTTTAAATATCAATACCCAGACAAAATACGGTGCTGACAATTGAGCCTGTCTTAAGCTTTTCCAGTGATCCTCCTCATCCATTTTCCTTTGCCTGATCTGACAAGCACGACTCTGCGTACAGGCTCCTTCTCCTCATTCAGTTCTCACCTCTAGTACACACTGTCTGAGAAACTCTGCTGATTTCCAAACATATCTGGGCAACGTGTAATTCCTCGAGTTTGAGAGAAAGAAAATAAAAAAAACTATCTCTGATGGGCCATGAAAGATGTACAGGTACTGCAGAATGAATCACACGCATATTAGACCGGCTGCTTATCACCAGGCAGGAACGTCGAAATTAAAAGGTAACTGGAGACGGTAAAAGATCGGTATACTGGATCTGTTAGCTCATTGAGCTTTGCCTGAGTCCAGCTGACCAATCTCTATCTGCATTTGATTTCTATATGCTATTAAAGTCGTCCTATCCTAATCGTGATGTTTTACATGAACCTTCAGATGTCATCATTTCACCCCAAAGTGAAATGATGGAAAATATGCTAGGTGAGTCCGATAGAATGATGAAGAGCACCGAGCACTGACACAAAACAGTTCAGGATACGGCACATATGCCACAGTGAAACGCTCCATGTTACCACACTCGACTGTGCTGTTTTCACAGATAAAAACGACTCAATTTGACACCCAATCAGACGGTTTCTCGCTCTGTAGGAGCTGTAAACGGAAAACAGAATAATAAAGATAGGGCACCAAAACGACGTGTGTAAAATCACAACCATTCATCTCTCTTCCAATATCTTTTTTTTTTTTTCCTCCCAACCTGCTGCTGTGTGAACTCAATTATAAATCCTCCTTTCAGGCTGCAGAAGGAGCCGCTCATGACAGCGTTATTAAACTGTAATGTATTTCAGGGTGATGTGTCTTGTTCAAATTAGAGAAGGAATCAGAAACATGCCTTTATGGGCAGGAATCATTTTCCTGCTGTAAATTATTGAACTGATATCCTGACCAGCACTGATGATTTCCTGTACGTGAGAGAGGTTTTCTCTGCTGCTTCACTTCCAAAACATGAATTTTAGCTCATTTTAGCTCACATAATTAATATCGTTCCTAGAAGCCCTAACTGTTCCTCTAGTGCTGTGATATTTTTTGATCCTTCATTCTTTAGACGTTTTTCCCCAGTCTATTTAAAAATACTTAGTTTCATAAACCCACGCACAATAACTTCTTGCTTCCTTTGGATCTGGTGAAACTCTGAACACGTTTAACACCCTTAACACACTGTGAGATACTCTAAAACTATCAAGTGTCCCTTGTTTCTTATTTGCCCACACTTACAGCCTGCTTGGCTTTGGAGATGTCATCCATCTGAACATGAAGGTCCTCGATTTCCACCTCCATGGCCTTGCGGGCCTTAACTGCAGCAGCACAGGTGAACTCTGACTCCTCCAGCTGGAACACACACACACACACACACACACACACACACACACACACACACACACACACACACACACACACACACACACACATTATAGAGTCACTCCAAGAACCCATATTGTAGCACCGGATGCCGCCTGCTACATTGAGCTGATTATGGGAAATTATGGCACCTGGTTTTTCAGCTGGGCAATCTCCCTCTTGCTCGGTGCGTTGTTCTTCAGGTGGTCCAGCATGATCTGAGCATCAGCAAGAAGGGCTTTGGTGCGCTTCAGGTCTTTCCTGAGGCGCTTTTCTGTCTCCACATCTCTGTGGCTAACCTGGAATGCAGAACACGACATTTACTCTGCTTTGTATATATAGTCCAGGTCAAGCAATATAAAGAGCACATATAGGACCAAATACACTGGCAAAATATATTCGCAAAATATACACATACAAACATGTATGTATGTGTGTGTGGGATCATATACACAGTTGAAGTTGTAAGTTTATGTACACTTGTGTTGAAGTCATTAAAACTGTTTTTTAACCACTCCACAGATTACATGTTAAACAGCAGACTACAGGTAATCCTCGACTTACGAATGAGTTCTAAACACGTTCATAAGTTGGATTTGTTCTTAAGTCCGACAAAGTACGTCTTATACGGCTTTGACACGAATATAAAATGTGAAGCATACTAATCCACTTGACTAAATCTCTGTCCCCTTTTCCCATACTGCTATCATGTAGCCAAAAAACGTAATTGCACCTAAGGAGTACTTAATCTCACAGTGTTGTCTCTGCACCTTTAAATCACGAGAGACTCCCCGGACACCATTTTGTCTCAGAGCTGTTTTCCACTGTAAACTGTTTCATTGAGGATTTTAGGATGTTGTTGAGGAAATTAGGATTATTCACCATCAGGACAGCTTTACAGGACAGCCAGTTTCTATCATCACACGCCCCCCCTCCCCCCTCCACACACACACACATTTACAATATACGGGACTTTAGACATTTTACACATTCACTTACACACTGAAAATATTGTATATAATTGTAAATATTGGTATCTGGTGCACTGCAGTGTCTATTTTTTGTACAATACACATGAGGTTTTTTTGCATCTACAAATGTTCATAGAATCGTGGTCCGTTCGTATCTGCGGAAATTGGTAACTCTGAACTTCCTGTATTTGGCAAGTCTCTAGAACATCTACTTTATGCATGACATGAGTATTTCTTTTCCTACAACTGTTTACAGATAGATTATTTTTACTTATAATTCACTGTATCACAATTCCACTGTTTCAGACGTTTATATACACCCCTTTAACTGGGCCTTTAAACAGCTTGAAAAATTCAAGAAAATGATAACCTGGCTTTAGAAGCTTTTGATGAGATAATTAATCATTTGAGTCAATTGCAAGTGTACCTGTGGACGTACTTTAAAGCCTACCTTTAAACTCTGTGCCTCATTGTTTGACATCATGGTGAAATCTAAATAAATCTACAATGCCAAAATCTCAGGAGAAAAAAAACACCATGGGACCATGCAGACATCACAGGACAACATCAAAGGACTTTGTGAAGACACTGGAGAAAACGGGTACAGAAGTATCTATGTCCACAGTAAAAGGAGACCGATATCGATGTAAACCTGAAAGGCTGCTCAGCAAGGAAGAAGCCAATGCTCCAATACTGACATAAAAAGCCAGACTATGGTTTGCAGCTACAAGGGGGAACAAAACAACCTTACTTTCTGCAGAAATGTCCTCTGGTCTGATTAAACAAAAATGGAATTGTTTGGCCATAATGAGCATCGATATATCTGGAGCTAAAAAGGAAGCATAACTGGTGTACTTCACAAAAATACTGGAGATGGCATCATGAAGAAGGAAGGTTATGTGGATATATTGAAGCAACATCATAAGAAATCAGTCAGGAAGATAAAATCTGGTGGTGACTGGTTATTCTAAAAGGACAACGACCCCAAGTATACTTCCAAAGATGTAGCAAAATGTCTTAAGGACAATAAAGTCGAGGTATTGGAGTGACCCTGACCTCAGTACAATAGAAAATGTGAGCAAGAACGTCTACAAACCTGACTCAGTTACACCAGTTCTGTCAGGAGGAATGGACGTAAAACTCCAGCAACGTATTTTAAGAAGCTTGAAAGGCTACACAAAACATTCGACCCGAGTTAAACAACTTGAAGACAATATTACCAAATACTATTTAAGTCTAGTTAAACTTCTGACCACTGGGAATGTGATGAAAGAAATAAAATGAATCTTTCTCTCTCGTATCATTCTGACATTTCACACTCTTAAAATAAAAGTATTGATCTTAACAGACCTAAGACTTAGAGTTAACACTAACTTTTAAATGTATGTAAACCTTAGATAGCAACTGTGTGAGTGTGTGTGCATTGGTATTCTACCGGAAGGGAGATAAAAAGAGAAGAATGGAAGTAAAAGTGTTTACTACAGTATATACCTGGTCTTGAGCGGTCAGCAGCTTAGCCTCTAGCTCTCTCCTCTCCCTAAGGACCTTCTGTTTATCTTCGTACTCCTCCTCCAACTGGACCTCCATCTGCTTCAGCTACACAAACAAACATGGAAAAACAAAACAAGAACAATCAGAATGCATTATAATAGAAAATACAATTGGGGCCTCCGAGTGGCGCAGTGGTTAAAGCGCTCGCCCTATCATCCGGAGATGGCTAGTTCGAATCCCGTCTAGAGAGGTCTAGAGAGATCTGATTGGCCGAGCTCTCTCAGAGGGGAGGGATGAGAGGTGCTCCCACATTAATCACGGCTCTACAGCCAGTCAGGGGCGTCTTTGAGCTCACGCAAGCGGAACAAGCGGATAGCGCTGTCCTCCGAGTGTGTTACGCCTCCCCCAATGGTGCGCGAGTCTTCGGCCCTCCCGGCTGAGTGGTAGTAGTAGCCTTAATGTGGGAGCCCCCTAGTGACGAGGAGGAATTGGACACGACTAAAATTAGGGAGAAAATCTGGGAAAAATAAAAAAAAAACAACAACAAAAAAAAAAAGAAAATTAAATTAAAAACGCAATATCTGTAAACATTCATAATCATGATTATTGATTAGCTGAGAGTGTTTTCAGCATACAGTACATTACACTGAACGATAGAGGGGACAGTGTTTGGCACTGACCCAATCTGAGTGTGTTTTTAGCAGATGATGACTGAGGGGAGGATTTGATTTGATGCCTGTAAGGCTAAGAGCGCATGGTTTGTATTGATTTCTTGCTAAATTCCCATTGGAACATTGGTACTACCATTCTGTAAAAAGGTTTGTCCATCAGGTTAGACATGCTATAAAAGTGGACAGTAAGTAGAAAAAAGTACAATAATTCCCTCGCGGCAGCAGGCGGCTCAAGAACAATAGCTGTTTCTGGAACCGCGGCTTCCATCAGCATAAATCATCGTCAGCCTTGTGACCCAGAGATAACCTGGCTATTATCATGAAGCATGTACTTATTAGTCATCACATTACAGACGACATCTTCACTTTACAGTACTCACTTTTCATGAAAGCATTACTGTTTTTTTTTCTTCCTTTTAGAGACAATTAAGCTACAGTAGACTTTTAGTGATGTGTGCATAACTGAACCAAACAGCATGCTGAGGCTCTTCCACTCATCTGAAACCAAGATTTGGGATACTTCCATGTAGATACTTCCATCTTACCTTCTTACTACACGACTGTCTGATCTCCTCCACCTCGTCGTCTTTGCTCTCAATCTCTTTGGAGTGCGTCTGTCTCAGCCTCTCCGTCTCCATCTCCAGACGTAGCTTGGCCTGCATGATCATACGCAGTACATCAGTGCGAGCCAATCCATACAATCCTACAGCATGTGTTTATGCCAAACAACAGTATGAACTAAGCAAGCAAAGAAATGATGAGTGTGCACCGTCTGGATGAATATTTGCAATGTGCGAATGTGCATGTCGTGTGGTAATTATGCGTGACGACTTGGCATTATTGAAGAGATGAATACATTACACATGAGTTGCGTTCTTGACACGAGTCCCATGTAAATGAAGCTATTTACTTCAGGGAGCCTGCACTCCTTTTTGTCTTTGTTAGCGTACCTGCTCCAACATTTGAATAGTGCCTGCTTGCTCATCGAGCTCCTCCTCTTGATCTTTGACTTTTGCCTCCAAGTCCCGGAGCTGCTTTTTAACCTTGGCTAGAGACGCCTCGTCCTTCGATTCCTGAGAGTTCAGATCCTGCAGCTCGGCCTCCATCTGCTCCAGCTTCACATTGAGAGCGCACATCTCCAGATCCTTGTCCTGAGTGAAAAAATATTCAGTTTTTAGGTTCTCAGGAGCTCTTATTGTGATCTGCACTCAGTTCCACACAGACACACAAACACCTCACAGTCCTCGATGCGGCTCTGTGAAATACTTTATTATTAAGGATCCCTTTGACTGACATGCAGTTAACTATGAACTTCAGTATAAATATTCCATGAGCACATGGTTTATGCATGTTTCTTTCAAAATTCTAAATCAAACTAGCCAAACAACCAGTTACCGCATTAACCGATGTCCAAATTATCAATGATTACATGTAGAACTCTAAACAGTCCTTGTATGCTTTTCAATACCCTTTAAATATATATATTTCGATCAATGCAAAAACATTTGCAAGAACACAAAACCAGTGGCAGAGGCATGATGAGCGCCACAATGACCAGTATAAATAAACAGCTTGATTAACATGCCACTTGATAAACTATTCAATGCTGTAAACAGAAATGACTTATATACTAACTTGTATTACTTACAGGATAAGAATTTTTTATTTATGTCAACTAATGCAGCATGTTGTTGCATAACATAACCTCAACATAATGCCAGATGTAATAACTAGGCTCTGTTTCTTAAAAGATGTGAAAGCAGAGGATGAGAAAGTGCGAATCAGCTGACCTCCAGTTGCTGTCGGAGGCTAAACACTTCTCCGGTCAGTACATCTTTCTCCCGGCTCAGCTTCTCACGCTGACTTCTTTCTTTCTGCACCTCCTCCTGGGCCTGACTCTGCTCAGAGTCAAACCTGCACACACACACACACACAATTTTTTTTCTTTCTGTCCTTTGACATGAATCCAAGAATATAAGGAATACTGAGCCTTTGACATCAATAACATAATAATAAATCTCAACTTAAAACCTGTTTATTCAAGAAATGCTAATCCTACATGATGCAAAACTGCACACAAATCTCCATTGGGCTTAGATCTGTTGATTAAAATTATTTAAGCCATGAGTAACAGTGCTACTGAGATTATTACTACTAACTACATTTCGGCGTTGATCTATGTTTCTTAGAACGGTTATAATTATATTGATGCCTTTCAGCACCAAGCATGAAGTGATCCCATTTTTTTCCCATTACTATGAAACTACTAGACTGTCTGCATAAATATCCCACTTAGGATCATTTAAGATCATTTATGATCATTTACGTTCACATGCATTGCCTATAGTGTCAGTTTACCATCACAAGCAATTTATTAGTCACTTTTTTATGTAATGACATGACAGTTAAAACCCAGAGGGGCAGGCTTCGTCACTTTGATAGACATTAATAAAGAGGAGAGTGTGTGAGTATCGGCAGCTCAACATGGCTACCCTGGAGCTCTCGTATGTCCCAAGTGTGGTGACGGCATTCGTTAATTCAAGAGCCAGTCGATGCTCAACTAGCTGTAAAACGTGCATCAACTCAAGCTCGCCCACTTAGAACCCACATTTACTTTCTGCAGACGAGAGACTTCACATTTCTTTTACCAATCAGTCTGTCTATCAGCTACTGCGCATTTTGTCTTTTTTTTTTTTTTTTTAGGGGTCCATGAGGTGACATTGAGCTTTTAAGTGATTTAGGAATTGCGCTTCTTTTTGTGAGAAAGAAAGAGGCACAGTGCCAGATACTCTCACAGCTCTTACTGCCAGCACTACGCAACAGTCTCACAGTGTCTCCTTTAGGATTCTCAATGGCCAGTGCCAATAGTCATAATGTCCTCGATATCAATAAATCCATGGGTTGTTGTTAGTGGATAACTGCCAAGTCTTTAAAAGGTTTACATGAGACATGATCATTTTTAATGTTTACACTTGAACTGCTATAAACATAAAGTCAGGTCCAACAATTTTGGAACAAAGATACACTTTTTAGCATTTGGCCTCTGTACACCACCACATTAAATTTGTAATGAAACACCCATAAATAATGGAACAAATGGCTGACCAGCAGTTGCATATGCTAGTGGTGGTGTACAGGGACCAAATGCAAAAAAGACTTCCAATATCTATGGACCTGACTGTATGTAAAAAATACATTTCAATGGAATGTTCTCCATTGGTACTTTGCCACTGATATTCTGTCCACGCCTCCCTTCCTTTCAACCTAAGTTATGTTTAACTGCTGAGAGAATCTGGGAAACCTTTTAATGCTTCCAGACTTACTTCCTCTGCTTCTTTTCCAGCTCGTGGTTGCGACTTTGCTGGCCTTCGAGGTGGAGTTTGGTGTCCTGCAGCTCGGCTGTCAGCTTCTGGCATTTCTTCTTTAGCTGCTGCGCCACACGCTGCACCTCCTCGTTGTCTGCCTGCACATCTGTCAGCTAGCAGACACAAACAAAATGTTCAGAGCCGTCTTAGTTCGGTTTGGTTCAAGAAAAACCCAAGCAGGTTCTGGAGAGAGAGTGTTTTATCCAGATTTGTTAATTGTGGCACCCTGCTGGCACCCAGTCTTGCTTCACTCATGGTGAAAAGCAGCATAATTTCATTGCGACTCCATGATCTATCATAAACTCTGAGCAGGATCTGAGCTTTCTTCCACTTGTATTATTGTTAACAAAGTGCATGAGGGAATTGTCCATGAAGGTGTGCATGTGTGAAGGCAGGTGTCATATCTGCCTACCTGAGTATTTATTTATGATGTGTACTGTAACTGGCATGTCATGCCCACGAAGTCATTAAGAGTCGTTTTTCTTACACGATATTAGCTTACCCGTCGTTCGAGCTGCCTCTTGTTCTGCTGCTCGACCTCCAGCTTGTCATCAAACTCTTGCTGCAGCCTCTTCTTAGTGAACTCGATCTCTCGGACCGCTCGCTCATACTTTAGTCTCCACTCTCCACCTAAACAAGGCCACAATATATAATACACATACGTTTATATACATATATATATTTTTGCTCAACCTATACTACTTGAACTGAGGTCAGATTTAATTGGTCTCAAACTGATTATTGAAGTACAGATTCTATAGCAACAGTCAGGTGTGTGTGTGTGTGTGTGTGTGTGTGTGTGTGTGTGTGTGTGTTGGGAGGGATTTGATATCATGTCACTTTTTGTGAAATAAAATGATGTGTATAAACATTTTTGGAAAAAAACTTCCAGTGTTAGGGTTAAAGAAAAGTCAGAGGTTTTACATTTTCTATCTTTTTTTTTTATGTAAAAGGAGAAACATTGTGTGGTAAGAGAGGTACAACACCAACATAACTGTTCCTAACAACACCATGCTGTATTTTTTTTCTATATACAGATAGCTTGGTTAGTTACTATGTGAGAATAAAGCACATTGTTGACATTAACTAAACAAACTATAGTTGATGTCAACAATATATATACACACACACTGTTACCATGTGAGAAATAAAACAACATGGTGTTGTTAGGAAAAAATGTCAACGATATAATTTATTTCTCTTACCTCACATATATCGTTTTAAATTTTAAGATGATAGAAAGAAACAAAAAAGACATAAATAGCAAAAGTTTAGGTAATCAGCTGTGAAAATATTGTATACTGTAGATGATGGGGTGGGGGGGGGGCACTATTGCTGTAAATGCATTATAATGTTTGGTGAGTGACTTCACAGCTCTCTGTTGAGAGGGTATGAAACTCTATAGTGGATCACATTTACACCCTGAGAAGGTGAGATTTTCTTTGCCTTTTTTTTTTTTTTTTTTACCAGATACGATCGTGGCTAAGATTGACCTGTGCTCTCAATTTTCATGAAAGTCATGACAATCACAGTGACCAATCAAACAGAGCTAAAGTGGAAGGAGATATGTGACAACCACTCATATTATGGTAAAAAAAAACTAAACAAAACACAAAAGACAACAGATGTACAGTATTTGGCTTGAAATATTACTTGTTGCGGAACAGCTGCACATACAAAACATCTGCAGCCCATGCCTCACAGACGCGGTTTGTTTTAATGCTGTTTTTTGTGTGTGTTTTGAGGATTGCAAAATTGCAGATGCATCAAAGAAATGGTGTATCGATATGCACATCTCAAAGCTTAGCATAATTTAGGCATTACATTCACTCATCGTACTGTTAAAAAAAAGGGGGGGGGGGATCAACGATTTCAGCCTGGACATTTATTAGCTTTGACAGATTTATATAAACCCCTAATATAATATAAGAGCATTAAGCAATTTTACGCCACCATCAGATTGGTTTGTGGCACAACACCTGGAGTGTGTTCGATATTAAATTTGTTCTCTGGATTTTTTCATTCTGCAATTTACATGAATGACAGCACAAGCTTGGAGGTGTATCCACAACAGTGTGACTGCTCTCATATTGTTACATGAACAATTTCTGAAAATAACGTCATAAATAATTATTTTGCTTTTATTGCCCACTACTACTGTACAGTACTGTGTGTGTTGCTGCTTTACAACAATGAAGAACTTTCTCAGAGACTTGCTATGTGGTGAATTGCCAAATTCTCACGGGATGGAAAATGAGATACAGTTTTGATCACCCTGACGTGAAAGGAAATACTCACCGGACGTGATGAATACTTTCCCGGAGTGATTTTTGTAACCTGTTTAACACTCTTTTGATATGACGAGTTTCATCCACGGTGGTTATAGTTGTTACCCAAAGCAATACATATTTTATAAATATCAAAACCTTCCCTTTAGAAATCAGAAACAGTTTTAAGAGATCTATTCTCTATGTCTGATGTAAATGTATGAGCCTTTGCTGCCGTTCTTTAAGACTTAAATTAGCAGGAAGAGCTCGACACTGCGCTCTTATGGATTTGTGCGACGTGTATAATGAGAAAGAGAGCATTTAAAGGAGCATTAACTTTGTACACGATGGCTGAGGGAAAGCTTTGGTCACGAACAAGCGTTCTAGATTTTATTCAGTCAAGTATTATTTATGAGCCGCCCACGAAAAGTGATTGCATCAAAATGGCTGTAACTCCTGAATGGTTAATACCACACTGCTATCTTGAGTGTGTCATAATTTATTAATAAAAGAAAATTCCAAAATCTATGGAGCTGACTGTATATGTAAAAAAAAAAAAAAAAAAAAACGTTTTAAACATGGTTATTTTTAGACATGGTAAACAAGAGAGCAGACTAAATGTATTAATAATCAGCTGTTGGCTGTTTAATGAATTATAAACTTATTTAAAGTTACAATTATAACAAGGTTACTCTTTGGAGTTAGAATTAACAAACATTATTAACAGTCTGTCACTGGTCACTACAATTACATTCACATTTATATTTTAGTCCTTTAGTAATATCACATATGGATTTTATAAAATTTTACCTCTTTGACACATAATGATGTTGTTTAAAAGGGATGTCTAGACGAATTAGTTTAAACAGAGCAGAGGTTTAGAACTCGACACAAGGACTAGGCAGGCTGATGTGCGAGTAGCAAGATGGACAAAAAAGAGAAAAAAAATCACATGGCAATGTGGCATAGCTGTACAAGCTCTAGGAAATTTTTAAAGTACCATGAAGAAGTGCATCAGATCGGATGGAGAGGAACTGCAGAGAAGTGGAATAAATTTGAAGCCCATCTTTCACCTCGAGTATCATCCATCTTGATGCACTCGTTATATGATAATTTATCAGAACCTCTCTTTCCATTTCAGTAAATGAAGGTCACAGACCTTTTAGAGGTCAGGTAATACTTTCTGAGTAGTGCCATCTAAAAGGACAGACACGTACAGGAGGGCTATACTTCACATGAGCTGTTTTCTTCGGATAGAAGAAAAAGAGAAAGACGTCAGTGCAGCGCGGCTGGTGTGGAGCTGCACCCCCAATCCGGCAGATTTGTCTGGAGGTTACAAACCCGAGTCCCGGCAGCCCACCTGAATCCGGACGGTAACCCAGCCATTCTCAAGTCGCAGTCAGGCACGGACTCGCAAGATTTTGAAGTCTCTTAAAATCCCCTGAGTGCTAAACATAGTCACGCGACAGATGGAAACTGCAGCCTCAGCTATAAACTCAGGAAACACATGCTGCTCTTCGCTTAGTCAACTCCTGAGTTATTGGGAGCTTTCATGAGGATAGGCGAAAACGTTCGTACGAGGTGTTTATGCATAGAGTGACATCATAAGAGATAGAAAGTCGCGCTGCCGGCACTGACTCCACTCGGCTCTGCCGTATCGCTCTCTAGCTCATCCTGGAACTCTGCTCAGATTAAAATATGCCGCTGGATCGTTTGTTGTTCTGTGCCTGATGGTCCGGGGTTTTAAATTATCGGCGGTGTGATTTTCTTTAAACTACAAAGTTATTTCGGCTGAGAAAAACTTCGCCTCTGGAGATAACGACCCCGAACAACATCCAAATCAACAGAGAAATTGGTACACGGACACGAAATCAATGTTCATCAAAATCCAGCGCAGACTTGAAGCCTGTTTGAAAAAGCTGTGATCTGAATCCAATTTCACATGACCAAACAATAATATAAAAAGGGCTTAAAAGGTTCTGAATGGAGGACATGAGCCAGAATCTTTCAAGTGTCACCTTGTTAGATAAACGATACTGATGAAAGTGACGCAGTGCTGTTATTCATTGTAGAGGAGTTAATTGTGTATAGAAAAACATTCATGGCCTGATTAAAAAAAAAAAACTATAAAAAAAAAACTATACATGTCCGTATGTTCAGACTCGAGATATCACTCATGCACGTGTCATTTCTGCTCTTTCACTTAAAGCGTGCTAAAAGTTGAAGACTTGTTCGTATACTTCAGTGAAATGACAGTGGTGTGTTCCGTGTATTGTGTTGAGTGCTTTCAGCAGGAAGCGCCGTCACTTGCCTGTGTCATCATCATCCATCTCTCCGTTAAGCTCGGAGGCGTGTATGAGCCGAGTCTCCATCACCTCCATCTCCATCGACTCCATCTGCTTCTTCATAGAGTCATACTTGGCCTGATGGGTGCACACACACACACACACACACACACACACACACACACACACACACACACACACACACACACACAGAAGCTCTTAGATCTGCTGGTAAATACCATCTGCTCAAAAAGAAGAGCTCTGTACCTCACAGGCCAAACAAATAAAAACACATATGTACTGTACATATACTGCAGAGATGAGCACAGAGCCTCTCTCTCTCTCACACACACACACACACACACTCACACAGACACCATCTGTCCAACCCTAGCAAGTGATGCGCGATGAATCGTGTCTTATGTTTAAAGTTTGTGACATGGGAGACGTCACAGCCGCAGGGCGATGGGCGTCATTAGAACCGGAGTATTTACTCTGGGCAAAGTTTTACATTATGAAACGCATTTCTGCATACAATTTCCCTGTTAACTGAACATTAAAGACAACTGGACCACACACACATACACACACACCAACAAAAATCACATGGGAGTCATTCCCAGCTTCCTAGTGTGAAAGCGGGGTAAAGTAAACGTACCGTAGTATTACTTACTATAACTATTTATTATCTCGGCACATTTACAACACTCCGGGTCAAGCTCTACAGTTTAACCTTTCCTCCAAAGTGTGCGCGTGTGTGTGTGTGTCATAGTGGTCCTGCGGGTACCTGAAGGTCTTTCAAATCCTTCTCCAGCCGTAGCCTCTCGGAAGTCTCGGACTCGAGCAGCTGAGAGGCGGACTCGCCCGTGTTCCTTTCATCGGCTAGCTCAGACGACAACTCTGTGATCTAAAACACACACACACTGACAGTCATTCAGTGTCCCTGCCTTGAATGATCTTAAAATCAAGTAGTGAATCAGTCTTAACGTCATGCCTTAGATATGTGACATGAAGCTGTTAAGAGTTTCAGCTATGTCATGGGTGGTGGTCACAGCTGGTGTGCTTGTGTGTGTGTGTATTAAAACTGTACTGTATGTTTAAAACTACACACAATCCGATTACGTTTTTCTTTCTTTCTTTTTTTTAATCTGACCTTGGGGTGCATGATCAATTGTTTAAATCATGATTTCTTCAATTAAACATCATTCACAAAAACATATCTCATGTTATATATTGTATTTTTGCCTTGCAAAAAATCATGAGTCTTCGTTATCTGTAACTCTTAACCCGGTGCCTTTTGTTCTGACCCGGGTACGAGCGGTGGAAATGTGTGTGAACTTCACCCTGCTCTCTAAACGATCAGTGTTGAGTCGCAGCTCATTTCTCTCCTTCTCCACTTTCTCCACTTTCAGCTTCAGCTGCTGAATCTCCTCCTAAAAAACATAAGCAAAAAAAAAAAAAAAGTTAGCACTCGTACAGATGGAAAGCTCACAATCGACAATCATCTTCAGAGAGACTCAAATGATGGACGGTTCAAAAGAATCGTCAGTCAGGCGGAGAGACGATCCGTGTAGAAGCATACATAACACTCTATACAGTACATACTATACGTACTGTGTCTTATTTTCTCACCCAAATGTCAAAGGTTAAGGTAATTAGGGTTGGTACTGAGTTAGAAGTGCTGTTTCTGTTTTTGTTAAATCAGGCTGAGCCAGATTCAGCGGCTAGATCTCTCTCTCGCATTAGTACTCGAACACGATTCTCAGCAGGACGCAGCCGAGCGGAAGCAGTATCCCACAGGAAGACGAGTCTCTGTGTCACTTTGCATCCCAAAACAGCCAGCAGGCAAAAAAGTACACAGGTAATGTATTCACATGCATACGTCTACAAACACTCGCACCGAGCCCAACCCCCTCAAAAAAAAAGGCAGAGGCGAGAATCAAAGAGGCCGAGTGCTTTGGCTGAGACTAAATGAATTCTGAGAGAATTCAGGAGGGATTACAGCAGGAAGGAGCAACTAAGAGGAACTGTGCACATAGGCTTTATGTGCAGCTCTGCCACTGTCAAATGTCGAAACCTAGACACGGCACGATGATTTAGTGCTTCTGAGGTGTCTGGGGAGGGCCTCGTTCAGAAGGTGGATCCTGAGCGATGGAGGCAGACACATAAAGCGGAGAAAAAGAAATACATGACAAAACAGAGAGGACTGAAAATCAAATCCACAGAGAAAGGACTAGCGATGAAGATACACACACAATAATATTTGTTAGATTTGCATCTGTTTGTGATTCCCCCATTTCTCATCCGGGGCAGTTTAAACAGATACGCAGGAGTGCCTTCGATAAAGCCCTGATGCACAACGATAGTAGAAGGAAGAAATTTATATTAAAATAGTTTGGAAAAAAGAAAACATAAAATAGCTACCAAATGGTAACTGAAAAGTCTAGACTGTAGGCAGTAGTTTCACCATCTTACATCATCTTTCATAAGTTTTGCTTTGTTGAAAGGTCTGATAAACGTCATGTGCCTTTGAAAATAATGACAGTTCTACTAGTCATCAGAAATTAGGAAGCAGTACCTAGAACATAAGTGTTTAGTGCGTACTAGTCCAGGGCTTTACTGAGAGTGGCATTGATGGGAAAATTGGACGAGAGGAAGCAATCCCGAGACAGACACACACACACACAGAGAGAGAGAGAGAGAGAGAGAGAGAGAGTATTTATTATGGTATAGGAGGGGCGATAGGGGACATACATCTTTGCCTCGGATCTGCTCCTCGCTGAGCTGCACTTGGATGAGAGGCCGCACTGTGGTGAAGACCTTCCACCAGGGCCAGTCCTTCACGCCACGGTTCTTCTTAATATTCTTCTGGATGCAGCGTATGGCCAGGTCTTGAATCTGCAAGGTGGGATTGGAGCAGACTTGTTACATTAAAAAAAAAAACATCCAAATAATATAAGCTAAGAGTAGAGTAGGTGGATTATTAGCGTGAACAAGAGACAGCATTTAAATGCTGTTCCTATTTGGTCATTTAATGAATTAGTTCTAAAATACTGCCTGATTCAAGATAATTACATCATACAGTGAAAAGGAGCAGCTGTGCAACACAAATCAAACCTTGTAAAACATATCGTACTGTATATACTCCATAACATTGAAAACATTAACAATATAAACATTATTATGAGCATAACTTTATAAACATTAATATTATACGGTTGGGTTGGCGCTGCATTAGCTTTTCAGTGGGATCTGAGCAGAAGGGCTGGTCTTCGGGCCCTGTGAGCATGGGTGAATGTGATGTTTAAAAAGCATACAAGAGTGATGCTCAGGTGTCCACATACTTCTGTAGCTTAGAATGGAACAAAATTTGCCTAGAGTAATCCAGACATTTATTGTGATTAAGTAGAATAACAGGAATGACAACAATTAATTAGATCTTGATTAGATTCACCCTCATGCACTGAACATACATGGGAAAAGGATTGCCTTAAATACAGCAAGTACTGTAATATCATTCGTCTGAATTGATTCCTGTACATGTTTTTCCCCCAAAGTCAACTATTTTAGCTCTGCTGCTAAATGTCTGCCAGAGCCTCTCGATAGTTAAAAACCACGTTAAAGCATTGTAACGTCAATGTTTTGATGTCATTATATAGAGCTTCGGCTTGGAACGAGGTCAAGCTCCAGTACAGCAGGAACAGGAAGATAACAGCCGAGTGCAGGAAGGTCCAAATCTCTGGGCTCGGGACCTGTGGCCTCCTTCACGCTATATATATAATTTTTTTTTTCTTTAAAAAGCCTCTTTGCTTGCCGAGAGTTCCTCGACGCCGGACTGTGTAACGGATCCGAAGCCCTTGTGGGTAATTAAATTGCACATCAATATGGCTCGGCAGCTAATTTAAACTGCTATAACGTTTCCTGACTGCTGAAACATGCGTATCTTCAATAAGAGCAGATTATATGGAAATCCAATTAGAGTGGCAAAATTCAACCCGTGCTTGTGAGAGCTGGTAATGGCCTTCGGGTAATCTGTCACACAGCAGGAGTCTTAACACGCAACAGAATTGTATCTGTCGCTGCACACGAGGGCTTGAGCTCATCTGAACTCTAATGTGAAGCAGCAGGTAGCTTGTATTTGCATACACACTTGTGACATATCACAAGATCTCTCGGTCAAATTTTTTGCAACGACGTACACTGGGTGGTTTCTGTCAGCTGGGTTGAGCCGAAATAAGAAAAAAAAACTGGCATGGGAATAAATTCATGGTCATTATATACCGTTGTTTTAAGTTCAGTATGATGATAATTCTTCCTGTATGAAGTAAGCTGATAAAACGAGGCTCTGAAACAGTTACGAATGAAGAAATGTGGAGCTCTGCAGATATACAATTAACTAAACCTAAAATCCAAAACAGAATTTGAAATGAAAATCAATCTATTTAATACATGTATGGTACGATTTCTTTCCTTTCTAAATTGTTAGGACTTTTTTTTTTTCAATCCCATTTTGTTGTATTTTTTTTAATCAACATGTTGCAAGTCACATGACTCCCAGCTAAAAGTTCACCGCAAAGATATACAGCTACTGTATTTATTGCTATTATTCCCCAAAGACTACAAGAGAAGGAGACCATGTAGTTTTTTAAAAACATCTAAACACAAGCTTAAGGAGCAGTCCAACAGAAAACGACACAAGAAGATTAAATGGACTTTATGGCTGTTTTTTTTTTTTTTTTTTACGACGAAGTAAGACTTCTTCAATTTACCAGTCTCCTACAGAGTTAATGAAAAACTAACTATTCCAGCTCTTGTGCAGTGTTCCTCATCCTGCCTACATCCAAACACATACACTGTTTAATTAGCTGCAAATAAACCTCACACCACCGGCAGGCTTTTCACACACTTCCTTTTCTGAAGAAAAAAAAGCCTTGAAATCTGTGCAGTCAGAAGTTGTTTTTTTTTTTTTATTGTTTTTTTTTTTTTTTTTAACATCAGCTACAAAACCCAATTTCAGCAAACGTCTGCTTCGAATAAATGTCACAATTCAGGATGGATTTAAAACAGAAACTGCAGTCTTTTTAAACAAAAGTGGACTGAAAAATATTTGATGTGTAAACCTTTTACAGATATACTGTACCTACAGAAAAAAACTTTTATCAAATAAACATCACTAAAAATGTTTCGAAGGACAAATAATTCACAGGGATAAGATTCTGGCTGAATGACATACGACAGTGCTGCACAAGCCTGAACCATCAACTGACCTGTTCCTAGACAAAAATGTAAAGTGTAAAGATAAAATGTTTTTGATTTGTATTTACCCAGCAAACAAATTGGTATAACAACCAAGATTACATGAGTGAATGAACAAACAAACAAACAAAGAAACAAATGAATTAAATTGCCCTGATTGACCTTTGCAATATAAAAAATTTGCTAGTGACATTTAAACTTAAACTTGCGGTAATGCGCAGATTGATGGAGGCAATGACAAAAAAAAAAAAAACTTTTAGTCGTAAGTCATTCAGTCGGAAACATTTTAGTCAACCAAATAACTCCATTCTCATTAAAAAGATAAGTCTCAATTTTAAGCATCTCGCTGAACACTATTTCTGTCACTCCGCCCTCTCTGCTACGGTATCGTACTACTATTCCTCATTTGTGCACACGACTTCATATGTAGAAATCCATTAATATTGATCTTCGATCAAATCAGAAAGAGTGAACAGAGGCAAAAGGTACAAAGGGTACCAGAGGGTGCGGATGGGGGGTGAAAGGGGACATGTGTGAGCTGGGATCGATCTAGCCATGATGGAGGGCTGAGTGAGAAGCGCATTTTCCCTGAAGAAAGTCGGATTGAATGTTATCTGCCAGCTGAGGGCTCTGTCAGCGGGAATTTATTACGAATTTATTATGGGTCGCTCTGATGAAATCCTGATGCCGACCTGATGGGCGAATCCTTCAGCGGATGGACGTGCACTCTCATGGAGGGCTCTCACTTCAAAAGCAACTCATTGAGCAAAAATATACTGCAGTCATTCTGTATCTCTTTTTGATATATTTTTATTCTAATGGTTGACTGATATAAAATTATTACAAAGATCTATCAGCACTCACCTTCCTCTTTTTGAAGGCTTGGCGGGCGAGGTAGCCCCTACATGTGGCCTGGAAGAGAGTGATGTTGCGTCTGGTCTGCAGATCCCTCTGTTCCTCCAGCTTAGCCAGAACACCTGCCCTGAAGAATACCTGTATGCAGAAAACATCTGTGAGATCCACAGCATGTTAAAGAAACACCGCTCACTCACCTACATTACAGTGTATTGCTTAGGATGTTGGACTATAGATCAGTCTGTCATGGGTTCGAACCCCAGCAGCACCAAGCTAACGCTGTTAGGCCATAACCTGCTCAGATGTATAATGAGAAGTCTTGGTTAAATGCCATAAATGTAAACACATATTTAATGCTGCAACAGGCATCTCTTGTTCTGTTTATATGAAAAAAAATAAAATAAAATAAATACAGGTAGTCTTCGACTCGCGTTACAAATTTCCGCAGATACAAACGCAATTTGGTTCTACTTCCAGTACAATCACAGAAGTCGCTCATGTGTATGGTACAAAGAAATACTGCAGTGCACCAGATACCAATATTTACGTTTACGTACAATACTTTCAGCATGTAAGTGAAGGTATATTGTACGTGTGCGTTGGGGGGTGCGGGAGAAATTAGTTGGCCTCAGCGGTTTCAATGAATCAGTCTGGGAGCACAATGATGGAGAATGTCTGTCCTGTAAATCTGTCCTGATTGTGAATAATCCTAATTCCGGAAAATCCTCAACAAAACAGAATTTACAGTCCAATACAGTGGAAAACAGCTCTTTTTTTATTTATTTATTTTCAATTTTTTTTTTTGATTTTTTTCCCCGATTTTCTCCCTAATTTAGTCGTGTCCAATTCCTCCCCGTCACTAGGGGGCTCCCACATTAAGGCTACTACTACCACTCAGCCGGGAGGGCCGAAGACTATCACGTGTTTCCTCCGGACCACGTGACGCCATCCGACCGCATCTTTTCGAACTGCTCGCTCGCGCACCGTTGGGGGCGGCGTAACACACTCGGAGGACAGCGCTATCCGCTCCCTCCGCTGCGCGAGCTCACAGACGCCCCTGACTGGCTGTAGAGCCGTGATTAATGTCGGAGCACTAAGTACCTCTCATCCCTCCCCTCTGAGAGAGCTCGGCCAATCAGCTCTCTCTAGACCTCCGGCTGCGAGAGGTTACAGCACCACCCGGGATTCGAACTAGCGATCTCCGGATGATAGGGCGTGGAAAACAGCTCTGAGACAAAGATGGCATTTGGTATTTCCCTCGTGGTTAAAAGGCACAGAGACAACACTGTAACGTGTGACATGTGTGATTCATTTACTTAGGCGCGATTGCGGTTTTTGGCCACATGATGGCTTTTATCATTTTTTTATAAAAAAAAAATATTTTCTCCATGAATAAAATATCCAGAGAAGATAAGACCTTGAGGTTCGCATATCAAGCTCTAGTTATACTGTACATTGTTTCCTTTAGAAGTGACCACTCTGTGATGGGGTCAAACTCGGGTGGATCAACATGAGTGTGCACAAAAAAACAAACAAAAAAAAACAAACAGAAAAAATCAGACAGAAAAGTTTTTACTTTTTTCTGCATTGTTGTCTAGCGAACTCTCTAAACCATAATTGCTTTAACATATTAAAAGCATTAAAGGCAGAATTACAGTCACGGGGGTGTTTACTGCCCTTGCTGTACAAAGATTTTACCAGATCTTTGAGCACTGAGAGCACTGAGCAGTGCACAATGCAATTTTCCACTACAGATCAAAACTGGGTGCTACGTTACATTTATTATTACAATAAGTAGATGAGTAAAGGGTTAATACACAAAGGCATATGATCTATTCCATAATTCATTTACAAGGACACTCCCACTTTATGCGGCTATTTTTAAAATCCCACCATCACAGCACATATTTAGGACACTCTAGTTAGCTGGAACGGCGTGTGATGAGGAATGCTCATGAAACCAGTAAGCAACACCAAGAGGTGCCATTTGGGTCAGCAAGCAGCCCTGAATCCTTCATCCTCTAATTTGTATGGCTGCTCTAGCACTGACAACTGAAGGTCAGCGTGGTTATCTAAGCAGAACAGCTTTGTCAGATGGGTCATGAAGCTCATCTCATCATAACAATACAAGACGAAGAAGAAAAAAAAGATCAAAAGAGAGCCTTTGACTCATAATGGTGGGAGTTGAAATCCCACTGAATGTTACTCTCAGCTGTCGACACGTTGGGTTAAACAATGTCGACACCAGTGCAGTGACTTCACCGTGTTCTCCATCCCTTTACCTCTATCTGCAAACACTGTGCATAATGATGTGATGCGCACTGTTTATCAATCAATTCTCATCTCAATTAATTGATGCCCTTAAGCTGTTCTCAAGACTTGGCACATCTACTCAAATCTGCACACATGAAGGATTCTGGGATCATTTGTGAAAGAGCATCATCCTTCATAGCACAAAACCTCATTTCTGCTTTGCATGAACTTTTTTTGTTTGCTTGTTTGTTTTTTAAATTAGAGATAATAAGTACATCTCATTGTTCTTATGAAACGTCAAACTGGAAGTGATGTACATTTCATCATGCTGCAATAGTTTTGTTCTTTTGCGTTGAAGAACAAATATAATATTAACATTAAAGTAGTGTTTGAATCCGAAAAAAATGACAATTTCACACTTCAAACCTTTTGTTTTTTTAAAACACTTACAGTACTGTGAGAGCGCATGCATTAATCAGTTCGGCATGGCAAGCTCTCACACAGACTTTCTGTATTAACCCTTGCAGCTTAACGCAATTGAAGCAAAGCGCTATGTGCCTTCTTCCACATACTGTACACTACCGCTCAAAAGTTTGGGATCATTTGAAAATTTCTTTGTTTTCGCTTAGTGATTTATTTTCTACATTCTACAACAATACTGGAGATTTCAAAACTATGAAATAACACCTATGGGAATTAGGTAATTAAGTAACAACAACAACAACAACAACAACAGTCAGTTATTTTAAAACATGGAGGTCAGCCTTTCTGGAGCAGTTCTTGCAAGAACAGTATTGTCAAGTGCATTTGCAAAACCGATCAAGTACAATGTCTCTCATGAACACAATCCCAGGAAGGCAAGACCAAAACCTACCTCAGAAATCACCAATTAATAAACAGCACCTTGTATTAGAGCACTTAAGAAGGCTTTACAGAGCATAAGTAGCAGATGCAACTCAATATCAACAAGGAGATTATTGCATATTTTGGACGCCTTAAGCATTGCTTTACAGTGTCGAAAAAATAAAAATCAGGAACGGCCATGGAGTTGGTGGACCATGGTGAGCCCACCTTTGTTATCTTGAGTGTCACCATCCCACCAAAAAACACAGCCAATTTTGCTCCTTTGTCTCTCAGACACAGATGGCTGTGGCATGGTGAGGATTTAGGAACTTCGTGATAAGGTGAAGGTTTTCTCTTATGCCACTCTGGAGCTACTAAAGTACTTTTACACACACCTCAAAATAGTTACAGGTTACAATGATATACTTTGGTACGTGTGTGTGTATTTAAAGCACTCGTGTTCTACCTATTATTTTAAAAATTCCCATTTTGCCACACCTTTACTTTTCTGAAACTGCTATGCTGGCTTTATTTCCTTGAGCTTACTGAGCTGACTGTGGAGTCTGATGAGGCTTACTGGCACATACACTGGCAGTATCTTTCAGGAGACCCACACAGGAAAGGACACAAATTCAGCTTTAATTGCTCGAACCACGAAGGATAACCGAGTGCAGCAGAACCTTCCAGGCCGTAATCAAAGTCATGACTGCTCATTGTGAGAAGCAAATTTCACTTAATTGTTTTTCACGCTCTGAGGCTCCGGCAAAAGGTGGTGACAAGAATGGCCTGTGTGGCATCGATGAATGGGCAAACAAATGCAACCTTTTGGCCCATCTCCCTATTGGCTGCTGCACTGTTTTCTCCAGCTGTGAGTAGGGAGGCAGCATGGATTAGAGACAGTATGTCTGTGTGTCGTAGAGGGGAAACCAATTGATTTGGTAATCTAAATGGAAATCGTACCATCTGTTCAGAAACTGATCCCTGCCCTGATTTTGTATGCTACATGCTCACTCTACGTATGCACTGATCCATAATAGGGGATTGATGAATACACATGAGAGCGGCTCACCTGAAGGTTATGGCCATCACTGGATAAGAGACTTAAAAGTATGAAATTAAACACCGATTGTGATCAGAGTGAAAGAGAAAAAAAAAAAACGCCTTGCTACTTGCCCTGCTCAAGCCCATGTGATAGCTGCTTTTCTCCAGCTCCAGAAACTCCAGCAGCTCCTCCACAGCCTGGAAGACAAACATGCACAGAAAGTCAATACACGGCGTCATGGTTCTGAGTTGCATGGTTCCAAGTGTTGACTTGTTTACTTCCATCCACTGATTAAAAACTGCTTCACATACCTTTACCGAGCAATCTCATTCAGAGCAACAGCACAAGTCACTCACACGGAAATTATATTTTTTATAAAAAACAATATCAGGCATTTAAAATATATATAGATATGGTTTAACTACAAAGCAAGCAAACTACATAAAAAAACAAGGCTACAACTTTTGCACAGGATTATTCTGTTTAAAGAATACATTTAAAAAACCCTACCACAGTCCTATTTTTAATTTATTTCTCAGATACACAATCCTAAATCCAGTGTCTCTTGTCTCTTCTTTTTGAAGAACTTTAGCGCCCCCCTCCCCCCCCCTTTTTTTTTACCATTTTTTAATCCTCCATTATTCAATCTAACCACTGTCATGAGCTGTAAAAACATCATACTGTAGCTCAATTAACTCAATTCAACTATATATTCGATTAGGAAAAACATTGAAGACAAGAAAGTTTAAATTAACCATATTTCACTTTTCTAGAACAAGTTAATGCATTTTTATCCTTCAAACCCAACAGGGCAGGGAAGGGCATTTAAATGAATTCCTGCAAATTATGGCTGTGGAGGTTAATTCTTAGTAAATGCTTTAGTTTTATCTGATTAAACAAAATACTCCCATATTTTAAAGGATGAATTACACAGATTTAAAGCTTAACTAATTTTTTTTTTTAAATGCTCAAAAAGTCTTCTATAACTGCATTATCTTCAAATAAAAAAAAAAGTTAAAATTCTATTAAAAGGGAGTTTTACCTGTATAACCAGGTTTACTGTTCCTTACTTCCTACTGAAATTCGTTAGTGATAATGTTGCATACAATGTAGACATAAATTTGTTAGAAAAATGTTGTAGTATAAGAGATTATATCTCTAAGCTCTCTCTAAACACTGTTGAAAATCAAACCGTATGTGAAATTTTTAATTTAAAAAAAGGAAAAAAGAGTATCTAAACTCCAATTATGCCTTTACTGAATATATTGTAGAGCGCAGCAATGTACGGTATTTAGGTTTTAAGCTCACAACGTTCTTCATAACATATACTGTAGCAACCATTTTAATCTTGGCCTCGAGCGTTTCTATTTCCCTGTGGTGAGTTTGGCTGGGAGAACAGACAGGATGATTCTTATAAACGTTTCACTGATGTCTTTGATTAACGTTGTTTTATTGTTCTGTTGCTGAGACAGCAGAGACAGAAAAAAAAAAAAAAAAAAACGATGAGCAGAGCTGGCCATTACTCAGCTCAGGGCCCCCAGCGTTGTCATAATCAATTACACAGCAGGGAAGCTAATGCTGGAAAAGCAGTAAGGAGGACACACACACACGCACGCACGCACAAAGTGACTCACCCTTTTCTCATCTGTCACAATATAGTTGCGTCCGTGCTTTTTCGTCAGGTGTGGCGCTAGGACATCAAAGCGCCGGCGGAACTCTGAGAACACCATGTGATCGGGGTAACCTTGAAGAGAGAGAGAGAGAGAGAGAGAGAGAGAGAGGGGAGAGACGGAGGCTGAGTTGATTGTGTGAGGTTTATGAGCTTTACAAGAGAGTTCCCAGTGCCAGATCAACAAGGACAAAGTTATATTTCATAGGCAAAACTCCACAGATTTCTGCTGATTGTAATACCAGCTTTGGAAACCAGCAGTTTCACAATGACACGCTTTGCTGATTTTGCTGCATAATTTATATAAATGATATTTAGCAAACCACAGATGTTTTTCAATACATGCTTACAACAACATCAGTTTATCTAAAAATAAATAAATAAATAAATAAATAAATATATTTAAAAACAACTCCAAATATATATATATATATATATATATATATATATATATATATATATATATATATATTTTAAATCACATTCTTAAAGCAGCATGAACTCTTATTTGAAATTTTCATTTTGACTAAATGGCTCTGGTCACCTGATCTTGACCTTAATGAGATCTTACTTTTGTTTGTTTTCACAATAATTTGGAAAGTCTGGAACTTGTGGACAAAACCAAATGCTGAGTTTCCTCCCTTGATATGCTTTACCAGGCTTTTACAGCAGCTGCCCTCCGTTGCTGCCTGGTTGTCAATTTTTCGGCCTTCGGTTCTCTCTTTAGTAAGCGAATATCATGCTCAGTTGGCTTAAGGTCAGTGATTGATTCACCCATTTAAAAACTTTCTAGTTCTTTGCCTTCAGAAGCTCTTGGGTTGCTTTCGCCCTACAATTTGGGTGATTATTCATCTGTACAATAAACGCTTGAATGAACCTGAGCAGTACTCAGTACTCTATACACTTCAGAATTCATCCCGATACTACTAGTTAATGAGCAAGATTCTTTGGAATTGTTCACATTTTGAAGATGATGCGGTATGAATAAGATCATTCAAAGAATCGTGCTCATTATTAGTGTAGTGAGGCTTTTTAGAGGTCTCAAGGTAAATCCAATCTGGTCTCTCTATGCATTAGCATCTGTATTTACATTCATAAGGTTGATTGTACACTATGATACCTACTGTATCTCCACCAGAGCGGTTTTGACTTGGCTTGATGTTTTGAAGGGTTTCTTCTTCACCAAAGAAAGAATTCTGCCTTCATCGACTTTAATTTCCTAACACTAATCTATCTAATAGGCCTGTTTCAGCCAAATGATGGCCTCACTTTCATCAACATCTTTTTGGATCACCCATTGAGAGTTCTAACAAACAGCTATTAAATGCAAATTGAACACTTGGAATCACCTCCAGAGCTTCTAATCTGCCACGAAATAATGAGGAAACATGCCACAAATTTACCTTACCTTTGAGGTAAGAATAAAAAAATAGAGGGGGGTATTTTTTTCTGAATATTTATTCATCTGACTGCACATATATAAATAAATATATATATAAATATTTGCTACAAAGCCTTTTGGAATTCTGCCTGAATTCCAAAGTGAAGAGAGCGTTTTGGACAGGTGTACTTTAAACTAAAAAAATAAATAAATAAATGCACAAACGTGACTAGTAGCAAGTTTAGAAAAGTTCACATGTTGACGTCAATGGAAACATTTACTGTCGCCTCATGGATTTATGAGGGTTTTTTTTAATAATTTTTTTTTTTTTCCTGCAAGACATCTACTGGCATGGAGAAATTTGTGCAGATGGATTTGCGCAGGGTCGTACTCTTCTATCCTACTGTACCTTGGCGATATATGCGCAGAGCATCGAGCAGTTTGGAGCCTCGGAGCTGAGCGCGCAGCATCACCACGTCCAGCTGCATGAGCCCTGTATCGCAGCTTTCTCCATGGACACGCAACTCTCCACTCAAGGCCTCCGCTTTGGGCAGCAGGCAATGCACAAAATGCACCCTGGAACGCCTCAATGTGTCCATCAGAGCATCCTGTTGAAGCGAGCACAAACACAAAACAGGCAATAGATTTACCTCGTTGGTCGTTGTTTGTTTTAAACTCACAACAGATGTTGAATATTAAATATTACATTAAAACCTATATGTATTAAATCTGAGTACAGACCACTTGCAGTTTGATCTGGATGCACAGGGACTTCTTTTTGACAGCAGCCATGCCAGTGGTAAAAGTCTTCCTCATGCTGGTTGCCCGACGCAGGGCAAGCTGAGAGCCTCCTTCCAGGCCGGCGATGGAGCCCGAGAGCACTGTGGCGCCTCCTGAACGCCCCATGAACAGCCCGCTGATGTTCTTCCTGAGTGGGGAAAAAAAAAGACAAAAAGGTTCATGACATTTTTGACAAACTGAACTCTGAGACACAGAAGACTTGCCATAATAAAATCTCATATATACGTACTGTACATGGTACTTCCGGGTAATACCATTAGAGTACATAATGTTTCGTTTCATTTCTATAGCGACGACATCCAATTATTTACCTTCACCCAGTTCGCTCCAGTCCCTGACCAGCCGTTTAACTGACATTTAACATTTGTTGACGAGTATTTTTTTTTTTGTTCTTAAACGGAATGTCATTAGACATGCAGTTGTTAAAGCAATCTTCTTCCAACTCCGCCTTTTGTTTGTAGGAGAGACATGAGAAAAAAAAAACGCACGCATTCATTGGTTCCAGACTGGACTACTGTAATCCCCTTTATTTTGGCATTATTTTGGCATTAACCAGTCCTCTCGCTATCGCCTGCAGGTTTTTTTTTTTTTAATGGGTAACACTAAGCATTCGCATAACACCCCAGTCCTTTTCTCTCTTCACTGGTTACCAGTACGTCATAGAATAGATCATAAAATTTTACTACTGTATTTCGTTTTTTAAAGCTCTTTCTGGTATGGCACCAACCTATATTTCTGATCTCATTCACCTGCACCCCTGTCTGTACTTTGACGTCCTCTAAAAGCATCGGCCACTGAAAGTACCTAGAATGAGATATAAATCGTGCAGTGATGGTGCTTTTTTTAGTGGCAGCTACTAAACTCCTTACGTCGTCTTCTTACGTCTGAAAGGGAATTCTCCACATATAAAGTCAATTGTGGTGCTTTTATTGTTTCATTTATGTTTTTGTTTTATTTAGGGCCCAAGCACTATGGCATCATCCCTATGTCGTCATCATGTGTGAGGGTCTTAATATACTCAAAAAAGTCATGAAAATTAGCAGACAGGTTGGAATCTGATGCTATCAGGAGGTCTTGGCCCCGGGGAGTGGCATGTGGCCCTCACATGAGATTTTTCTGCATACCTCATACACACTTGCACATATGCAGACGAAACCCGGTACACATTTAGAGCTCATTGTGCTGCACAGCTTTCGCATTGTCATGGGCTCTACTCAACAGGAAGTCAGTTATTTTGAGTAGTTTGCAAATATGTCTAGGGGGTTTATATGTATGATCACCAACAAACGAAGCCCATGTGATCTCGATACACTAACAATGCAAAATCGTGGAGGCATTTTTGATATCTCAAACGAGTCAGTCGTGATGATGCCTTGTGCCAAAAACATCACACTGAGTGACATCATAATGTGAGGTTGTTGTTTTTTTTCTAGCACCTGGGGCTTTTTGGAGGTCTAAACATAAAATACATCCCTTTCCTAAAATTATGTCATAATAGTATTGGAAAGTCCCCTATAAATGCATGTGTCCACTGTCTTTCTGGTGGGCCTGGGTGGCGATGGTGCACGGTGCTTGGTTCCGCTCATTGTTGCTTGCAACTATATTTTTATTTCCTGCAACATATCTGTGTGTCCTTTTGTCTATTTTACAATTTTAGTCTACGTTTGGCATTTTGCACCTTGTTCAGTACCTAGGAATCTACTTGGTGGTAGATAGGGTCTATATATTGATTGATTGATTGATTGATTGATTGATGGATGTTAAAAATGGACACTGGAAAAGATTTCTTTTCTGTTAGTCACTTACTTCTGCGAGTCCTGCAGCAGAATAACAGCATTCTGGGAGGCTGGGTTCTGCTTGGCATGACACAACCAGCCCTGAACATCATATTCCACCCAGTCGGTGCCATGACTGTGACCCAGCAGGAAGTGATGCTGTTTCTCACTCTTCAGCAGCAGTTTAGGGGCTGGATGAGGGGAAAAAAACAGAAGAAACAGGGTAAGCACCATCACATCTCTCTGTTTCTATAAGAAATCATGGAGAAACTGAGCTGCTTATGGTGAGGGAACAGTATGTGTAAGATGACGCTGACCTTTGACCTCTCCCTCCGTGGGGCCGTAGTAGCTGAAAAGGCGCTCCAGCAGTGTTTCTTCTGAGCCCCCGGGCTGCAGAGCCTCTTCCTCCATCAGCCTCAGCAATCCACGCGCCTCATCGGTCCTCGCCAGCGTCCTCACCTGACACAAGAAGGCACATACCGTAAGCGCACAGAAAGATGACACTGCTGAGCACTCTTTGTGAATCAGAGAGGGGTGGAGGGGAAGCGTGAGACACAATGGCCTCATCATCTTAACGTCACGCAAGCAAAAAGACAAGCCATTAGCGTGAGATTCCTCATTAAAAGCATCGCATTAAAGAAAAGCTCCGGGGAAGTCAGACAGGCAATTTTAAACTTTGCACTCTGGCTGTCCATTTAAGCAATTAAAGCCAGTAATGACTTGCCGCGTTTTGTTTTTTCTTTCCTTCTTTGTCTTAGAGCCTGTGGTTGACTCGAGTTATGGGAAAGAGAACAAAAATTTTATTTGATTTCAGCGGACCATTTCCTTACGTTTTAATTACACTACATCTGATTCACTAAAGATGTTCGTATCAGAATAAGACAGAAGTCTGCAATATAAACAATACAAGCTTACTTAGTTAAAACAATACATACCTACGAATCAAATGTTTTTACGATAAAAAGCTCCCACACTGTACTTGGTTAAACTACATGGTTAAAAAACATTTCTTGCTAATAAATTAATAGCCTACTTTCTGCTACTACTGTTTGTTCTGTCAGTAAACGAATACATTTACAGCCTCATAGCTATTTAAAAAAAATAGTGACAGTGTAACTACTTTTTTATTTAAGTCCATATGACCATCGGTTTGTATCTGCCTATACAGAGTAAGAAAAAAATGTGTGTGTGTTGAGAGAGAAAAAGAAAACACACATCCTGCATTGTGATTATTACATTCTACACAGGAGGAGGGATAAACAAGCTCCCATTATGCTTTAGTATCATTACGGCAATGCACTTAAACACAACAGAGTAGGCATTCATAAAGAAAAAAATTAAAATAAATAAAAGCAAAGAGGTGCATCATGCAAGCGGCAGTTGTTGCGTTTGTACATCACACTGCTTCAAAAGTCGTCCAGAGCATGGAGGGAGGAAAGAGCGCCGTGATGATCTGGGTTGCTGAACAGACAGCGAGGCACACACTGGTAAAGAGGAGGAGGATGAGGAGGATGAGGAGGAGCAGGTGCTTACCAGCGCTTGGGTTGAGGCTTGGTCTATAGCTGCTACAGATAAGGATGTACTGGGCTCTATGTCATCTAATGCAAGCTCTATGTTTTCCTAAATGGGAACAGAGGGCTCATTAGTTCACTATGATTGGGACGTTTCGCAGGTTTGCGAGAAGCTTCTTGTGTTACCGTGTGACCAGTGACTAATGAGTTTATTGAACAAGGAGGGGACAAAATGAGACTCGGTCACATTCAATATTTATGATCCCTTCAAGTCTTTATTATCTCCTTGTTTTAAGCTTTTGATAAGACCGACGCATTGTTCGGAATGTTATCAAATCTCAAACAATAAATATAAGTAACATAATATCTAATCAGACATATGAATATTTAAAATGAATGTGAATTATGCCAGCCATTATCCTAGGGTTTATGTCATCTGGTCACAAGGCAAAACAATCTGAAAATCACTTGAACAATTATCAAAGTAATAAATTATATAAATCACTTCTTAATCAATCTTCTATATCATTTGATTGTGTCTTTTATGATGAATTCTTTCTTTAACAGAGTTTAAACGTCATGATCTTAAAACAGAAAGTTATTGTACGAGAACATCTACATTGTTGTACCTCCTTGTATCGCTCCAGCTCCTGTACGAATGTGCGCTCCTGGAACAGGGCCTGCAGCCGCTCCTGAGCGTAGTTATGGCACAGCTCCTCGAAAGTGGCGCCGCGCTTCGCCAGCCGAGGATTTTGAAAACCAGGAGTGTCCACAATAAGAAGGGAGCACAGTGAGTGCTGACTTGATTTCAGTGCGCTAAAATACACATGTACACACACAAACGCACAAAACATCTGTTTATGCAACACAAAACTAAACAAAAGTTCACATCATCTGTATAAAAACTTCTATTAAGATTTCAGTGACAAATTATTTGTGGTTTAAATGATGGCAGCCCTGCTGAACATCAATTAGTCACCTACAAATAATTTAAGACTATTCATGTAATTTTAAATAAATCATTATCATGTTCTCGGAGTTCTCAATTTAGCATGTTGGTAATTTTATATCTCCAAATTATGACACAAAATCCCAAATCCAATTATTACATTATATTTGTTACACTATTACTATGGTTTACATTATAAATAATTTTATATACTGACATTAATAAACAATTTAGCTTTTTTTGTGCCACAATATTTTGTGCATTTTTAATATAGTATACTTATTTTGAGGAATTATATTTCCTATTATTTTGGCTATTAACATTAAGAAATCTGTTTTTAAGGATTTATTTTTTCCAATATATAATTTCATGTTTTATTCTTTGTTACCCATGGTAACACACAATGACAATTTATTTTCTTTTTAATTAAGAGATATTTAAAGAAAGTAAATTAATCCTAGGATGTGCAACTTAAAGTAAAATTTAAAAAAGCATAAAATCCTTACTGTATAATTACAAAACTACCAGGTTATCCTTATAAACATCCCAGCTTGTCTCTTTTTATTATAAAATCAATAATACTCAGTAAAACAAAGCTATGTTAGCTAAAGTCTGCTAAGGAAAAATGCTTTCTTGCACACGAAGCAGCAAAAGCTCTCAGCCACACTCCACTAAGCTGCTCGAGGGCTGCGGTAGCACGCTGAGTGTTGAGGAAATGAGCAGAGAAAAGGGCTGACCGGTTGATGAGGGAGATGACGAGAGTAAAGAGTTCTGCGTAGAGCCCAGCTGCCATGGCCTCCAGACACTCCAGGGCTGTGATCTTTGTACCTGAATCATCAACACGGAATTAGCTTGGACCACAGCAAGGTAGAGGAGCTCCAGGAGCAAGTGTCTTAACTGAAACTACTAATGAGTTTTCATTTTATTAACAGCACGAAAATTAAACGATTATTATTAACATTCCTGAGTTTAGCAAAATATCTAAAATGAAAAAATGATCTTTTCTTATCAAATTAATTTGTAAGTAGATTTCTTCTTTAGTGATGCACAAAGTTTGATAGTATGACTTGAATATTATTATTATTAAATTATTATTTTATTTATTTTAGTTGTGTGTAGATTTCCAGAAAAATAAGGTGTTCACCTGGGCTTTCTCCAGCACCGACATCGTCTGGACCCTGGCGGAAGGAAGTGGATCTCTGCAGGGTTCCTTTTGGATGGTGTTTGAAGATTGACGAGGAAAGTTCTTCAAGGGTGCAGCCCAGGAGGTAGGCTGCCTTCTGGGCCCACTCATGACGTGCAAACTGTTTACGACCGGCTGTCAGAAAAAAATTAAATAAAATAAACAGGAGGTTGTACTTCAGTACTCAAGTCTAGGCTCTCAGCGAATGCCATCAATGATGCATTTTCTGTGGTTGAACTACATTTTAATTATGATGAGCCGCTCATAGACGGCTTAGAAAATGAACGCTAGCGTGTCATCGAATGGAACAAACAGCCGGGCCAGGGCTGTAATAACAGAATTTTATTGGGAGAGGGTCCTAGACAATTTGTCCTAATCACAGAAAATGCATCTGCTTTAAAAAAAAAATAGCATGAAAATATATATTAAAAAGTCTGAGAATTTGAAATGACAAAGTACACAGAGTAAAGTGTGTGCAAAACGGTGCTAGCAGATGGCAGAGGCGCTAAAGCAGCACCCAAAGCAGCTCATGCAGAAGACGAAAAACCTCTATCAGAGAAAACATGCTGAACACAAACGAGGCCAGACAACAGACGAGCCTTTTTTTTTTGGATGGTTACAACAGAAAAGCACTGCATAACTGAAAAGTCTATAAAGAGTGTGAGGAGGGAGAGAGGGAGAAGGGGGGGGGGGTACATCAGAGCAGTGGAGCTTAAAAGACAACAAAGTTCTGATCCCACGCTCCGCCTCCACCAAGTTTTAGCTTGGCTTTGAGACAGTCAGGGACGAGGCTACCAAATGATAGAGTGGGAACGAAGAAAAGAGGGGGAGAGAGAGAGAGAGAGAGAGAGAATGAAGGAGCGAGGGAGTACGAGAGATGGAGAGCGAGAGAGAGAATCCAACAGCGAGGCAAAGAAGAAGGAGGACGGGAGACAATAAAAATGCAAATTAAAATGTCTGGCAGTGGCGATAAAGGCGTTAAGAAATACCACTCAAACAAGGAGTTTAAAAAAAAAATGTTTGATTGAGGTTATGGGTACTTTTTCTTTACCTTCTTCAGTCTCTGCATTCAGTAGCATGCAACATGCAATTGGAAAAGGGGAGGTTAGAACATCAGCATTTTAACACACACAAACACAAAAACACACTCATACGCTTCTGCAAATAAAAACTGTACAAGAATAAAACACTTTGTTAGGTGCAAAGAAGCCATTAAAATTATCACTGGTATCACACAATATCAGGTTTTAAATTAGCATAAAAGCAGGGGGACAAGCTTCCGGAATTATTGGCACCCTTTCTATGGGTGGGTAAATAAAAATTTTTTTAAAAAAGCATTTGTGATTAAATCTCATGGTGAAAACACTGAAAACTGAAAAGAGAGTATTTCCTTGAAATACAGGAAACACATTAAAAATAAATACACTTTCGAATAATAATAAGTGATAAGTACTTGCAAGCGTTTTATAACTGATCAGAATTCATGAGTGTTGCTTTCCTGTTTAACAGTTAAAAGAGACTTAATTAGTGTTTTATCGCTGTGATTTCCACCATAGCCGATAAGTTTGTGGAAGCTTATTAAACAGCGACAGGTGCTCAGTGCAAAGTGTGTGTGTCTGTGTGTCTGTGTATATGTGTGGTGTGAGTTGCACCTGTTCTATCTGAAAGGTTAAATTCCTGGCCTGCACAACAAACCCAGGCTGCTAAACCTACTCTGTATTTTCACACTATCTGGAATTAACACCAGACTCTTGGCTGAAACACTGGTTTAACTGGATGCTGTTAAACTGATCTGCTGAACTCTAGGAAAAGATTTGTTTAACAGTACAGTGTTACTCTTTTAGTGCATTGCTCAGATTGACTCTACATCCCAAAATGTCTCACTCGGTGTAAATCCCTACAAAAGTGTTTAAAAAAAGGAAGAAAAAGAAAAATAGGGTGGGGAAAAGTTGACGTAGCACCAAAACAAGCATTTCAAGGGCATGTACTGTAGACGTATATAGACGTGAGCCATTCCTCTTCTTCATTCTAAATAAACCACGATGTTTTGTTAAAGTGAAACAATTTTAGATCTTATGCGATTGGTGTTCATTAATTAAACAGATAATAGATATGTTTTTATATATATTATATCTTTAGATTTTTGTCCTTCAATGACTCACAAACATGCTGATGTGGCGGAGTTGGATAGTCCAGGGTAACACTCTTGGGAAGAGCAACGCTGCCCTCTAATGGTTGTTCTCTGTTTTGTTTTTTGCTCGTGTGATACCCAAATGCTCTGCATTCAACGTTCATCAAAACATGTGCTGACACAAAATTACAGAGCTGCTGATGTGTTGATGAGACACGCAAAGCCACATATGACTGTAATTAGAATTCATGATACACTCTTTAAACAATACTAGACGGATACTGTATTTTTTTGACAGCCAATGAACACATTCTACTAATCGTTACGATTTATGAATAAAAGTAGCTTTTAGCAAAAGTGTAGATTAAATGTCCTGGCTCTGAGTGTGTGCATTTTTTAAATCGTGGTGTGTTTCACAAAATCAGCTTTTGAAGTAGTTTAATTATTTTGTGCACCAAACGTACTATTTGTACGTGATGCTTAGTGTCAGTTGGCAATATGACACACAAAACTATATAAATGTGCATAAAAATAAAACCGAACAAAACTCAGTTATTTTTTCAGGTGCTTTAAAAATAAAAAATAAAAAAAGACTGAAATACTTTTCTTTTGGGGTCATCTGAGGTCGAATCTTGTCAGAACTGTTCCAGAACAGTCCCTGAAAATCAAGTCTGCATGTAGCACCAGTTCAAACAGTTATAATTTTTTTTTTTCAACACAAGCTGTATAAATTTAGAGCCGGCAATCTGACCATGCTGCAATTTATACTTTTAAATCGATTTGAACTTGTATATACACATGTACTGTTTATACACCATTAGATTTCTTTCACTGCCCTTAGCTTTGATTATGGTGCGTAATGCTACAGTATGTGGTGGTCGGTTCATGTGTGAAAATGATTTCACTATTTGAGTCCAGGAAACTGCCTGTGCCATCATGGAAGAAAATGCTTAGATGTGCTAACCTGGTCATTTAGGACATTCAGGTCGTCAGCTCACATTGCTGAGCTTACTGTAGACCTGAGCAACTGAAGCAACCCCAGATCATAACTTCCAGAGTCCTGTACAGTGGACACTATGTACAGTATGATGAGTACATTGCTTCATGTACTTCCCTTCTTATCCTGACGCGCCTATCACACGGGAATACATTTGGTCTGAACTCATCAGACCCCATGGTATTTTTCCATTGGTTCAAAGTCCAATCTTTATGCTCCCTAGCAAACTGAAGCCTTTTTTTCTGATTAATCTTTTGTTTTGATTAGTCTCACTAACAAGTGGTTTTTCTTAAGGTCACACAGCTATTTGGACACAGTCCACAGTCCTCATCACATTGTGTGTGTATGGAAACGCTTTTACTTTTACTATTAAACATAGCTATGATTTGTTTTACCATGCTACTTCACCAAGTGATCTCCATTCCTGTTTTTTGGACCACATTTCTTCCACAAAGTTGACTTCAGTTCAGAACTGTGATAATGTGTTGAAGGATCCTTCACACACTACGGGTAATTTGGGGATGTCAATTAACCTAATCTGCAGGAAACTGGAGTACCCGGAGGAAACCCACCAAGCACGGGGAGAACATGCAAACTCCATGCACACAGAGGCGGGAATCGAACCCGGACCATGGAGGTGCAAGGCGACAGTGCTAACCACTTAACCCAGCATGCCGTTTCAAATCTTCTTAGTTGTTTGCTTGATGGTGCCCAATAATTTGACCTTTTGAAATGGTGACTGTGTTTTGTTTTGTTTTTACCAGACTGTGTACATTATATAAGTATAATGTTACCCTGTAATTTCTGACACACGCAATTTCTTTTATTTTCCAAAAACAAAAATCAATTAGTATTTTTTTCCACTGACAACATTTCTACCATTTTGAAATGACCACTTGTCCATTCTCAGAGACAAAAAAAACACTGACTGTGTCTTTTCACAATGACTCATGAATTTCTCCTCAGTTCTTAAAATAAATAAAATGGACTTAATTCCAGTTACTTTGTTGAAATGTACTTCTTGCATGTCTGGATTGTACATTGCCTCAATACATAATCCACATAGCAACAATGCAGACAGGACAAACATTCAGCTGCAATACGGAAACAGCTGGGCCACATGCAGAGGCAGAACAATCTGATGATTATTATTAGCACATCCATCCTGGTCTTCTGGCAAAGAACCCATTACACTGAGCAATTTATCTCCATCAGAGTTAGAAAAACTGTGCATTAACACAATTCTCTCACATGCCTACACTCTTCTGCATCAGAGAACCTCTATACATCTAACCGTCCTTCTCTGAAACGTATGATTGTTCTTTATTAACACAGAAAGCATCTGATTCTTATAAACTCTCTTATCTTATTAAACCAGGTTTCAGCCTCTTGGGGTCTGTTGCTCACACAAATAGCTACAGCATTTACTATAATGTGTGTGTGCATGTGCTGTGTGTTGATTGGCTTAGACCAAGGAGTACTGATATTAGTCCTGTCAGTCATTGCAGCGCAAAAAACAATGTGTGTGGAGTAGTTTGATAATATATATCTAAAGATGTGCATAAGCATCAGGACTAAACATACATACAATACAGCAGGTCTTAATCTTAATCTCCGTCACACACACTCAGATAAACGCACATACCTTTTGTTGCCCCAGCAGCTCCCAGGTGGTAGATGGCCCCCAGTATGAGCCAAAGTGCCTTCTGCTCTTCAGCAGAGATACCGAGCACCTTCATAGCTGCCTGCAGCTTAGTGAATTGTTGTGCTGCTTTCTGCTTGTCTTCTGACTACACACAAAAATTTATAATGTAAAACACCTTCTACATCTGGTAAGTACAGGTAGTCCCCGACTTACAAACATTCGAGTTACAAATTTCAGCAGATAAGAAAGGGCCGCGGTTCAATCACGGAAGAATATCACGTGTACTGTACAAAAAATTTGACCCTGCACTGCAGCAGATACCAATATTTACAATTATATACAATATTTTCAGTGTATATGAATGTATAATGTATAATATGTCTAAAGTCTATAATATACTAAAGGTATATTGTGTGTGCGTCAGTCCAGGAGCATGATGATAGAAAATGTCTGTCCTGTAAAGCTGTCCAGATGGTGAATAATCCTAATTTCGGAAAATCCTCAACAGAACAGAGTTGACAGTCCAATACAGTGGGAAATAGTTCTGAGACAAAATGTCAACTGGGATTCCCCTCGGAGGCGATTTCAAGGCGCAGAGACAACATTGTTATATTTCACGAGTGAGATTAATTTCCTTAGGCGCAATTACAGTTTTTGGTGACATGATGGTAATGTGGGGAAAGGGGACAGAGATTTATTCAAGTGCATTGGTATGCTTTACATTGAATATTTGTGCCAAAGACGTATAAGACTCACTTTGTCGGACTTAAGAACAAATCTGACTTATGAACGCAAATCGTTTGTAAGTTGGGGGCTACCTGTATATTTGAAATCAAATCAGGTATCTTTAAACAGGAAGCTTGGTGTGATGTGTATTTAATGAGTCTATGTAAGATCTCTACCTTTGACTGAGGCATAATTCCAAAGGTATTGTTCTCAGCAAAGTGGTTGAAATGTAGCTCGGTTCTGTGGAAAAATCAAATGAACAGGGGAACTTCATTCGAGGACAAAATAATTTTTTGGCCAATATTTTTCTAACAAAAGAGGATTTATGTTGAACTGATTGGTAGAAAGGTTATAAAAAATCATGAGACATTTGCTTTCAGTTTACATTGTTTCGGATTAAGGTGATAAAGTTGTTAATACACACGTGCGCACACTTACCTGAGAGTGTTGTCTGCTCCAGCCATCATGTAATAAAAAACATTATAAGTGGACTCAGCCTCTGGTCTCTTGACCACCCTCAGTTTCTCCAGCAGCATCGTCTACACAGCCATGCCAAAACATTTTTAGGCATTTTTTTTTAAACACAAGTACTACTGAAATTCAGAACAGCTGTTTATACATTTTATATTTTATTTATTCAAAGGTAAAAATGGTACCTGGATGGAGGCAGAGGCCACCTGGCCGGCTTGGTCGAAGTCCAGAGAGACAATCTGGGAGAAGCGGCTCGCGTTTGAATTCATGGAGGTAGCACAATTCCCAAAAGCCTCCAGGATGGTGTAGACCGCCTGCCATTTCTCCGCTACAAACGGGAAAACAAGCCGCATTCACTCACACACTAATTAGCTTGATCCTGTGCCCCTGATTGACCCGGAAAAGATGCTATCAGGTGCAGCGACGAGAGGTAACAGATAGCATCTTGGCGTCTTTAGAGCTACAGCTGAGCGGAGTAATCTTCAGTGGATCATTAGGAGTGCTGATACTGCCTTTGACGAGCGAGGCTAATTATCACGAGTTGGTCTGGTGTGCATCATTAGCGAAGAATTCATCCATCACTCTCTTCCTCAATAACATTTCGCCGACCTGTGACTGCCAACCACACTGAGGAACACTATACAGCATGTGTGCTTCTTTTCTGGTTCATAACAAAGCCTTAACCAATGTATTTCCACTCTATCTGTACACCCTGACTAGCCATGTGTGTGAGCCATCATTATTATTATTGTTTTTATCCTCAACATCGTTAACACTTTCAGCATCACTTACCTGAAAAGATCTTGCCGGTGCTGCCAGCGATGGAGAGCAGGTACTGCACCAGGTGCTGGCAGTTGGTGGTCTTGCCACTGCCGCTTTTGCCGAGCAGGACAATGGACTGGTCCTGGCGCGTGGTCAGAAGGTTCCGGTAGGCCGACTGAGCCACTGCATAGACATGAGGTGCTGTGTCCTCACGCCTGCAGCCTTTAAACATGTGCATCACCTGCGAAATTAGGGTCGGGGTGATGAGAATAGTACAAATGGAGACAGAATTATATGGATTCACATGATATTCGATTTCTTTTGAGGTATGATAATTTTAAAATGCTATATTCAGCAACAAAGTCTTAGTAACAAAAAGGAAACAAAAAATATATTTAAAGTACAATTAGGTTAATTAGTTGGATAGACAGATAGATATACGAAAGATACAAGGGTTATCCACACTCTGGCTGTAGAATTTATTCTAATTAACTTTATCTATTAAGACAAATACATAATTTGACATGATCTCCTTGCTTTTTAATACACTTTGTCCATCGGTCAATAAGTTTCGGCATTCCCTCATTAAAAAACAAATGTTTTAAACTGAACTGCGAACCACAGATGAACCGCTGTCTTCATCTTCATTCTTGCATGCAATCACTGCACGCTGAAGTTAAGAAAGAGCGCTACATACATTGTATGCAATGACGACTATTAATGACATAATAGTATATAATAGGGCTACTTGCCCAATTTAATGCACACAGGGCTACTTGTCCTACTTTACAACCCCCTTATGTACAGTCGTGTAATGAAAGAGACGTGAAGTGTAGATTTGAAAATGTGGAACAAAGGATTTCAGATAAACTGGCATCATGGATGTAATGGTCCTAAATTAGCTCACTAAAAACTATATAAATAACTCACTTTAATAGTGTATTTTTTACATGAATAATTTGAATATGGATTATGATAAAAAAAATTAAAAAAACTATGCTAACCATCCTTTTTTTGTCTTCCTCTTTTTTCTTTTCTCCTCTCTTTTTCTTTGTAGTATTTTTAGGCCTCTTTGTGCTTTTTTATGCTTAGCATTGAACTTTGAACATTGAATTTACAAGTAAAATTTGTTCATACTGTATAAGCAGACATAGATGCATAATATTTTTCAGTGTGGTTCAGTTCATAACAAGTCCATAACACTTGAATGTGTTGGTAATACAACCTAAAACCTTGCAATGACACTTTACCGTTGTCCAATGAATCAGTAAAAAAATAAAAATAAATACTTGCACAACAGAAAGCTTGTGCAGTTTAAAATATCAACTTAATCTATTAACTTTATTATTCTTGTTTACTATTATCGATGAAATGTTTCCATCATTTGTAGCTCCCACTGGGCAAAACTATAAAAAAATAAAATAAAATTCAAATAAAACCCTGACCACACTGAAGTAACTTTTTATTACTTTTCCGAGTCCTGGTTGCTAATAAAATGCCAAGACTGAGAAGTATGCTCATAGCTTCCTAATTCTCTATGGAAGCAAAATAAAGTCATCAAAACAGCTATTCATCTGAAAAGTATGTACGTTGGCATCAGGTCTGTCTCCAACATGCATAACACCACATTAGTGCATCAGTCTGGTCTATAGGCAGAGGGTTAAGTTTGCAAGTTATGCATATTATATTGCAGAAAGCTGAAAATCTAGAAAAACCCGGTGTTGAAGACGGCTGTGGATTGCTTTTACCTTTTCAGAGTACATGGATGGAGCACTCATGGGGTTAATGACCACCATGCTGGGCCCGGCATACGTGTGGATGAGGTTTCCTCCATAACGCTGCCGTAGACAGTGCATCACGCTCGACTCGTTCAGGTACAGCAGAGTCGCCAAGTCCTCCGAGCGGTCGAAGGATGGAGGGTTCGCCTGGGAGAGAAAGGTCAACATATAATAATGACACTTTAATTAAAAAAAAAAAAAACAAGAAAGGTAGAGCGGTCTGGAGTGAGACTAGTACGGTATAAAGAGACAGAAAGACATGAATTCACTTTTGAATCAAATATTTGCACACGATCCTGCCTACATGTATCCTACACTGTCCTACATATCCCATAATCCAGTGTGTCAGTAAGCCAGTTAAAAACCAAAAAAAAAATTTATATAAAAATAAATAAATAAAAAATGAAAAAAATAAAAAAATCCGGGACATTGGACTCAAGCTAAGTTTTGCGAGATCTTGCTAACATGTCCCATCTTTTTTCTCTATTTTTTTCCCCCTTTCAACTGATTTTTTTCCCCCTCCTGTGTCCCTTGTAGAAAAGACAAAAACCTCTGGACAGGATCATTCCTCTATTCAAACATACATCTCTGTGATGCAGTGACATACTGTACTGTACAGCATTAACAGTGTGGAAACCTGCTCATAGCCTGACCTTCTCCACATCGTCCTCGTCCACGTCCAGTACTGTCCCGTCATGCTCCAGTTTGATCTTCACCTTCCCCTCTGGCAGACTGCCCGCCTCTGTCTTCAGCAGTGTGGCTACAGGAATATGGCGGGAAAAAACGAACACAAACATATTTAGCCCTAACTCTAACAACATGCAATTAACACAGTAAAGATAAGCAAGCAAAGACACAGGTTTACCTGGAATGTTTGTTTACACTTATAATAAACTAGATGTGCCTGAGACTTCGTTCGCATGGAATTTAATTGGACACTCATAAAGCATGTATTAAAAAATATATTTTGGAACGTCCTACAATTTTTACATGTTAAAGTAATAGATCTTACTGTACATCCCCCCCCCCAAAAAAAAATTCCGCAAATATCTTCGACATACAGACACGCCAACTTCACAGGTTTATTATATGTACTGTATAGATTACAGTGCTGACCGATATGACCTCAAATCAATGTCAATTAATTTAGATTTTTTTTTTATTGAACCCGTGAATACATTTTTTTTTTTTTTTATGTTTATTGCCCTCCTAACTTTAATTGACTAGGTTTATTCTGTAAATATGCTCAACTATTAAACCAGAGGGGTTTTTTTCTATTGAAAGAAATTTTTTTTCTCCTGCATCTTGCTTCCATATTGCACGCTGGACGGGACAGTCATGTGACTGTACACATAGATCAAAAAAAAAAAAAAAAGTGTAATTGCCCAGTCTTATTATTCAAGATTATTAGTCATGTAAACAACTACAGAAACTATATCAAACTAAGAATCTGGCTGTAATGTCAAAAAAAATGTTTTTACATATATTAAAAAAATCCCATATTGTATGAATGATAGTACTTATGATTAAATATGAGAAAAATCTGTTATAATAATACACCACAGTCAAATTACTCTAGCATTATAGATTGATAGTCGTAGTGCCACAGTGAAATTAAAGTAGTCTCAAGGCTCAAATCTCATCGAGCACAGTTACCAGAAAACATCAGCGCAAAAAACATCTCACTCATCACGTTGCAAATTACACTTTACACACTACTGTACATATTAATGCACATTTGCTCATTCTGCACACCATGAAACTTTGAACTTTGCACACTGTCTTACTCATGACTTCTATATTCAAATGCCATTTCAATTCAATTCTATTTACATTTTTTTTTATTTTTTTTACACCTGAAGTTTTTCTATATAAAAATATATTTGTTTGCTCTTATCTTATACTTTACATTCAATTAAAAACTCTATTTTAAATGTTAGGTCATCAGCAGTCATACAAGCATTTCACTTCATATCACACTGTGTACATACATGTTTATGTGACAAATAAAATATCACACCAAGTATGTGACAAATAAAAATTGTCAAATTTAAATCTGAACCGTGATGAAGGGATTATCAACTGGTGGACTATGCCTTGGATTTAGTCCTGGGAAATTTCAGCAGTTTTTAAACACGAACCCACAGGACTTCCCTAGAGGATTATTTTATGTTGTAGCACTCAGGACGCCGTTCTGTCCTTAAGGGTGTATGAAACGCTTACAAGAGCGTTTTGTTGTGCAACTCACCCAAGGAGAAGCCATCCTTGTGGACCAGCCACACTTTCTCGGAGCCGTACCATGCCTGCTCTGCGGCGATCTGCTCCTCTGTCTTCACCTGTACGTGAAAACACACTCATTAGACTCGATCGTCAGACTTTATACGACCTCCCGACCGAACACACTCCATGCACGGTGCATGCATCAGAGAATGACTACCACAGGAGGTATGATAGAAGTCGCCTTTTGGGGCTGTTTTCTGAGTTCAGCACGAAAGGCCAGCTTCTACACTGCAAAAGTGCATGATGGGTAAAATCAGAGGTGCTTTCAAATAAAAGAGTGCAAATAAAACCAGGAGGTCATGTCAGTAAACACAAGAAAGCAGGGGCGGGTTAAGGTGCTGAGAGCTGCAGATTCACATCAGAACATCAGATCACAAAAAAAGCCTGGTATAAAAGATGACTCATTCACAATTCATTTAAATATTTATGGTGGGTAAATTTCAAATGGTGACTGAAATCCTGCATTTCTCACTCGGTGTAAAAGCAAAACAGGAACACCACCACTACACCCAGACGGAGAGCGTCCCAGAAGACCCAAATCAGCCAAAAATGTAAAAAAAAAAAAAAATAAAATATATATATATTTTTTTTGCTATACATTTATAGCTTATTATTATTTTTAATGTGTCACTGACGCTGCTGGGGTAAGTGCTGTTGTTTAGGGAAAGTGAGAAAATATCACTGCACACTGCAAACAAGGGGCACACGTGGCACTCTTGACATGGAGGATCAAGGGGCAAGAGCACATGTGTCACTGAATCACTCACACACACTCACACACACTCACACACACTCACACACACTCACACACACTCACACACACTCACACACACTCACACACACTCACACACACTCACACACACTCACACACACTCACTCCGAGCAGACTGCAGACCTTAGGCTGGGCGGCAGCAGCATGTGCCGCCTGTAGGATAGCCACAGGATCCTCTTCCACCTGTCCCTGTGACACGGCAGCCGCCCAGAAGGAGGCAAATACACGGTTACACACCATCACACTCCTTACATTCACTTATGTAGTGTATGTGCTACTCTGTCAGAGAAAGATAACTTATGCATTGTATTTTTTTTTATACTGATGAAACTGTATTGAGTGCTGGGAGGGAGAGACAACTAGAGAAATTAACATACATCAGAGCACACAAAATAACGAAAAAGCTGGAACGAGGAAACAAGTTCAATCTTCTTCTGAAAAACTAGTTCGGTGTTTAAAGTAATAAAAAAAATAAACTTTTGCTTTTAAACAGCATGGTCATAAATAACATTTAGGAGGTAAATACCATTTGTTGTCTACAGCTTACCTAATTGAATAACCTGAGTTTTACAAGGTAATAAACATTACAACCATACAGTAACAGGGCAATGTGACGACAGCAGAAATGGCATTTCCGACCAAACGCAAATCAACTAATACTTATCACACCTAAATCATAATCGCTAAACGCTGAGGCCTTCATGCTGAAGAAGCCTCATCATGCAACAGCTAGGCTTACCGACACACAGATAGCTACAACAGGCATTAAAAGGGTGTAGCTAAGATCACATAGGGGACTGTATCACACGGACAGAGTTAATGGGCAGTACAAACAAACATTAATTGAAAAACTGAATGAAGAGGGGGAAAAAAAAGCAGCAGTTATTTGCACAGAGAAAATGGAGAGGGCATGGAACAGAGGCTTACGCTGAAGCAGACCGCACGAGAACACACTGCTGCCAGGCTGAGAGATGAGGACGATTTCTCAGGCTGGCCCTGGACCTGAGTGGATGCGGACACGGATGCGGTTTGCTCAGGCTCCGGCTAAAAGCAGGCGACATCGGGCACCGGCGGTGGATGGGACACAGAAAGGCAGATGAGAAAATAGGAACAGGTAACGGAGGAGAGTACAGTACAACGGACAGATGAATGAAGACGGACATGAAAAAAAAATCTCCAGAGGAAATGAAATCCTGAGATGCTGAAGTTATTGTCAGAAAGGCAATGGAGTGAGACAGAGAAGCATGCACGTACACACTAAGGCTGACACAGAACAATCTCTATGTGAGGCTTGAGTGAGTAGAGCAAAGTGAAGGAAGGGAATCGAGGGCATTCGTTCACAATTAGGGTATAAATCTGACATCTAGAATAAAAAGGAAGAATTCGTTTGTACGGGGATGTTCGACACATACTAGCTTTAGAGCTACCGAGACAATAGGTTAACTATAGACAGGGCTGGGCAATATAATATCCATATTATGATAAATTATGTGACAATATCCCAGGCATCACTTAAAAATATAACGAAATAAATAAATAAATATAAAATTATTACAAATAGGGTAAAAAATAGCATCTAATTATGTCAAAAATATAATACTACATATGTTTTTTTTAACTTTAAGTTATTATATTACATATTCATTATAATAATAAATGTTTTTTTTATTTATTATAGTATATTTATTTTTATAAAATGAAGTTTTATAAAATTGCTAATCATTTCAGTTCGACATATTGTTCATTTAATTTATTTAAGGGTTTTTTTTGGTAACAAAATAACACTATAATATGGTGAAATAATCATGATAAATTATGACAATATCTGAAGAGTACGTTTTTTTAAATTTTTTTTTATTTCCACATAGTACAGAAAATAACATTTAATTATGTTAAAAATATAATTCAAAATATTTAAAATTGTAATATATAAAAATGTTATATAAAATTACATATTTCAGTTAAACACTTTCTTTATTTAATTTATTGGAGGGTTTCTTTTGAACCAAAAAAAAAATGGATATGATAAATCAAGTTGCATATATATATATTTTTTGAATATTTTCAACATGAAAAAAAGTTTTTTGGTTCAAAAGAAACTAAATATATAAATGAAAATAAATATACAATGAATAATAATAATAATAATAATAATTAATATTTATTTTTATATAATATAATTATTTCTATTAAATTATATATTTTTATTTTTCATTTAAGAGATTTTTTTTTTTTTTTGTTTGTATTTATTTGTAAATATTGTAAAACCCCTCACGCATCATAGACTTGCCAGGTATTATCATGATACAAAGTTTTTGATACATCACCCAACCCTAGTGTAAGAGTGAAACACTAAGGATAAATCAATTAAGTTACGTTTTAGGAGGACAAACACCAGTAAATCATTATTGGGAGAAGACCCGGATAAGAATTAGCCTGAACATGGAGGGAAATGAGAAAAAACACTGAAGGACAAAAAAATAGAAGACAGCATTATTTACAGATGCAAAGAAGATCTGCTCCAGTCGTCTTTGAGCTGCACTGGTAGGACTCAGTGGAGGACTCTCCTATAAGTTAACCACCGAAAGGAAGAATAACTGTGAAAGATCTATGGCTAAAGTGTGTGACCACATGATTCGTTAGACCTCACAGTGTAGGATTAGTGCAAGAGAGTCGACTGCAGGGGTGCCGGACACGTGTTAGATGTGTTGCAATGATGCGTCTGCAATAATCGTCAAGCGCACACTGAACTGTTGAGGTTGAGCTTGCATGCACACACCTTTGGAGTCATAGGTTGATGAGAGTCTTTAGATACGTTCCCATGACAAGAGTTCCCAGTTTGGGTTGAGGACAGACGTGATACTGTTTTCACCTTTAAGCATTGTGCAAATAAAACACACAATAAAATAAACACTCACATACACAGTACGTGTACAGTATATGGTCAGTGTTTGTTTGTTTGTTTTTTTATTCAACCGCATTCATGTTACAGGAAATGAGTCCGCCATAAAACAAGCATGTAACAGAACATGCAGTGCGAGACTCCACGCAAAATAATTCAGTATAAAACCCAGAAAAAAAGAGTTTCATACAGACCACACTCACATCAACTCTGTAAACCGAGAAGATTTCTCTCTCCATTTCCTTCTTCATGCACAAAGTGTGTAAGTGCCATTAACTGTCCTAACATTCATTGTCTTTTCCCACACAGACTCAGAGAAAAGCACTTCATAATCGATTTAAATTTTGCCCATTGGAACTTTTGATTTAATTCAAAAACACTAATATTAACAGATTTAGCAGTATAAAAACTATAAAACATTGCCTAATAAATTGCTGTGTAACTTGTATGTTGAATTGTCAAATTGTTAAATTGTCGACATGAAGTTACAACTCCACAGTCATTGGACTCCACAGCCCATATGTTCAAAATAATAATTTAAAAACGGACAAGGAATAATCTTGCAAAACTAGAGTATTGACTCTAATGAAGACCATCCCAGCAAAAGACAGATCACAGATATTAGTCATATCCCAAGACTTGAGGTTCTTTATATAACAAACTGAAAAACTATTTCCATCACTTAAGCTTGATTCAATTATATAAACCAGACTCATATACTTCCTGTACTCATACTCTACTCCTTCTGCAGGTTACCACAAGAAATCCTACAAACATTCATCTTGATATGACGAGCCACATGGACACCCTGAAATCATGCGATGTCCATGACAAATGTCCTCTGGCAAACAACCATTCTCCTATCTTGTGCCCAACAAAAAATTTGACAGCAAGTCATGTTAGAGAACCACTCAAACAACATGCCATGTGTTAATGCCAATAGTTATATCTTTAAAACTTTGTAAAAGCATGTTAGTTTGGTTGCCTGAATTCTCACACGCAGTCCAATGATGATAAAGTATGTCATGCAGCAGAAATGCAAGTGGTACCTTTAGGCTCTTTGTAATCACTTGATTGGAGGCTGGGGTGAAACCAGTTGAAGCGCATAAAGGTTCGGGACATGAGTTAATGGGGGATTTGATGGGAGAAACACCTGGAGGTACTTTGGGAGTTACTGGCGCTGACTTGGCTACAATGGATGCAGGTTTAGGATCTGGAATGGATGCTGGTGATGCAGAAACTGTTGGGGTTTTAAGGACTTCAGTAGTTTTGGGAATAAAACCAACAAAAGGAACCATGGGGGAAGTCTTTGGTACAGGTACCCTCTTGGAAGCAGGGATGAAACCAGTTGGTGGGGAGACAGGGGATTTAATTGGAGAAGTAGCAACAGGAGAGGTAGGGGGAGAAAATGCCAAGGGAGAAGTTGCCAAGGGAGAAAATGCTACGGTCTTTTCCTCTGGCTTTGAATGCGTACTCTGACTGGCATCTGGTGTCTCTGCGCGCTTCCCTGTTACTAGGGAGACATCATTGTCCTCAGTTTTCTCCTCCTTCTTTTGCTCTTCTTTTTCTGCAGACACCTCTTTACAAGGACGAGGTCGTGGATCCCTGGTCCTGCCCCGGCTCATCAGACTGGCTAGTCCTGTGGAGATGTCATCTTTTTCCTCCTTCTTTACCGAGTCATGTTTAAAAGAAAACATGGGCCTCTTTGTGACCTTGGGCACAGATGCTGGCATAGGTTTGGGTGTCTCTGTGGCAGGTTGGGGTATCGTAGCTATTGTTGAGGGTTTGGATGGCTCAGAAGTCGATTTTGGAGGCTCAGCAGGAGGAGGTTCTACACTCCTCACCACTCTCATTATCACCTTCACACCCTTCCTAGGAGTTGCACCATCTGTCTCTGGCTGATGGGCACGGCTTGTGGCGTTGTCACCTAAAAAACCGTTGGTCTTGCTTTCTCCATTCGTAATAGGCTCTAGACAGGGTTCAGGGCTTTTGAAGCGCTCCTGGATCTTGAACTGTTCTTGACTCTTGATGAAGGAAAACCTGTTCCTTGTGGGTGAAGGGCTTTTGAATCGTTCCCGGAGCTGTGGCTGGGACTGGGGACATCCAGGGGGTGTCCGAGCAGGCTGGGGGCTCTTGGTACGCAGCAGGACTTTAGCAGGCTCCAGACTTGGTACTGACTGGGATCGACCACTGAAACTGCCATTGCTATCTGACTACTCAGCCAGATGGCAGCGGGTGGGGAGTGGAGGTGTTAAAGGACAGGTGTTAACAAGGAGTTCAGGAAACGTAATACACAATTCATAATGCTGATAAAAACGGTTCAAAATACTTCTGAAAATGAACATTTTTGTACCCTTACATCTTGATACAGACTCATCAAGCTAAAGTACCAGAATTGTGCTCAAGTTCTTGTTCAAGCATTACTGAAATGCCTTAACGCTGAGATCAACGACACAATCAACAACCGACACAATAGATCAAATGGAAGCAGGTCACTGACTGGAAGTAACACGCTGCCCTACACTGAACCAGAGCCTTAGGTCAGAGTATTAAGATAACACATACAGCTCACGGAAAAGCATGCATATCTAAACCTTGGGTGTCCTTTTTTCATGCCTTTCGTTGTTAGACCAATTTGGCTCAATCTTACAGCAGTCTGGTAAACCTCATTCGCTGCCAAAAGCTACATTGATGTCAGTTGAATAAATCATGAATGAGATGACCTATCTGTGGAATAATACTTACTAATTAACCGGTGCAACAACGTGCACTATTTAATATGGTTTACATGACAGTCTCCCTGAGGTCTTTGAGAAATCCTTAATGAACAGATCTAATCCTTGTGCATCTCATTCATGCACTTCATGGCTCTGCTATGTAGCTGAATATGTAAGAGTCTGCAGGCCTACTATATCTTTGTTGAACTGACTGTGGTACAGTAAGACAGGATTCCTGGATCTCAAAAGCAGTTCATTTCAGTTATTCAACTTGGTCAACATACAGTATATTGCCAAAAGTATTCGCTTGCCTGCCTTGAACTTGAGTAACATCCGATTCTTAATCCATAGGGTTTAATATGATGTTGGCCCCACCTCCTTTGCAGCTATAAAAGCTTAATCACTTCTGGGAAGGCTTTCCACAAGATTTAGGAGTGTGTTTATGGGAATTTTTGGCCATTCTTCCAAAAGCGCATTTGTGAGGACAGACACTGATGTTGAGTAGGCCTGGCTTGCCTTCTCAGCTCTAATTCTTCCCAAAGGTGTTGTATCCAGTTGAGGTCAGGACTCTGTGCAGGCCAGTCCAGTTCTTCCACACTAAACTCGCTCATCTATGTCTTTTGGACTTTGCTTTGTTGTGCAGTCATGTTGGAACAGGAAAGTTGGAGCATGAAATTGTCCAAAATGTCTTGGTATGCTGAAGCATTTAGAGTTCCTTTCAGTGGAAGTCAGGGGCCGAGGCCAAGGACTAAAGAAATAACCCCACACCAGTTGCGACATGACGCCGCACCAGTGCATAAAGCAAAGTCATGGATGAGCAAGTTTGGTGTGAAAGAACCTGACTGGTCTGCAAGTCCTGACCTCAACCCAATAGAAGACCTCTGGGATGAATTAGAGCGGAGACTATAAGCCATTACTGCTCGTCCTACATCAGCATCTGACCTCATAAATGCGCTTCATCATCAGTGTCTGTCCTCACAAATGAGCTTTTGGAAGAATGGCCAAAAATGCCAATAAACACGCTCCTAAACCTTGTGAAAAGCCTTCCCAGAAGAGTTGAAGTTGTTATACTGTAGCTGCAAAGGGTGATGTAGCAGCCAACATTATATTAAATCCTATGGAATAAGAACTGGATGTCACTAAAGTTCATATACTGTACATGTGAAGGCAGGCGAGCAAATACTTTTTTTGGCAATATGGTGTAATATCCAGTCCTTTATCTGATGACAAAGTAAAATGTATTTATGCCCTGAGGAATAATATAAAGCATTATGTGCAGTGTTTCCAACAGACTCACGCCAACCAGTAAAACCTGCTTCCTGTCAATAAGTAGTGATGTGTTTTGTTTGTTTGTTTGTTTTACAGCACTTACGCTCTCTTTCAAACTCTTGGGGGCTGTCTTGTTCTCTTCTTTAACCTGAAGAGGTTCATGGGAGAGAGTAATTATGATGAGCATTTTAAACCAAGTTAAAACGTGGCCGAGCCAGGTTGTGCTGCAGATTAACATACTGTACAAACACACGCACACCACACACTCACGCATGACTTACCGAAATAATCAATGTACAGCAAATTGAAGTGTAACAATACGAACTGAAGCGGAAGCATTTCACTGAAGCTGATTAAGCAAGCGGCAGCGTTTCTGACTGAGTTACTTTAACAAAGCAGTAGCCTTGAGGTATAAACAAGATGATCTGTGTTACATTGCAGTTGTGCAGTCATTTCAACACAATATGTTCTCCAAAATCCACACATCACACACCTGCTAATCCATGCATTTGAACACACACACTGATATCTACTGATGACAACTACTCTCAAAGGTATCACCCTTCGTGTTTTATTGTAGCCATGATTCATGCAGAAAAACCATAACTTTTGCAGTGTAGTGGACCACACAGTGCAGTGTATTGAGATTTGAGAATGGAACGCCACTTTCCTTTTGCTCCCAGAAGGAAAAGCGTGACGAGAAAGCCATGGTGGTGACGTTGCGCTCATGGGCTGGGCCGGCTAATGAGGAGCGCGGGATAAACGGCAATCAGGGAGGGAGTCGATTATGTGACGGCCAAGAGATATGATTCTGAGCACGAGAGATTCTGGTTTTCGGAGACCTTGGACCGAGCTTCAAGCAAGAATGTCTTGCCACAGCACTGGAGGAAAGAAGAGATACTCAATCATGCAAGATGTATATGGTGAGATTTAGAAAGCAAAACATATTGGAGACAAATCATTAGGTAAGAGAATAACACATTACAGACTATGATGAAAACTGATCAACAAAATGCTTATGTAATACTGTTACTTAAAATAAAAAAAATATTATTTTGCTTAAATCGGAAGGGTTTTATCTTGTACCTCTTGTACCACAGCAACTGGCAAATAATAAATGACAAATGTTATCCCTAAAACTACTGATGTAACTTCAACTTACACTAGTTTTGTTTTGTTTGTTTTTGTTATTATAACAATAAATTTCTTGTTTTAAAGTTAAATGTTGCCATGTTAAGGATTACATTCTATTTTAGATAATGTTTTTACGCCCATGTATAAGCTGTCGCTATAGAAACATAGCACCATAAAGAAAGAACAATAATATACAGTATGTCCGGGATTTGCTTTGTTAGCCAGCAGAGCTGCTGTAACAGAATTTTAATAAACACTTACAGGCCAATCAGATTTAGCAAACCTTTAGCATTTGTAACAGACTTTTGAGTACTTTGCAAATTCAGCCAGCACTGGAGACTTAGGGATGGGAATTACCAGGATACACCCGATACGATATGCATCACAATACCTAGGTGCCGATATGATATGCATCACGATTTTGTAAATACAAATAGTCCCGACTTACGAACAAGTTCCGTTCCTGGAGCACAATTTGTTCTTATGGCTGAGAAAGTGAGTCTTAACCGCCTTTGACACAAATGTACAATGTAAAGCACACTAACCCACTTGACTCTATCTCTGTACGCTTTCCCCACGCTATGATATAATAACTGCATAATCGCATCTAAGGAAATTCATCTTAAACATGTCTCACACATCTCACGTTGTTCTCTCTGCATCTATAAACCATAAGGGGACGCCCAGACACGATTTTGTCTCAGAGCTGTTTTCCACTGTATTGGACTGTGAACCCTTTATTTTGTTTTTGAGGATTTTCCTTAATTAGGATTATTCACCAACGGGACAGCTGTACAAGACAGTAATTTTCTATCATTGTGCTCCTGGACTGATTTATTGAACGTTAGGCTACAACAAATCACCAGAGAAAAAAAAATCTCTTATTAGGTGAGGCTGAATAAACTATTTGGTACAGAATAAAGTTTGAGGATAACACCAAAAGGCCACAGTTGGCTGGATGAAGAAAACAACCCAGAGGGCACGTCGGTGTCAAAAGGCATTTTTACAGAACGGTCATGCTATAAATGACACCTCAACCTGCCACCTTCGCTCGCCTTTTGGTAATTCCCCCAGAACCTACGAATGCAGCATAACGCTGTCTCAGAGTGGTTCAAGCATGTCGTCTTTCTGGACTCCGAGCAGACCAGAGACATGAAGTGTCAGGATCTAGTGTTAAGTATAACAGTATGCCCCGGAAACACCCTGACTAATATTGCTTTTAAAACAAAAACAATTGTTTACAGTCTCCAGTTAATTTCACCCTCTGCTTAGAGTTAGCAAGCTCCCAGACTTCACTGTCCCTTCAGTTCGCTGCCATTTCCTGACTGGTACAATTTGGTGTTTTTCCTGTATGGGTTAGCTGCTTACTGTTACTTTACTACACGTACATGTATAGATCTTCGGGGAGCGGATCGCACACTTTACACTTCTCAAAATATCCCTCTCCCTGTTCCACGATGTCAGCTCTCCCTTTTGACACAGATCTCATTTGGCCTCTGTGACTGACTACCTCTGGTCCTGGCTTAACGTCTTAATTCAGCCAAATTTTTAATATTTATATCCTGATTAAAAGTGTTCTGTCAGGAGTATGAACTTGTCTTGTGGATTTGTCCACAAGTCCATGATTAATACATTTAATAAATGGTTGTTAACCAATTATTGTGGTACAAGCATTAATAAAGTAATCGTTATCAAATTACTGTGGTACAAGCATAACATCATCCTAGAGTGCTGTTACTTAAAAGTAGTACACTTTGGGGTGGTGTGAAGTCAAGGTGTGTACAACTACTACTACTTAATAGCATCAACCACTAATACAGAAGCATTATTAAAAAGCAGATGCATTCTTTGAACACACTGTAACATCTGTAACACTGACAAAATAATTTACAATTTAAAAATTTGGGCAAAATGTGAGGCTGAAGCTGTAGCCCTGTTTGCGAGAACAAACAAATCACCTTTTATTTTCCAACATAAACATCTCTACGACAAACCAGCATCCAGACGTACGCGATACACCAGCGAGACAACCTTCAATGAATTCCACACAAACTGGTTTACAGACATTTCTGTCTATTGCATCATGTGAATTCCTCGAAAAACTAAAACCACACACATCTGGAACATCTGCTATGATGCCCAAAGCAAAACTATAGTTAATCATGGGTTTCAAGCCTCACAGGCTTCTACCACACACACACACACAGCTAAATAAAGAGTCCTTACTGTGCTTATCTATGTAAAGTGAAGTGAGAGCACAACCTTTTTTTGGGAGCGACGTCTCCGGCGCTGCAATTCATTACGCTAGTGTAACACCTCAACAAGGAAACTGCGCTCACACTCATACATAAACATTACCAAATGATCAAATACAGAACATTTCTACACCAAAAAAAAAAACCCCGTCTGTAATCTAACAGCTCTCGTTAAATCCAGGTACGTGTGACAGACTGGGAAAACCTTTCACATGATTTACTCAATCATGAGTAAAGCTAATCCTTTTTGCTTTTGTGTATTTTGTACATTTGTACTAAAAAAGCATTTTTTTTATTCTAAATGAGGCAGACGGTGCGCGACATGCAGCTAATCCACAAGTTGAACAAAGTCACATGCCGTTCACTGTGTGAAGAAATCATAGTGTTTAACGGATTGGACCATTTTTTCCAGTGTGTTTTAATAAACGCAAAAGTCAAAAACGGTTTATTAAAACACACCAGCAAAAACGCTCCTTATGCAATGTGACACTTACAAGAAAATGGTGGAATCATGATTAAAAAGACTGTTTTGGTTTTCATTTGGTTTATGCTTGAGCTCTTGAATCATCAAAATATCTGGCTATCCCTGACTACATTTACTCTCACGGATTTTACTGAATGCATGACAAGAGAGCAGATAATGTTGGAGGATGTTGAGAAAGCTCAGTCACTTCATATTAAAGTTTTATGTTGTTGTTTTTTATTAATCAGACGCCATGTGTTCTGTAGAACTGCACGCTCCTAAAGCACAGCGCTTTGACATGAAGATATTTATGGCTATGTCTTCAGATAAAATTGGGTGTTAAACTATCATTTAGTAGACCTGAAATAAAAGCATATTTTATATTCTGTTATTAAACAGGTCAGTTTCTGACCTGTTTGTCTTCCTACATTGCTGTTCACCTGTCACTCTGCTATCTGCGCTGTCTGACAGCTGAAAGGTCTCTGGTGTATTTTACCATTTAGCCTAAATGATAACACTAAGCCTGTTATAAAACTGGACTGGAAAAAAAATAATCTACCAAATTTAAATTTGGTTAAAAATATTATTCAACATTAAAAATATAGCGAATACTAACTGAGTAGCGTGAGTAGCCCTGGCCCAACTACGCTAAAATAGAAAACGTAACAAAAGTACATAATATAACCCAAGTACCATGCAAAAGTATTGAGCCACTTTTTCCCTTCCTTCTATAATCTCAAATAAAATTAAAAGTTGTAGATTAAATTAAAGAAACAGATTTTTTTTTTAGTGCAACAGACTTCAAAATGCCTAAAGATTCTATAAAAAAAATTTCCCCCTCATCTCATCTGTTCCAAACACTCCACATTTACCATCACCAGCTAATGCTAATGCTAATACTAATCCCTGGCCTGATCATTTCTCATGTCTGGTTTCATGCCTCAAGTTATATGCTTTTCATGCCTGAATGATTCATAAGTCACTGTGTGGCTTAACAAAAAACAAATTCCTCTGAATCGGCACAGGTACAGGGACTGGACTGAAGAAAATGAGAGACAAAAAGTCTTTCAGCTAGCCAGGAGAAGTATTCCTCAAAATTACATAAAATAAATAATTAAAAAAAAAAAAAAAAAGACGTTTGGCTCTTTGGAAGCAAAATATGAGGGAATCGGGGGGCTCAGGACTTTTGCACAGTATTTACTATATTATGATGCGTCCAGAGATAAAAAGGTCACTACCAAGCTCCAGTGATCGCCAACAGGGATAATCTTCCCAAAGGATGTACAGTATGATAAACACAAATCTTTTTCTTTTAGTGGAAAACTGATAAAAGTGTCTCCCAGTCCTCCGAGTGTGTTACGCCGCCCCCAACAGTGAGCGAGCGAGCAGTTCGAAAAGATGCGGTCGGCTGGCGTCACGGGTTCGGAGGAAACACGTGATAGTCTTCGGCCCTCCCGGCTGAGTGGTAGTAGCCTTAATGTGGGAGCCCCCTAGTGACGGGGAGGAATTGGACACAACTAAATTAGGGGAGAAAATCGGGGAAAAATCAAAATAAACAAATAAATAAAAAAGTGTCTCCCAAGCTTTTGCCCTGATCTGTTATTTTATCCCCCCGTGCACAACCACTGTCCGTCACTGTAAACTCACTTTTATTTTTTTCATCGGGTCCGATGTCGTATTTTTAGCTGTTTGCCAGAATTTAGCTCAGCAAAATCCAACAGGTTTTCCCAGACTTCCACACCTAACTTTTGCATACTTATACCTTTCTTCAGAAATAATCTATATCAATAATAATATTAATAATAATAACAACAGCAACAACAATACTTTGCTGATCCAAAATGCATCATCAATGCATGACATCTACCTATCAGCAAAAACTCAAAATGAAGTGATAAAAGAATTACTCCTAAATGAAAAATAAAATAAATAAAGCTAAGACTCAAACTAGACAGCTACAGCAATATCAAAACCCTTTCCATTAACAGGTTTGCTGAATATGAATCTCCCACACCACACCAGTCGCCCATTCCTTAAAAAAATAAAATAAAAAAAAAACATCACCTTGTTTTGTAACGCAGCAAAGAACACGATTATAAAGCTCCCTAATAGTCAGCTCACTCTTTCCACCACAGGAAACAGGAAAGCTTTGCAAGATTTTTTTTTTCTGCAGTTAAAGTAGCACTTCAATGGAAAGAACAGAAGATGGACTAATCGCTGTTTTTCACTTTAAAAGCCTAATGTGTGTGTTGAACAAAACATTTACAATCTACGCCATTTACAATCTACTAGAACGCTGTAAAAAATCGTAACGTTAATAAATAGTTAAAACCCAGTGAGCGCAGACGCTCAGAAACACTCACCTAGAGACAGAGACAGAGAGCTTTATTACAGTCTGTCTTTTACTGACTGAGCAGCCAGAAGCAATCGAGACTGAACCTTGGCACACCTAAACATACCGAACTAAAGTGACCGCACTGACACTTCATGGCTTGATTAAATTGCTACAGTAGCCTAAGATAGATACTCCGCTGACCTGCCGCTCTCGAGCCTAAAAATAGTGCAGCAGAATTTAACAGGCCTGAGCCTGAGCCTTCACACTGAGCCCGCAATCAATTTCCAAACAGCTCTGTTTGTGTCTCAATCTCTAAGAAAAGTTTGGTGTCTACTTGCTGCCTTACCTCGGCTCCCGTGTGCTGGTTCCTCGGTGCCGGAGTGGCTTCCCTACCTTCTGTCTTTCAATACGGTCCTGAGTACAAGTTCAAAGAGACCGGCACAGAGAAAAAGAGAGAGCGAGGAGAGAGAGATCCAGTGAGATCACGTCGCTCACAACACGTTGACTGGACTCCTCTATTCCTGACACCGCACAGTGAGACGAGCAGGAGAAGGAGGAGGAGGGACAGCTGTCGGTGTATATGATTGGGGTCTCACCAGGCTAAATATAGATCTCAACCACCATCAGTGCTCTAACTGTCCTCGCTTACTCCCCACCCCCAAGAATGCAAAATGCAGAATGATGACGCTCTGCTCTGCCTCACTGTCTCAACAACAGCTGCCTCTTTATTCTCAGCTGCTCATCGATACAAAAGATTTGCGTGCAAATCCGCCGTCACTCCGAGCGGTGTTGCCGAGCGGATGTGTTTTTTCTCTGACAGGGTCGGAGTGCAGCAAACCCGAAGACGGAGGAGAAACAGAAATGCGAAAATGTGTTGTAGGAGAGGAAGTGATGCAAGGGCCTGGCACTTCCTATGAGAGGTTTCAAAACTGCAGAGCACGCTGGGAGGAAAACATCACATCACACTTCACCTACAATTCATCTCTCTCACTAGCACCTCATGAACTTTTGATACCAACAGCATGTATAGTCTTGCAATGTTCAAAATAAGTTTTTTTTTTTACGTCTTATTGAAAGTCATCACACACCCTGACTGTCGCCACTAAATTATAACCTAATTTTTTGACTAGCCGTGTCAGTGACTTTTTTCATGTGGAATTTAATATTTAATTGCACACGTATAAATTTTTTTTTAAAGTACAGCGCCATCTGTTGAAAAATTCTGCGTATTCTTGTGAAGTTTGTGGAATGAAGGCGTGATATCGTGTTTATTAAGCAGATTTCAATTGCACACTCATAAACGCGTATTATAAAATGTACCACGCCATCTGTTGAGATGATTTTTGAGATGAACTAATGATTTTTTTTTTTTTTATGATATAAGGGCATTTTCCATTTACATTTTAAAGTAGATATGCTCTTTCCATGGGCTGATGGCGATTGAAACAAAACCTATATGTTACCTCAAGCTTGACCAAATACACCTGTGAAAACCTCTTTCAAATCAGTTTAGTAGCTTTTACGTGATCTACCTTCATGTGTTCCATTACTCATCTTACGTTTCCACATTTGTTCCATCTGTAATGCACATACAATGATACAAAAATTTACAGTTTGATAAAGAGAGAGAGAGCAAGAGATAAAGCTCCCCATAAATTATCAATTATTTAACTGCACTTTCAGATTTAATTTACTGAAATCAAACGTTAGAACTAAGTTGATGTTAGAGTTGAGTGCTATTTTTTGTTGTCTGAGCATAAACCTCTAAACAAAAATAAAGAAATAAATAAGCCACGCTTTAAATGTCAAGGAAAGGTGACGAGAGCAAGCAGAAATATTTACAGTAAAACAGCATTGATTTAACTTTAAGTTTACAATGTTTTACATATTTCCATAAAACTAAAAAAAATAAATAAAAAAATGCTCCCTTGGCTTTCCTCACGCAGTCCAAAGACGTGCAGATTGGAGTAAGAGGCATCTCCAAACTGCCTGAGAGTATAAGCGTCTGTGAGTACCCTGTGATGGACTGACTCCCCTGGGAAAGTCTCCAGGTCCCCTGCTGTACAGCAGTGGCCTCCATCCTTTTTTGCACCACGGACTATTTTTATGCAACATAGTTTTCCATGGACCATGGAAACGTAAGATGAGCTCTTGACAAATCATGATAAAGTGCATAGAATATATAAAATACCATAACACAGAATCCATGTAAGCTTTGAGCTTGTTTCCCTATGATGAGACGTTCCCATCTAGAAGTGATGGGGGGACAGTGACATTCCTCCATGAAGGACTGCGGACAACCCTGTCTCACAGAGGTCGGTTACTGAAAACGAAAGCAGCGTTTTTAATGTTTTTGTGGAGATTTGAGGATTTTTCAGTGTTCCATGTTCCGTTGTACAGAATGGCACGACTAACTTGTTCTGCTATTACTACAAAAACAAAACAGTTGGCATTTATTTTAACTTCACTGATTTTAAATACACAACCGCTCTAAAATCTCTCCTATTCTTAAGGTTTGTCCTGTAACTGCAATTCACCCTCTTGCCATTAGATGGCACAACTGTGCAAAACACTCAATCAGTTCCGTGTTCTGGTCACACGAGGGCGCTGTAAGCCTTATTACATCAGTGACCTAGACAACTCTAAACCCAGGATAAATGTCTCAAAGAGCTGTTTGTTTGCCTTCAGGTCCTGCAGAGTCAAACAGAGTTAATTAGCATGACTCATCACCATGTGGGCGTGAGTGTGAGAAACTGCAGGTCTACACTGAGAAACCCAGAGGTGTGTATTATCAGTTGAGCGCCGATCTGCTCGTCCCGATGGCTAGCCGAGATAAGGAGGGACTTTAGTTTTGGGTGAGGAATGTGAGCTATGAACCCATCGGCCAGGGATAATGAGAAGCCCTTTGCATCCTGGAACAGCTGGGAGCAACCGACGCTCTACCCCTCATGCCTCACCATCTCAACAACCTCAAAATCACATCGTAAACCCTCCTCCTCCCTCCCTCCCTCCCTCCCTCCGACTGGGCTTCGGATACGCCTCTCGCTGCAGACTGAGCATATCTGCAGATCTCCAGGAGCTGGATTAGCATCACGGACCTGTTTCTTGGAGAAAATAAAACAAAAGGCTTGTGCTATAAATCGAGGCATGTTTTTTGTGGTGTTAACTGGAACACGGGGTGGCTACTTGCACTAACCGCATATTAACACGAGACTAAGTTGGTCACGCCCGGATGTACCTGAGCCTCGGACTTGCTCACTCATCATTTTGAAAGTAAGAACAGCCAAAACCACACTGTGCAAACATCAGGCTGCTTTTCCAAGTAGAAAAGCATAACACACACACACACATTCTTTAAAAGCCCACTACACACACAAAAAGGGTAGACAAATCGTTAGCTCAGTCTGGGACGAGTGGATTGGGGAAAATGGGGGGAAAAAAAACACTTAATGTAATGACTTCCATAAAAACAAACATTTTCATTTGGTATGTATATTAAATGCTTCACGGTGGTGTAAGGGAAAAAAACAAGCTTGTAGAATCACAAACACACAGGTACATGAAAAAGCTCCACTTTCCTCAAGTGCTAGCTCATAAATGTATAATTAATCCACCCATGCAGACCATCATGCGATGCTGTGTTCATCAAACCTACGTTGATAAAACGCTGATAAACATTGAAATGTTCACCTCACACCTTATGACCTTCTGTGGTGTTTGCTCAGATCTCTGATCTCTTGAGCTTCAGTTGTACGCAGGACAGAATTACACGGAGCGAGACGGGTTTTCCCCAGAGTGATGGGAATTAAACCCGCTGTGGCCTGGTTAAGCCCACTATTACCGCAGTGCTACGGTTCAGCTCGTCCACCACGCCCCAGACCAAACTGCAGCCCAGTCCCCTGAAATAGAGATAAAGGCCCCAGATAAACAGCACCACTTCCAGACACGATCCCTACAGGGGACTCCAGACATCCACACAACTCCTTCCACGAGACAAAGATCACAAAGAGCGGTGGAAGTGAGGCTGGTAGTGACTATGCAGAGTTTAGCGGTTGTGACACCCACTTATAACTGCACACTCGCTCCAGGGTTATTATTTACTACTACAACAAGCATGAAATACGATCACAATCATAGCCTTATAAGTGACTCGGACTTTGAAGGGTGGGTGTAGGGTCTTCATATACTGCCACGATGATTTTGACTCGGATTATATTATTATTACCGATAAAACAGATAGTGACCAGCCAAACTATATTGTGACTCAGAAACTTTTTTCTGGAGGCCCTGCCCACTTCTCCTCATCTCTCATGCGTTAGGCTGGATTCATGTGGATTGTCTCATGCTCTGGTGCAGCGAGCGACACCAACAAGTTTTGAAGGGCTCCCGGACGTTCAAACCGGACTTTCGTATGCCGAAAATGCTCTGTATGCTGATATGAAATTTCGATTAAGGCGAATAATTCGCACGTGAGGGCATTCCAAGCTTCCACCATATGTTGCTTTTTGCCTGAGGTTGTATTTGACAAATGCTAAGACCCACTATGAAAAAAAAAAAAAAAAGATGTAAAAGAGGGGGCACTAACTTTTTCACATGACTATTATTATTATTATTATTTATTCACCTCTCAGCTCCAGGTGATGCTGAGCTCAGATTACTACAAGCTTTCAAACAAAAACTTCACATGTCACATGCCAGCAGACGGACTAGCTATACTAAACGTAGGATCCACCGAGATCCTGACTAGGATACAATGGTGGTTACGTGAATGGGCGAACGAATGAATGAATGATTTTATTCATGGACTCTACAGAGTCATGAAGCAGGAATGGAGACAAGTCGAGGCGGCGTGCGGCTGGGTTATGCAGCATCTGATGCGCTCTGAGTCATTGTTAATGTGTTAAATGCTCAAGTAAGCAGAGCATGCACACACACACACGGCCATTTCATCAGATGTGAAAAATTTGCTCGCTCCCACGAACTCAGGTACACATACACACCTGGAACAAATCTGTAACGTGGTGCTCATTTCCGGGTGATTCATAAAGACTCATAATACAGTAAGTGTGTGTATCTTGGGGCTGGTTGTCGAACTGCTGATCTCATCTTGAAAGCAGCAGAGCGACACTGAAGTGAGTAATCAGATTTGCGACAAAAAATTCTGATGATGTGGACAGAGAAGTCCAGAAAAGTCCCACCAGAGATCTCAGAGGAGGCTGGAATCAACTTTAGTTTATTTATCTCGCCTTCCTTGTTTTCCCCAAACAATAAACATAGCCAGAACCTTTTTTTTGTGCTGGATGGGCGATCTTTATGATCTGTTTTTGTACCTTAATGGTGCGCCTACTCTCGCCCAAAACGATTCATCTGTCGGCACCATAAACCAAAAAAAAAAAAAAAACAATAACAATCGCTTTCTATTTTGAGATACGCCAAAGAAGGTAATCATAACACAAGCTTGTCACTGGACACTGCTCCCGAAAAACCACTAAACGCTCCAGAGTAATTTTATGTCAAACCCATGTGGTGTAAACAAAAAACGGCAGCCGACTCACAAGTCGCTATCCAACCTTATTTGGAAACCAGGCTCTTTCTGTCTGTGCTAATCAACAAGGAATGTGAAATATGTCTAAATACAGTATATACAACTTGAAATATTTCAGATTTAGGTTCAAAAAGGATTTCGCTTGTCTCTGGACGCACAACGAACCAAACAGAGTAATATAGGACCACCAGGATGAGCTAAAATATTACTCAAACCTTCATATTCATGCATGGAAAAGTCCTGAACACCAAGCATGCTGGACAATTTGAAATTTAGGCTAAACAGGAGAACTGCCCGATTATGGCAAAAATCATAAATCACGATTATTTTGGTCAGTACTGAGATCATGATTATTTAACACGATAACTCGCGGACATTGGAAACATCATGCATTTAATAAACTTTAAATGAAACACTTTGCTGTTTTTGACAGTGGCAATACGAGGGTGGGACAAAAATGATCTGCACTCTGGCTGTAGAATTTTTTTTTAAAAAAGACAAACATTATTTTTTGACATTGTCTCCTTGCTTTTTAATACACTTTGACTGAGGTTGAGGCTGAGCTGTGAGCCACAAATGCACTGCCGTCATCACTTCTTCATCAGGAGTGCATCTTCGTCCTAGTAGGGCTGCTTTCAGGGGACGAAACAAGTAAAAGTCTGATGTCTGATGGAGTGAGAACAGGTCTATAGGGAGGATACTTTAACTTTAAGAGTGTCGGCAGTGTGGGCAGAAGACATGCATCATCATGAAAGATGAATTCTATATCAGTCCACTGAGTTTAATCCTTCAGCTCTTCAATAAGCGTCTCGCTGTAACGAGCACTGTTTATTGTTGAACCTTTTTCCTGATAATATTCCAATACTGGACCTTAAGAATCCCAGAAAACTGTAAGCATTGATGAATTTTCCAGCTGATGGTCGACTTTTGTACTTTTTCCCGTTCGGCGATTGAGGATGTTTCCGTTCCAGACTCTGCCATTTACTCTCAGACTCGTAGTGATGAATCCGTGTCTCGTCACCAGGAATGATTCTCTTTAAGAAACTTTCACCTTTCTTAGAGCAGAGCATCGGTGCAAATCCAAACGCTGCTGTTTTTGTACTCAGAGAACGAAAAAAAAAGTTTATTTCACTGCACGCTGCTCTTCTTCCACGCAAATCACAAGCCGAGCATCAACTTTTTCTCGCTAATGAACAGATGTAAAACGTTCACACCTGCGAAGACAGGAGCCTTGAACTGAAAAGTTGTTGTTGAGACAGTGCGGTCGACGGAAGCTTCAGTATAACCGGAGAGCGGTTATATTACATTTTTGACTCACCCTCGTAAATACCACAGACTGAGGGAGTGTGTGCTTAGTGAGGGATGAAAAAAAATGCACCACTGTAAAGTGAAAGGATGTAATGGGTTTCTAATGCAAAAAGAGAACGGAATGTAACACAATGTTTATTTAATCTCGTGTTCATAATCATCAGGAGGAATTTGAATTCAATTAACAGCAGAAAAGTAAAAATTAAACAATTAAAAATAGATACGGGTAAAAATCGATCATGGTTGTAGCTCTATCTTTGTGACTTTCTTAATTTAAAGGGGCAACCTTCACTTTCTAGGGTTTATGCAACAGACTAGTAGTGCTGCTGTGAAAGCCCTAGACATCCGCATAGAGTTGAGCAATGAGCGAGTGATTGTGACTGTGATCACGTACGTGTGACCTGCTCATCGATACTGTCGGATATGTGACATTGAGTTACGTAATCACAGAATGCCCGAATGCAGCCCAGAGCAGAACAGAACAGGCTGCGAAGTTGTTAGAACAAAGAATAATCCAATCCAGTCTCATTGTTTATACATGCGTTACTGAATGAGCAAATTCACTGACAGCAGCTTCTGTTGTTATCTCGCTCGTAGAGCCGCATTCAACTTCTGCACCAGACGAGCAGACAATCAGCGTTTGAAGCGATCTGGCTGGTGCTGAAATGCCAGGGCTCTGAGCTGGCACTGTTTCCAGAGTGCAGACACACACATACATACACACAGCATCCTGGACACACAGCTCAGGTTCTACAGTCAGACTAAACACATCCCTTTATTACAGGTCCATCTCTCTCTCTCTCTCACACACACACACACACACACACCCTTGACAAATAATACCTGCCTACACTTAGAAGCTGGCACTGCTCCTCATGTTTCGTGTTAATGCACTTCATACGAACTTGTACGTGTGTGCGTGTGTGTGTTTAGTTATACGGAGCCAAAAGCATACTTTAAGGAGATATTAACCTGTCTGGTATAAATGATTTACTTGACGTCTTGTTTTTTTTTTGTTTTTTTTTACTGTAAGCCGGCTTTCGGCGTGAGGGAAGTGCATGTAAAGCCGCTCCATTACTGGCTGGACGGACACGCAAGTCATAAATTATTTGAGAGACATGCGAGCCAGCAGGCCGAGCCCTTCCTGCATGTACTTTTACTGTAGTGCTGATTTAGCAACTAAATCAAAGCTTTTAAGCGAGCTTCCAATCAGGTCCACTATTTCCCGGTAAAAGACACATCGTTTCAAAATTTTTAAAAAGCAAAGGCAAACTAATCATTATACTATACAGTGTGACGGTTTAGTTCCCCGGTTCTTTAAGACATGTTAATTAATATAGATAAATACAAAAAGGTAGATACACCATAAGGAAAAAAATATATACAGTATATCCTTGCAAAAAAAAAGTTATCCTTCGATAAAATTGCATACAATGTCATATCACGGCAAAAGATTTTCTTCAGAGGAAGCACTCTCATAAGCTCTTAAAATGCCTACTGTTTACATTGTTCAAATCGATCAAACTAAAAAAGCATGAGAAGCTTTCATCAAGTGCTAAAAATAGTATAAGGAGGTTGACTGAAAAAAATGTCTCCTGCACCTTCGTCTGTGGTCAGGAGGCGCGGAGTCGGGTAAAGTCTCTTACACAGGGAGGCATTCTGTTAAAGGTCAAGTAATTCATGTGACCAAATTATTCTTAAATGTAGCTAACTGTTCCTTTAGGTTACACAAATAACTGTGTAATGATAACACGTAGAGGCAGCGTGGCATTAAAATTTAATCCACAGGACGATAAAAAGAGGAGCTACTTGACCCTGTTGAAAGCCACCGAGTGTGCCGTGTCTAAAGATTAAACAGCTACAGTACGTAGTCCACTTCTATGCTTCCTAATAAATGTTCTGTGAAGGTTTGCTCAAATTCCCCAGGATGGTTTGGGAGGAGCTGTGGATGGAAGAAAAGTGTGATGATGGGCAACAGACACCAAAAAACAAGTTATTTAACCAGATAGACAGATAGACGTTCCAGTTTTCTGCATAAGGATTTCTATAGGACAATGTTGTCTTGATGGCAGACAAATCTTACAGTTCAGCTTAAAAACTGCTTGTCTTCATAACTCAAATAGGATGCGGGCCAAAATGTTGTGATTTTCCTCTTTATACTTTTTTTTTTTTTAACTGTCACAAGATTTCTTCCATCTTAACCGTTCTGCTTTTCATTTCCTGCCCTTCATCTCAAGTTTGCGTGTCATAACAGTCACATGATTACAAGCAACTTATCGTATTTCTCCTCGGGCAAAGACATCGGCTGTCAAGCACCTCATTAACTCATTCCTAAAGGAATATGCTGAAACAGTGATGTTCCTTAGCATTTACAGACATGCCCTCCCTCTTATCCTGACGTGTAATAAAGATGCTTCTCACTCAGCGAGCGCCTGTAGTTACAGATTTGGTTCATTTATAAACTACAAGCCTCTGTAATGACACCATAAACTAGTCAGTGTCTGGGACCTCTCAGCCGCTGTGTAGTGTAAACTGTGCTCTGCCCTTCACATGCGTCCTGGCGGTAATGAATTGACTGCCGTGCCTCTGCCTTGAGGCGAACACGTATCGGTTAGTAAACAGCAGTGTGATCCAGTGCTCTCGGTGAACAAAGAGAGAAACCCGGACATCTGCTGCTAGCAAATAAACGCCGAGGCGTTTATTTGCCTTTGGTCCAGAGGAGCAGAGGATGTTCGTTTCAGGCGTCCATAACTCTTGACCAGAGCCGACATCCGGTTAAAATGTTAATAAGGTCCGTAAAGAAAGATGTGCTTTAAATATTAGTTTATTTAATTCTGAAAAATCACAAACACATACATGTACAGCGGTATCTCAGAATACGAATTTAATCCGTTCCGGATAAGGAGGAATTTCGTACTGCGAAACACATTTTCCCATAGGAAATAATGTAAATACAGATAACCCGTTCCAGCCACCCAAAAATATTACCAAAATCACAGATTTCCAACACTATAATCATATTTTCGCATATAAAAACAATCAAAACATTTAGAAAAGACATGTACATTAAGTAAAATATGAAATAAACAGACATCCCCTTCTGCCATCTATAGTGTTCCCTGGGAGCACTGTCACGCAAAAATAACTAAATAATAATATAATATAATAATAATAATAATAATAATACACATCACCACTGTGGTAAAACTTTGACTGTGATGTTCACAGGAGAGGCGGGACTGTTCACAGCCAGGCCGAGAAAAATCAGCCCTCTGTTTGCAATGAAATAAGATTTTTAACCGTAAAAAAATATATATTTTTATGTGACCGTCAGTGTTGGTATTGTGGCAGGCTGCCACTGATCAATCAGTGTATAGGTGGGGAAAAAAAATAACTGGATTGGGCCACTAGAACCGTTTATAAACCGGAGAGGAAATGTGGGTCTGGTTATCGTTAATTTTTTAATAATTGATCGATTGCTCGAGGTTAACATGTTCGACTATCGATTAATGAAAAATATCTGAAATTTGCAACCCATATAGAAATTCTCTATAATTCTGGGATGCATTCCACATGTGAATGAATGATTATGTTAAAACGGCAATATGTAACATTGAGGGCAAATCTGCGTTCTCTTGCTGTAAATCAAAGCTGTCGGATCATAGACTGTCTGAGGTTTGTGGGCTCCATCACCAATATATCATTTGTCAACGAAAAGTAAGAAAGTCCACTTAGACTCCGTGACAGAGCCGGTCAGTTTTGTACCAGAGACTGTATAACAGGAAGCTCAACTCATAACATCATATTTCCCTCCAAAGAAAGCACACTGTCGCCTGTGTTAGGACTCCGACATTGTGGAGAATAAATGTTCCTGAACGTTGTGGGTCCTTCAATGCTACACTACACTGTGTTTATGTGAAGGAAAAAAAGAAAATTAATGACAAGTGTTTCATTTTGCAGTGGAGAGGGCTGTCGTACTAGACGAAGTTATAACAGAGCGGCTCGCAGCATGCCACCTCTCACTCGGGCGTGCATAATCACACAGGAGCCATGGCTGCGCACTCCGTGTCAATCAGGATCTATTAAAAAAAAAAAAAACTAAACAACATCCTGTGTAGGCAGATCTGTATATGGCAGTGGGGTTTATATATACAGTACGTGAAGTGGTTAAGGTTGTGGGTTAGTGATCCTAACGATGTGTGTTTAAATCTGAAACCTGACTGAACCACCATGTGGCCATTGCACGCGACCCTCAATCCACAGCTCTATTCATAGAATATTTTCTGCTTTGACTGTTCCAATTTTAAATAAATGATCACCAGCCATTTTATTACTATAACTATAATACAAACTAACTTCAAATATAAGAGCTTAACATTTAACTTAAAATGAAATCAAAGGAAAAGCTGAGCAGCACGCATCTCTGTCATCCAACATAATCATTATTTATAAACAAACAAATAATTCACTCCTACCACACAGGATGCCAGTGTGTGAAGAGTTTAGAGCGGTGCCTGTAGGATTATAAAGAAATTCACGCAGAAACAATTAATTCATTCAATGATGTTTCAAATGCCTCCAAAGTCTTGAGCAACTTCTAACACATGTGTTTTGAGACTAATTGGTGCTCACAGTGTTTTGAGAAAGCTGAAAAAGAGGCAATTCTGGCTGACGGACATCTGGCATGTTTATTAAAAATGTAATAAATCTTTTAAAATTTATTTTTGAGTCGATGTGGCGATACATGAATCGGCACACAAAAGAAATAAGATTCAAAGTTCAAGCCATCAACCTCCATCTATACACGAAGCCACAGCACTAGATGTAGAGAATCCTGCAGATCCAGACCAAGAGTTTTAGTTAACATCATCAATTAGAAAAAAAAAAGTGAGAAAAAAAAGTGATCTCTGTGACTTTGACCATGATATGCATGATTTCTGATGCTCGATGGGCTGGATTAAGTGTTTCAGAAACGGCTTGTTGACCCCTTGGGATTTTCACTACAGAGTTTAACACAGAATAGAGCCAAAATAAAGTAAAAGCAACATCCGTTCTGCAGGAAGAAAAACTTTAAGGATGAGAGAGAGAATAAAGGAAGATGGCCAGACCGGTTCCAGCGGACAGGAAGTCTACGGTAACTCAAATAAGCATGCTTTATAAGCGTGGTGAGCAGAAAAAACTCACACGACACATTGAACTTTGAGGCGGATGGGTGACAACGGCGAAGGCTTTCACTCCTGTGTACATTTAAATTTACACCTCGCTGTCCGTTTCCAGCATTGTCTCGTTTCTATTTAACATTATTTAGATTTAATTTCCCCAACCAAAAATTTATAAATAAACTTTTGTAGACTTTAAAGAAGGCCGATTCCTAAAACATAGATGTGAAGTAACATTTCTTGCCTGAGCAATAACACACTGAGTGATAACACACACACATCTTTTAACCAACATGCTGCGTCATGCGTGAGCTGGGAGCGATCCCTGGGATAACTGCCGTGGCACCCCCACTGAGATCAATCACAAGCGCAAGACGTAGAAAATCAATGAATCATGCTCTTCTTTCACGAGGGTAAGTGCTTTCCCCAAACTTCCTGCTTTATTACATACAGGGCCTCTCTTTAAATAATTATCGTTCACTGGTAAAAGAGCTGCAGCTTCCCTGTCTGATCCAATCATATCTGTTGCTTAAGAAAGATCTGATCTAAAAACTTTTATTTATTATTATTTATATTTATTCTTTTTATGAGCTCTTGTTCTACAGTAGTCTTAAAACTTTACAATGACGCACCAAGTTCAAACACAAACACATGGCAGAACAGCCCAGATCTGTTCAGATGAACGCACCATCCTGACCGAAGCAGCTCATGACAGTTTGGTTCTGAAGCCTGAGGGAAACACCAGAGAACAAGACACGCCTATAACTGGCTGAGCAGTGGGGAGGAATGGGTTCATTTTGGTGAGCCAGAACTTAACACTGAAGACCTAATGTGTGTGTGTATGTGTGTGTGTGTGTGTGTGTGTGTGACGGGGGTGGGTTAAGGAGGGAGTATGCGTTCTTCTGTACTCTAACTGCACTCACTCACTCCATCCCTCCATCCAAACCTCAGACCACACTGTTGCAGCACTTTCCTTTGATTCTCCAGCTCATGATTTAATAGCACGCTCTCCATAATGGCGAGTGCGCCCGACTGGTTTTAACGTATACGGACGGAACTGGCACCAATTATCGCCCGGTCCGCTTCCAACTAACACCAGAATGTGGAAAATGTACACGGCTTAAATGGTGATGGAGAACGTACGCCGTGAGCTGAGGTTGTGGCCGGTGGTCTGAAGCGTTTCATCTGCCACAAATCTGAACACGCTCGTTGCAACATGCAATTTCAGTGGACTCGGGCCTCCTGTTTTACTGCTAGATCAGTGGGGACTAGTTAACCAGGTATTGAAGGCATCCTGATTATGCCTGAAAAGGTGTTACTTTAGAGCTTGGACTCGTGCGCTCTCTCATTAAAGTTTCTTTGCAAGATCTGAAACAGACTTAATAAAAAGATTATTAATGATTCAAGTCCAATGTCTGTGATAAGAGCACATACTTACATGGCAAACTACAGTAGGAGTAACAAAAACTTCTCAAAATATTAAGCATATATTAAGCATGATGTCTGGAAGCAAGCGTAAAAGCATCTGCGGTGAAAGCTGGTACTGTTAAGAAGCGCCAAGCAATAATGATTTGAAAAAAAGCTCTCTCAAAAATAATTGAGAGAATGGAGTGAGGTGAAAAGATGGCCGACATCACTCATTCTTTTAACACAAATTGATCAACCATCAGTATGACTCTAAAGAACAAGGGCATTTTAGTTTTATACTGTGTATAAAAAGTGTGTTAGTATCCTAGTACCTAGACATTGTTTGTACATTGGAGATTTACTGTACTGGATATGTAATGGATCGTCACATGAATGAGCAGGGGTACAAGAGTCCCTAATAATGTGACCACTGAGCATCTGGTAACATTTTTCTCTATAGAAACAATAACAGTGCGCTGATTTGGGCCGGAATATTTGCCTGCTTGATGGTAAGTTCCCTCACACAGTTACTTTGTTTCCTATCCTCTCTTACACACCCTGTGACATGTAGCAAATAGTAACTTTTTACACTGCACGTTACCTCCGAATGCCTGCATAGACACCGGACGTGCAGAATCTTGCTGCATGTGTTTGGTGAGGAAAGAATCCAGGCAAGTGTACAAGAGAAGGTGTGTAAGCTTTGTACAAACGTACTAACATGCATACACAGCGCACTCACCGTAATGCCACGTCACATGCCAGGCTGAACATCTTCCTGAACCTTAAAAGAACATCTGCCAGATAAAGCAATAGTTGTTTAGCGTTAATTGATGGACTGGACTACATAGATAACGTCAGCACTCTGCAGTTTATTATAAAAGCCTGTGTAGACATGCAAGGACAGCGACACACGGCACACGTTTCTCCTCCGAGCGTTTCACACGGTCGGTCGTCACTGCAGGAAAACGCAATCGACAACACACCAATCCAAACGTACAAGCGCTCACTTTAGAAACGTGTAGCCGGGGGACAATAAACTATGAGGCATCAGGAATCAGTGGTATTTCTACGCAAACCACAACCATACTGGATGGACTGTGTGGAAAAGAACAAGTCTGGAGAAAAAGAGCATTCCTTTCCCCCATCTCACTGCACACTTCTCCTGTTTCCAGGGGCGGAGGGGGGGGGGGCTCTGTTTAAAAAATAAAAAAAAATTCATGTCACTTCTTTCTTCTACCAGCATGAAGTCAAAATCTCTCAGCCAGTAAACAGATTAAACCACGATGTCGTGGACAGCAATTGTCACATACTATAAAGCCACTGGAAGCGTTTCAAGAACCATTTATTTGTCCTTCTCACAGGATAAATAACGTGTGTCTTTCATTTCTATAACTACACTTCATTGTTTTCTTTTCTTTCTTTTTCCTTGCTTTTTAGCACTTATCTATGTGAGAAAGCTGAGAAGGGATGCAAAAAAAAAGAAAAAGAAAAAAGAAAGAATGTGTTTACCAAATGAAACGTTTTTGTTCACTGACATCATTTCAAAGAGAGTTTAGTGAACTCACTTTCTGATTGTTCTTCCCTTGCTGCAGTAACTGTATAACACAGACATAACGGTATACATATTCATATTTGTAATATTCATTGCGGGACAATAGGTGCGTGTTGTCGTCTAAGTGAATATGCATCAATGAGGACTCGTAACAAAAGACTTTAATACAGACGAGTTGCATTCCTGGAGCATGTTCGTAAGTCGAATTTGTTCTTAAGTCTGACAGAGTGAGTCGTATATGCCTTTGATACGAATATACAATGTAAAGCATACCAATCCACTTGACTCAATCTGCCCCCCCCCCCCACACTGCCATCATGTGGCCATAAAAGCACCTAAGGAAATTACTCTCAGTGAAATGTGAAATATCCCGGAGGGGAATCCCGGATTATTCACCATCGGGACACCTTTACAGGACAGACATTTTCTACCATTGTGCTCCCGGAGTGATTCATTGAAACTGGTGAGGCTGACTCATTTCTCCCACACCCCCACACGCACAATATACCAGTCTTTGTACATTTTATACATTCACTTAAACACCGAAAATATTGTATAAAATTGCAAATATTGGTATCCGATGCACTGCAGTGTGTATTTTTTTTGTACAATACACATGAGCTACTTCTGTGATTGATCCTGAAGTAAAACAACGGTCTGTTCGTACTGTATCTGTGAAAATTCGTAATTCGTAAATTGCATAAAAGTCGGGGACTACCTGTATCACTCCAGAAAAACGCAATTTATACATGTTTGAAAAGTCAGATGAACAAGTTAATGTAAGATATAACACTGTGCTCCATCTTAAGTGCTAATTCGCCCGTCATGATTGTGTCATTTTCAATTTCAGCACATTAGATTGACAAAGTGGGAAAACTGTCCGTCCACATGCTTGGGATGCGTTCGCCACGTGTGAGATGGATACTTAAGACGAGTTGTTTATATTTTCTTTTCCAAACTTTGTACTGTAAAGCAAGTGTTTTAGATTTAACAAGCACATATGCTTATTAAGCTAATACTTGTGTATACAGTATAGCTCATTTAAAAGTAACAGGATTTACTTGGTTTATGCCCGATGCTGCTCACAGTTTTGTTGATTTGATGTCACAGGATGTATAGGAATTTGATGTATAGGAACCTAGATTTGGAATGAAATGAAACACCAAGTCGACTTCTGTTGCTGTGATATTTTATGTCATGAAAGACACACTCCCCATTTACTCTCTTGAAAGAGAAAATCTGTGGAAAAATAATAACAGCCATCACAAGAAGTAAACAATTTGAAAAAGCTATCTTTTAAATATTCCTCATTTAACAGAACCATTGTTTGCACTATATGACATTTTTTATCAAATTAGCATCTAGATACATAGATACAGTATAGGTATAGGTTTTTTAAACATCTTTTTGGCTCATTTCTTATCTGTTTAGGCAATCAACCAAACTGTGAATTGTGCATACTGTCAAACCCCTTGTGAATACACGTTAAATTATCTAAGCTCTCATTAAAGCATCTATATCTACTGCTTTGTTTTGATGGAGCATTTACACCCTATACCGCCGCTGTACCTGTACCCTCACTCTACAAGCTTCCTTTCTCCAACCTCCATGATTTCTCGGACTGCACTGTCTTAAATCCTTCACAAGTAGCTGAAGCAGGTTAAGCTTATCTATCAAGTTAGAGTTTTGGGAATCACCCTCTCTCTTAGCCAGCATTTAATCCAAACCATCTGACTCATAGTTGTTGTTTTAAAAAAAAAAAGTCCAGAACCATTGTGTTCTTTATTTCATGTAAATTCTAGTTAAATGCTGCACACTGATTATGGACAGTGTCTTTCACACACTCGGCTAAGAAAGCTGATTCAGAGAAGAATGATTGAATAAATGTTGTATATGTAGAACACATGTTGATACAAAGCCCTCCCCCGACCCTGCAGCTGATGTCAGGCTTCAATAGGAAAATGCCCTCTGTGTGTGTGTGTGTGTGTGTGTGTGTGTGTGTGTGTGTGTGTGTGTGTGTGTGTGTGTGTGTGTGTGTGTGTTTAACGCTAAATCTAGAACAGCAGCATGCTCTGTACCGAGTCCAGGCGACAATCAAATGCGGATCAATCTGAGCCAGAAGTTATGGGTATACGAGTGGGTGGAAGAAGTCTGAGGGAAGGAAATTCTCAGTACAGGCGAACACAAGAGTCCTTCTCTACTCCGGAGAGTGGTCGTCAGCCTCTCCCTCTCCACCGCGACATTTACTGCCTTGTTGAGCAGGCTATGCAAACCTATGCAAAATGTTAATGTCTCCTGAGTGAAGGCTCAATGGACGGTTTTGTCCTTTTCCTTTTAAGAATGACGTGCAGACTGACAAAATTCCAGAGCGACAAAAGCCGAGGATGTCTGAGACATAACGCCGGAAAAAGGACGCGGGTCCCGGATGGGCAGGGTCTTAGCGCGGTACGCCGCCGTGCAGAGCCGAGCTATTTTTCTCATGGCGCTGTTGAAAGTGCCTTCCTGACGGGAAGCACCACAGCACTAACATACTTCTAGGCATCTCTGTTCCCGTATGCTTTCTCGTACGCTTCCTCTGAAGGCTTCCCGACTAATTGGGACGCCCGATGATTGAGAAAACAGGTGACGGGGAGCGAGAAAAGAATTCACGGAAATATTTTGGTAGTGCGCAAACACATGCATCAGCGTGCATCTTTATTATGTCTAGATGGGCAAGAAGTTCAAACTGGGTAAGGGGGGGGGAAACAACTGAAGGGCAACTAACTATCTCTACGTTTCTGTAGTACTGTGTATCGTTTTCCAAAAAAAAAAGGCTACGATTAAGCAGGGACATAATGATAGAAGAAAAAATGCTTTGCTCTCAGTGGCGCGTCGTCTTAAACCCCACGTCTGCACTGCTTTCTCCAAAGACCCGGTCAGGAAGTGTCATGTTTGTTCCAGAGCAAATTCCACAAATGCCAGAATAGAAGTTAAGGGAGGAAATGTCCCCCCCCCCCCATCAGTCACAGAGCTAAACCGCACGTTAACATTAAATCATAAACATACAAACAAGGCCTAATCAACGTTGTTGCTCAATGCCGCTCAGGGACACGCGTCAAGAAGAGGAAGAAGGAGAAGAAGGAGGACTGGAAAGCTCCCATGGGTAACGTAAATCAGCGGTTCTTCAGTTTCACCCTTTGAGGGGAAGACCCTTAAAAAGATTCTCAGTAGAGCCACAAAACAAAATATTTCTCCATTAGAGAGGATTTCGTTTACAAGCCAAAGAATACATCTTAAAATCTGAGTCGGAATCCGACGTTGAATGCCAGTGTAAATCAGCTGGGCTAAGTACAGCATGTGCGACTGCCTTTATCCGATTGCCGTGCAGGACTTCCTGAGCACGCTCAATTACTTCCTTCAGATCACACTCTATATAGCCTGGCACACCCAGTGCAGATTTACTCTCCCCAAATACTGTATACCACTGCTATTCTGGAGAGCTCTGGACATTGTGCATGATATCAGTGCACCTTTTAAATACAAAAAAAAAAAAAAAACACACACATACACACGCACTCATTTGTCCTTCTTCCATACTACAGGGTTTTCCTAATCCAGTGTGGGAATATTATTCTTGTTTGTTTACCTCTATATCTTTCTTTGCCATCATCCTCTTATTTTCCTGTATGAGCTGAGATATTGTTGTATGGTTGTGTTTTTCTTTGGCTTAAAAATATGGTTTTAAAAAATGGCAAACACAAAATGAGGGAATATAAATCAGTGTCTACTTTATTAATGGAAAGTGTAATTCTGTGATTGCCAACACTACATTCATTCTGTAGATCTTTGTTAGTAGTGTTGTGTCTCAGGACTGGGATTCCCAAAGCAGCCCCCTAAAAATTCTGAATGCTCTGTCCAACATGCACCCATGCTGAACATAAGATTTTAGTGAAACTTTGTGTGGTTGAGTCAATGTTTTGGTCAAACTTTGTTTAGAAGTGAGCAGCATCGGTCAGGTTTTCTATGAGGGCGGGCAGGATGATTGTTCTACCTTTACGTAACTGGGGTGAGACTCACATTCTGTGAGAAGGGGTGAGAGTGGGCACGCTTTATACAAAGAACGCGCAGGATTAGTTAAACGTTCTGTCGGTGCAGGCAGAGAGCGTTTTTGAGAGGATACAGAACTCCAAGGAGCTAGGTTTATTTAAAAATATACCAGGACACTTGTACATTGAATGTTACTTTTATAATTATATGTAACCAGGGTCTGATTATAAACAATTTTTACTCCGAAATAATTATTTATAACTAGATATGCCTAGACTTTGTTTGCGTGGAATTAGATATTTAATTGCACACTCATACGCGCGTTTTTATGAATGTATAGCGATATTAGTTGAATTTTGGAGTGAACTAAAAGAATTTAACGTGTTACCATGAAGAGCGCGGAATGAAAATGTGAGATCGCGTTTATTAAGTAGATTTCAACTGCACGCTTATAAGCACATATTCAAGAAATTTACAGCGCCATCTGTTAAATTTTTTAGTATTTTTTCAGGTTAGATTTTTTTTTTATATATATAAAAAATTGCATTTTCCGATTAAATTTCAAATTTCTCTTCCTGTGGACCGACTGAGGGGAAACAAAGCCTATAATTTACCCCAAGCTTGGCCAAATATGTCTGTGAAAACCCCATTAAAATTAGATCAAACAAACAGATAGACAAAAAAAAAAAAGAAAAAAAAACATCTTGATGTGTTTTATTATTCATCCTACGACCCAACAAATGATTACTTTACAGTTTTTTTGACATCAAAGGAAGCAGGTAATGTGGCTGTTTAAGCACCACATGAGGTAAAAAAAAAAACTTCCTGATTCAGACATCAAGTTAAAGCAGCAGGGCAACTTTTATGAAGCAATGAAAATCACTGCTGTCACCTATAGTTTTGCAAGTTTGTAGATATTGGAGTGTAGTCTTCGTGTTGGGGGTGGGGAAGAGAGGTTAAAAAAATAAAAATAAAACCTTAAATGCTGCCGAGCTAAAAAAAAAAAAAAAGGTGTTTGTTTAAGTTGAAAAGTCATGTGAAACGGTTTTAATCACATGAGAGCCAATCGAATCAGGAGTTCTTCCTGAACAGAGCAATCGAGCAATCTTGAGAAGTAAAATAATACCGCCTGGGCCAAACGCAACAACAGCGGTAACTGTAAAAGTTTAGTGCTGGTGACGTGTGTGTACGTGTATGTGTGTGCGGGTGTGTGCGCGCATTTACTCAGAAAAATGCAAACTCATACCACATGACAGATTGCATCATCACTACGACGACTCTCTGAGCAGAGCGGGAGAAGACGGCCTTCGATTCTGACGCGGTTAATCTGTGTAATGGGTAGAAGTGGAGAAACAAGAAAACATCTCGAGTGCTGTTAAACATACAGTGTCTAATAAATCCCATCAATCTAGAGACAACTGGTAGGATGTCGCCGGAAAGCCTGGCCTCGACGTTTCTATGATTTACGCTTTAACTGTATTTGACTAATCCTGCTCTTACACTGCTTAGAAGTGATGCCAAAAAGTACTTGCCACTGTTAGAGAGGAAAAGAAAAAATAATAATAAACAGTCTTTGATACAGGGCTTGAGAACCGGGTTGTTATACTGACAGAGGAATAAAAGAAGGACTTCTAAAGTTAAACTGGACGAAGGAGAAGGAGAAGTCTTTTAACATGTCACAAATGATAACGTAAGTGGACTAAGATGGTTGAATGGATGCAGAGTTTAGCGTCTACCAGAAATGTATAAATAGTAGCATCGAGTACGCAGATCAGAGCAAATATTTACATTGTGCAAATTATACATTATAAGGTGCAGGTTAATTTAGTACAAGCACTGTGCAAAAGTCCTGAGCCCCGTCGTTTCTTTATAGTTTGCTTCCAGACTTTCTTGTATGGTCTCCTTTTTACATTGTTGTGTTTTTTTTTTGGGCTCTCATTTTTGGCTCTTACGTTTTGGCTCACCTTTGTTTGTTAAGCCACACAGTGACCTATGAATCATTCAAACATTAAAAAATAAATAAATAAATCGAACTTATGGCATGAATCAGTGAAAAACAGGTGCAGATGATGACAGATGATCAGGCCGGTGATTAGTAATCAGTAACCACTGTAGTAGTGTTTAATTCGTTTCTTTAGGCACTTTGCAGTAAAACATTTGTTACCCGTGTTCTTTAATTTAATCTACATCATTTAATTTAATATGAAAAAATTGTGTTAGTTTTTTTTCCAGTAAATAAATAAAGTACAGTTATAATAGAAAACTATTGTCACTCCAAAGTGGATGAAGAAAAAGGCAAAGAAAGAAAAAACAGCAAACTCCTTTGGATGTCTCTCCTGGACAGAAGGAGGTTGAACAGTTTGTGAGGAGTCATGCATGCATGTACTGTAGTTGACATATTATTGATGTGAAATATTCCAAATAGGGCGCAAATTCCAAAAGATACCCGTTATCACATGCTAAAATCTTGTCTGCTGTTATTATTATTATTATTACGTACAATGTGGAACACTGTCATGTTGAACCTGTTCCTACATAAACAGATGAGTTCACATTACATCACAGTCTCAAGAGAAAAGAAAAAAAGATGGAAAAAAAGAGAAAAAAAACTCTGGTGTAAAAAGCTGTCTTTAACTTCAACATTTTGACTAAGAAACAAAATATCACATTACATCACATCACATCACAGAAAACAGGACAGAGGGCAACTTGCAAAACTGACATTATATTAAAATTTTGGTCATAATGCCCAGGGTTAGGAGAAAAACACCAGCGAGTGTCCCTGTACCTGAAGCACAAGTGTCTGCATCTGGCACGCAGCTGTGGGCAACTTGTTGCATTCGGCGTCACAGCGGGTAAGACGGGGTAACGTTTGCATGGGGCCAGAGGAGCTCAGCAGCATGTTGTGTATCATATTACGAGCGGCGATTCGGTCATTCTCCAAAACTAGCAATGATGCTGCGGAGTATAATCTTTATGGCGCGCTTCATTTTTCTCTGATTAATTCTATTCGTTTGAGTGAATGAAATGGATAGATAAAACGATCGATTTCTTTCAGGGCTGCCAAAAGGCTAAAAGCAGAGGCTAGATTTGGTTAAGAGGTTGTTTATCATTCATGAGCACCACAGCATCGTTCGCAGCACGGACAAGCTCGTATAATATACAGTACTTATCGTCAATGAGGATTCTTTCAGGCAGTGACTAGAGGCTCTTTGTTTCGGAGAGTCTCTACGTCAGGCTTCCTGAAGTTTGTCACAGGACATCCTGGTGACATTCGTGGATTTAGCAAAAGATTAAGGCAGGGAGTGAGTCAGAGATTCAGAGTGAGAGAGAGAGAGAGAGAGACACCTCCTCCCACAGAGGCATTCCTCAGCTATTCTATGGAGGAGGAAGATTCCTGAACAGCACTTTCTGCCAAAAGCAATCACTTTTCCACAATTTGCTCCGAAGCACCAAATATAGTGCGTCCATACCCTTAAATCTCACCCCCACATACTGTTTATTACTGTATTTTCAATATAGTCTTTCCAACCATTTTTCCAGCAAAGAATTACTCCAACTCTCACTTACTGCTGAGGAATAAAAGTGAGCGATGATTCCCGGAATCCTGAAAGCCTTAAAAACTATTTTGTCTCGGCTCAGCTTTTTTACACCCTCCTTCAGACATGATTATTATGAAAAAAACGATATATACACACACACACATATATATGAAAATGATAATGTCCGGTCTGATACAAGTCAAAACCCTAACCTAAAGCAAAGTGTTAACAGTCAGTCCAAGGTGGAGATGCCAGCAGTGTAATAATACCCACAAGATATTATTTGTTTAAGAAATGCTGCCATCATGTCACTGATTAACTTGCCAAGTCACATTTAAAAGTTATAATTAAGCCTGCCAGACACTCCTGTTTTGCCAGTAACTGCACGAGGAGAGAGAGAGAGAGAGAGAGAGAGAGATGATCGGCCTACAGCACCTCCTTTTCTTCATTTATAACCTTGCTATTTGTCTTCCTGGATAAAAGTAGCTGAGAATATCTGCTGCTTCTTTACAATGGCCATCGGATCATACCCGTACTGTCTGTGTCATGGGCTAAACACGACCTCCCAACCGGCTCGTGGCAGCCAATGTGACACACACAAAATAAAGAAACGGCTCAACGGTTCAGTTTTGTGATCCTGATACGTTTATATTCTTACTCATAAGGACATACCAAGTATATTTCAGGAAACATGCTGATGGATTAGGACTAAGAGACAGACCGTGTTTTTGTTTTCCAACCTTCGCAAGCTCAAACTGTTCAAGAACAACACAGGGCTGTGTGAAGCTCAATGAATATACACACCCTGTCGCTGTTGAACTAAAAATACAAGCACGAGTCAAAAATCATTGTATATTCATAATCATAGTCATAATCATCATATATTAATGGTTCTGTTGGCCGCAGCGCTTTCCACTCAAAGCTCCCGTCTCCCCAGTCACTGCTGGTGCAGTTGTGAATGTGTTACATCAATGGACGCCCCACTTGTGATTTTGCACCAAAGTTTTATGCTGTGCTCTAAGGAATGTGAAGGTTTCTTAAAGAGTTCTCTTAAATCATTACTATTGACAAGACACGGATTCATCACTATGAATTCATCACGGATTCATCACAGTATGGAACGGGACTGCTATCCGAGGGCCGTTGTGATCTTGCATTACGATACCTCGATGCACACTTCTGCCCATACTCATAAACTTTGTTTTGAGGTGTTAAAGCATTTTTCTTGGAGTCCTGATCTTGCTTCAACAGACTTTCGCCTGTTTGGTTGCCTGTGAACAGAATTACGAGGAGCAAGATTCACTTCTCATTTTTCTTTTTCCTCATTCTCATTTTTGTCTTTTCTAAAAGTTAATTAAAATAAATAAGCCAGAGTACGAATAATTTTCAGCAGATAACACATGTGAGAATGTAAGAATGTTTTAATCAGGATCTTAAGAAAAGAGTAAGAGGAAATGAATAAATGAGAGCTCCAGTGAGAGATCTGATGAAAAAGAAACATTGCTTTAGCCTTGGGAAAGTGAAAAAAAAAGACTGGGGATAATTAGACTGATGAACTGAAGAAATGTCTATTTTAAGCATTTTTTTTAATGATGTGTACACTGTAAAGTCTAAGATGGTTTCATGGGGCAAGAGAAGCTTGACTCTGCAATCACTCTAAAATAAAGTAATGAGCAGAAATAAGTAGGAAAAAAATAATAAGTAAATAAAAGAGGTTGAATTAAAGCTGTTGAGTCAAGTGCTTTTTTTTCTTTTGTTTGTTGGTAAAACCCGAAATAGAACAATGGAGCAGCTCTGGTATGAACGACGGAGGGATAGCGAGCAAGAGAGAGAGCCGGTGCTTACTTTTTCAATTTGCAAGAAAAGCACATTCCCGGTTGCTGTTCGTCCGCTCTACTTTAAAAAAAAATTTTTTTTAATCACATTCTCCGGTTTCTGTCTCGAGCCTTTCTTCACGTGCAGGGTTATGTGAATGCCATGTTCACATGTCAGAGTTTTTCCAGGACTGCAACTGCTCTGGAATTTCAGCGATTCCCAGACTGGGGTAAGGAAAAGACCCGCTGCATAAGAATAGCGCGGCCAAGGTGGATTTTTTTTTTTTTCACAAACCTCAGTCCTCGTCACACGGCAAGCCTGCAAGGGTGCTGCGTCACTCGGCAGCAAATACATCACCCGCTTGCAAAAATACACACAGGGAGGCACCTTATACGATACGATCACGGCTCGGAGCAGATAGTGTTGTTCAGGTTCCGTGTTTTTTCATTGTGCTCCCCTGTTGCTTCCCTGCGGTATTATTAGCCCCGAGTTCACATTAATCAAAAGGCTGCTTCCCTTACACTAGGACATGCGTCTTATTTACAGTACCATCACTCCTACGACAGGACGAGGAGGAGGAGTGACGTCTCCGTCTCGTGCGCTCGGTTTGCAGAAGTGCAGCTGCCCCGTGTGTCCTTGCTTCACAATCCACAGAGGGAGGAAGAAAAGGAGAGGGTGATACCGTCTAGCTGAACGCAATGAAAAAAGAAATGTATATGCAAAAATTGCAGCACCGCTAGTTATTCTTCAAAAGAACACACGGACACAAAAATAAATGCTGAAACACCCACCGGTTCTTTCCTTTAGCTTTCTATACTAAGTCTATGCTCACGTCACTGTCTAGGGCTAGGACTATTGGACTATATAATACGATTATAATTTTATATCTTATTAAATTTATCACCAGGACTTTAAGACTTGTTGGCCACTATAATTTGTAGACCTGCCCTTTCATTCGATTCTTCAAACCGCCAGTCAAACTGCAACAACTCAGTGCATGCAATCGTGCACATACATGTCAAGTGTTTCAGATCGAGGACAAACGCGATTGTAGTCACATGACGATATTGCTTCCAGAAAAATGTCATCTAGATCATTTCCAGTTGTTCAACTTGTAACTGCATGAATGAGCAAGTGCACAGAGTTTCCTATTAAATTGTCTTTGCGGTGTATGGTGCTGATAGACTGCACTGTTACTCAACGTGAAAAAAAATTATTTAAAAGTGCTTGTAATCCTATTTATGTTCTGGCATCCCGCTTAGGATGTATCCCTGCCTCCCGCCCAGTCTACTTGAGACATACGTGAACCACAAGATCCACTGAGACACTGTTCAGGACAAAGTGCTTACTAAAGCAAAATCAACAAATAAACGAATAAACTGTAGTTATTTCTACTTTTTTTTTTTAAGAAGTTAGACAGCTATCCTAAATATGGTCTTCAAATCTAGAAAATTTTTGTGAAAATATATTTTAACTCCATCATGTACGCATACATTATAAATGAACCTAAAGTAACACTAACACCCCTATCCTTTAACCTGGTCGAGTTTTAGAGACCAAGCCTTAAAACTGACATAGAGACAAAGAGAAAAATATAGTACAACAGGGGAGAATTTTATGTCAAGACCTTCACAAAGTTGCGGATGCTGGAAAAAAAAGAAAAAGCGTCACACTATGCTTTCACTCAATAGAATGACACACAGAAAGTTAGAAACCTCTAGGTTTAAGGCATCGTCACGGCTAAACCGTGCAATTCTGCATCGACCATTATGCATCCTCAAATGTCTTGCTATCACACAGGCCCGGTTTGGTGGCGGTTGTATAAATTCCTTAGAAAGAGTTTACTCTCACACATGCACACACACATTTTACACAAGGAATGTGGGAGGAAAAGAAAAAAAGGAAAACAACAACAAAAAAAAAAGAAATGCTGTTGAGATCTAGGCCAGACGCCTTCAGGTGTGGAGTGGCTGTTACACCAGAGGAAACAACCTCCCTAAACACACAACTTAATTAAACTGTGAAGTTGAGAAAAGACAAAGTGATGAATGAATATACATTATGAGCGTTCTCATCGTGATCTGTTACTCCTATGGCAATGTGAAGGTGGCTGAAAAGAAAATTCTTGTTAGGTTGTTGAACCTGAGTGTCTGATTGTTCCCCCTGAAAGAAAATTTGGGCAAACGAAATAGAGATAAGTGGGAGAGAGAGAGAGAGAGAGAGAGAGAGAACATCTTACGTCTAAAGCATCACGGCGTGCCCCGTCTGTGTTCCTGAGCCAACATCGGCTCAACTCGCTCAGCTCAAGGATTGGCTGCACCTTCAGACGTACTGAATCACCCGACTGCCGGATCATCTCCACGATCTCGTCCCTGCTCTTGCTCTCCACGTTACGGCCGTTAATCTCCACCAGCCGGTCTCCCGGCACCAACCCCAACGCTAGGTCCTTAGTCCCGGCACCGGGTTCAGCAAAATGCACCACTCGCCGATACACGCTCCCATCAGCCGCCCGGTCCAGCATGGTGGTGCGACGAAGGGAAAAGCCGAAGTCGCCCGTTGTTCGCCGCTGCAGCTCCAGCTCACGAACCTCAGGCTTCGGTGGAGGGACTACAGCTGGAAGACGCAGACTGGCAGGGAAGGTCTTCTCTACCATGTCTGGAATGCGAACTTTCTTCCCATTAGCAGGATGCTGCTGCTGGTGCTGTTGCTGGAGGCTGTGCTTCCGCTCGAGGTCCAGCAGCTTGTTCTCCACCTGGGGTGACGGTGCAGTCGAGTTCTGTCCAGATGGAGTGGACCCTTCCGAAGTGCTCTCCTCTTTGCTCCTTTGTGAGAAGGAAAACCGCTTCATGATCTGGCTCATCTGCGAGCTGTGTGAAGCGAGAGGGCCAAACCTAGCCGCCCGCTCCTTAACCGAACTGCCGAAGTCGCCCTTCAGGTCGTCGCTTGAGCTCGCGGCGCTGAGCTGCTCGGAGTCGAGCACTATGCTGCTGCGGTTACTCAGCCCGTCCGACTCGATGTCGTTCAGACTGAGCTCCATGCTGCTGGCTACCTTGATGGGGATGGGGTTGGAGATCTCAAGCTTGTTGCGCGAGTCCCGCTTCGAGCTGCGGTTCAGGTTGAAGAAGCCCCTTCTCATGCTCATCTCATCGAGGCTGCGCAGCTCGGCGGCGGACATCCGCTCGCGCTTGTCTTTCTTGTCCTTCTTCCGCCCTGCATCCTTCTCCTTGTCCTTTTTGATCAAGTTGAACATGATTCAGCTCTTATGATGGCGAGTCCCACGCCTGTGGCCCTTATATCCTCAAACGTGAGGCTTCTTTCCATACAGAGAGGCAAGGTGGCTAATGTAAGTCCGGAAGGCCTTGATTCATGTAGCCTGGGGGAAAAAAAAAAAAAAAAACAATATTAGAGCTCTCGTCGGCGAAATCTAAATTTAAATCTATTCTTTACAATACAGCTGGACTACTGTAAAAGTCAGAAATGTTGGTTAGTCGTCCTACATTGAGCTGTGATGCAGCGAGAATTGACTTATTTTTTAAATGTTGTAACAAAACTATCTCCATGACATTTTCTCGTTCATGTCAGTCTAACCGAAGATAAGTGAGTCACGGGATCGCATCTGTATAGTGTGTGTTCTACCAGTCAAAGTCAAACTGGCTTTTATTGTCATTCCAAACAAACAGCAGGTACAGTATACAGTTAAATAAATTACATAAATCATCAACGCAGAACTACGCAGATCTAAAACAATTATGCTAAGGCCCACAAATACATAAAATGCATGAGTGCAAGCATGTGCAAAAGGTGCCAATCAGAACACAAGGCAATGTGCAAGACAAATCAGCAAATGATTGATGAGCAAATCAGTTCTGACTGTACACAACACCCAAATCATACGATACTCAAATCACCCAGCTCCTGCTCTCCTAGTGGCCACATTTGCTTTGGGAGAAGCAGACAAACGTCAAAACCATTTGAACTTTCGATGACCCGACACACCGAAATGGAAGTGTTTGGAAGAACAGCTGTGAAATGTTCCACGGATTACATGAAAATATTTGACTAGAAATCCACACACGAAGGGTGCAAATGTCTTGATAACGACCTCCAAATATGACAGGAATCCACCACAGTGACGGAGAGCTTCACTCCATGAGCTTAATGGAATAAACATGCTACATCAAACACAACAATATTAACAGGCTAATAATAACATCGGGAGATCAGATCTAATGGCTTACGGGTACTTATGAAATCCGCAGGGCTCTGAAAAGCGGCTTTTACGTCCCTAAGTTTCCCACCAGCTGGAGACCCTAATATCCAAACAAGGCCCATTAACAAGGGGGCGAATTCCTCCCTCCAAAGACAGGAAGTCATTCTGGTACAAATGCAAACGGAAAATGGGGCCATTTTTACATGGAACGGTGTTCCTGTGCTACTAACGTAGACAAAATCCCCTTATTTACGTACAGAACCTAAAAGTATAATCCTATTAAACCAGGAACAACGCTACAGGCATTTCTGCTTTCAGCTTTTGTGCTTGTGTTGAACTTACACTCTATTAAACTCTGACTAACACTGAAATTCTGTTTAAAGACCTGAGACACAAAGACGCCCGTGTCCTGTGTAGCATGCCTTACGTTATTACTACAATTATGTGTGATTATTTTCACCGCATGATCGCTGATAATATACACAAGCTTACATTTTAAACTCAGAGATGCAGTTCAGTGCTGTAACTGGCAAGGTTGCCAGATTTTTTATGAGTCCACCTCTGATTTGCGCTCATGCATTTATTTATTCATTTATTCGTTTATTTATCGCATGCATTAGATTAGTTATTTTATTCATTTCAGTTTAAAAAATATATTTACATACCTGCATAGAAATTACAATAAGACTACTGCAGTAAGTGTTAGATTAGACACAACAAGTCTCCAGACACACAGCTGTTTAGTCCCAATCCTGTGAGTTCTCTCTACACTCACTATGTGAAGTGAAATGCTTTTACTTTCAGTATCAAACATATCTCTGGCTTTTACTGTTTACTGACCACATTTCCACAAAACTATGCTTCCAGATTTTGATCATTTGTTGAAGGGCTTCTAACCCACTTCCAGTAACTTCAAATCTCCTTAGCTGTCTTCTTTAATTGATACAGCCCAAAAATTTGACCCTTCTGAAATGATGACATTTTTTGGAAAGACAGTGTATTTATACACTCTCTCTCTCTCTCTCAACATCCCAGGCCTGTGATAGCTCAATCTGACCCAGCATTACCAATGTGCCAAAAAAAACAGCCAATCAAAGGCAGTAAAGGAAGACAAAATCTCATTGGTTGTTTCCATTACAATGTTCTTCCAGGCTTGAGGTTTTCAGCTAAAATAAAGGAAATAAATAATAAAACAAAAATACTTCTGCACCTCCAGAATTTTCGCTCTCCAATTCAGCAGTATGCATCTACTTGGTTTGTGACCCACGTTAAACATGAGAAGAACACAAGGAGAATGTTAACTTTTACATTATGTCTAATATTGTTTATATTGAAACAAAGTGAAAAAAGTCAAGAATGACATTCTCGCGTGCCTTCCTACTTTATCAACTATATTGCTGTATTGGTCAGTGAATGAAAGCGACACGTGCTACATACACACACAAGAGTTCAGAGGAGACAGACGACAGTGATTTTGTGACATTTAATCAGCGTTCTACTTCCATGCTCAGGTACCAATCAGCGTCCATATCTTATTCGATCTGTGCTAGAGTGCGCTGGTCCGTGCCCGAGACAACCTCTTCAAACCAACTTGAGCCCGGTTTCCGGAGCGCGGGGCGATTGTGTTCTCACTGATCAAAATTAACCAAACTTTGTGGTTAAGTGAACTCGAAAAAAGACAACACTAAAGCTCTGCTGCATCACGCTCTTTGGGCGAAGATGAACGTGATCCTTTCGGCAGGTTGTCAATGTTCAGCAACAGTTAAGCAAAGGGAACAGCACGGTGGCTTAGTGGTTAGCACAGGCGCTTTGCGATTCAAGAAAACTCACCAAGCACAGGGAGAACATGCAAACTCCACGCAGTCCCTGAGATGGGAATCGGACCCGGACCCGGACCCTGGAGGTGCAAGGTGACAGTGCTGTCCACTACACTACCATGCTGCACATCTCTGCGACCCTGAGATCAGATGTTAACCGTAAAGATGAGGAGTCTATTATGTCACCGGTTTTGACACTTTTTTTTTCAGACCTAGAGCTGACTTATTACACACAGAACATTGCCAAAAAATGCCAAAAAACAGACAGAAATTCCTTGTAAAATGAATGATGAGCAGACAGTTGCGCATCCTCAGACAGCATGCCTCATCTTGCCAGAACACACACGTCTTCACAGGCCCTAACACACACACACACACACACTTAACACCTATCCTACACTCCAACATCTCCCTTTAAACACATGTTTAGTTATTAAACACCACTGGGTTAATATGAATGACGGCTCACACACACCTGCACTTGAGTTCACACAGATAATTCCATTCATTAAAGAGATTTTTAAAAACGATACTGGTCTGGTTGATGGATGTGAATGGTCTGACTGGGAGAATGAAGTTGACAATTAAAAGCTAAGTCATGTTAGCTCCTCAGTTAGCGCGAGCCGGAGAGGGGATAACGGCAGCGACTAGAATGTTCCACCGCTGGATTATGTAACGGCAGGACAGACCTGATATACAGCATTTCTGCAGGAAATTACAGGTTTTTATCTCCATTCTCAGTTAGCTAACAGGCTAATAGTGGCTCACTGCCAGGCTCCTTTCTTTTGCTCCTGAACATTATCCATCTGTCGCGTCTCAAAACACACCAAGGTTGCTAATAAACACAGCGCCTTCTCCCTTTAACTCAACCCAAACTACATGGAATACGAGCAAAAAAACTGAGCAGGACTCACCGTTATCCGAGGAGAGAGGTGTGTGTGTATCCGCAGAAGGGCGCAGCACTGCATTGGAAAACGGCGGCTGTTGTTGGAAATGTGTGTGATGAGATAAAGGCGGAGGGTCTGTTAGTGGGCTTAACAATAACGGGTCGATGTGGCGACATCTGCTGGTCAAATGCTAAACGTACAACTATAAAGATAATGCTGTTTTGTTTTTTTGTTCGAAAAATTAGAAAATATATAAGGCTCATATATGCCTCAGGATTGTGCAAAATAGAATAACTTTTTTTCATCACAACCTAGGCAATATGATGAATTGTGTATTCTGGTAGTGGTAAAATTTATGTGTTATGAGAGTAGTGATAATTAATTTTCAATCCCGAATGCACATTTTGATGTCTGGAACGTTAACAAACGCTGGCAAGGCTTCCATATAAGCACACACACACATATATAGCCTTTATTTTATTTATTTATTTTTTAATTCATCATTGACCTACTGTATGCTGTGTTTGCCGGCACAGATCTGTACCACTTGAGTTTTCTCCCTGCTAAATGAGGATGGGTCTTCTGTTGAATCTGTGTTTTCTTGAGTTTTGTTCCTATTGTTATCCCAAAGAGTTGTTTCTTGGAGTAATGTGGCCACGCACCTCCAGGGTTGAGGGTTCGATTCCCACCCTAGGTAATTGGTCTGTGTCTGTGAAGTGTGCATGTTCCCGTGGTTTGCATGTTCTCCGGCAGCCCAAAGACACACCGACTAGACTAACAGCCGCTCCCAAATTGCCTGTAATGTGTGTTTGTGTGTGCCCTGCGATGGATTGGCACCAGCCTCACACCCAGAATATCCTTTTATAGGCTCCAGGTCCCCCATGACCCTGTATAGTATAAACAGTATGGAAGATGAATGGATTAAATGCCTGTCCGACTGGAGTTGAAATTTTGGTGCTGAATAATTGCACCTTGAAATTAATGCACTGTTGTTGTTGTTGTTGTTGTTGTTGTTGTTGTTGTTTTGTCAGTGACTTCACTATTATAAACAGTGTATATTTTTTTTATAATCTTACCCTTTTATCATTGTGATTTTAACCTAGCAATAATATTCTTCTACACCTTGTTGCTTGTATGTTGTTATAGTAAGCAATCTGTGAACTGGCTGATATAATGTTTGTGCTTGGTGGGTTTCCTCCGGGTACTCCGGTTTCCTCACACAATCCAAAGAATAGCAGATTAGGCTAATCGGTGCTCCCAAATTGCCTGTGGTGTGTGGGGAACATTTTTCCTTAAAATATAATACACTTTAAATGACAGTCAGGGGAATTGTTATAACACCTCTGAATGTTATATCACAACCATATCCATTACATCAATAAACCAAGCTGCACATATAACTTTGGCAATACACTTTGTATATTCCACACGTCAAATATAATGTTCAGAAAAAACTATATTTTAATGCCATACTGTACATATTCTCTTTATATAAATCAAACTAATCAAATTTAATCCTTCTTGTGTACAGTGACAATAATGTCGCCCTGTTCTACTGAATAACATACTGTACTATTATTAACAATAAATATATGTACTGTACAGCCCTTTTGTTTGTACACATTGTTGTTGGTGTTGGTGGTGTTTATTGGCTTTATAATCACCTAGAGCAATGTTGAGTAAAATTTTTTTTGAGGCAAATTATTTGACAGACTGGAAGGCAACAAAGATAAAACACCAAGTAAAAAGGAAAAATACTTAATTAAAAAAAAAAGCATGTAGTATTTGTTTTATTGTAAAGTAAATCAGACTTTGGTTTACTTTTCTAATTAAAAGTCTACCCTTTAAATACATAGTAAAGTATGCTTTCCTTTCTCATCAACCAGTCTTGATCACCAATAGACAGACATTATAGATAATATAACTTATTATTAGATTATAACTAATCTGTTTACAATGGTCAAATCAGGTGAGAATCTGAAGAAATTCGACATTAACATGCATTCATTTGAAAGTGCATTCATTCAGCACCAAGATTTCAACTCTAGTCTGATAGGCGTTTAATTAATTCATCTTCTACACCAGTTATCCTGGAGCCTATCCCAGGGGTATACCATGGACAGGGTGCCAATCCATTGCAGGGCACACACACACACACACACACACACACACACACACACACACACACACACACACACACACTCTCTCTCTCTCTACGGGAAATTTGGGAATGCCAATTAACCTAATCTTCATGTTTATTGACTGTGGGAGTTCCTGCAGGAAGCCTACTAAGCTTGGGGGGAACACACAAACTCCACAGACACAGACAGACTTGAGGTAGGAATCGAATCCTCAACCCTGGAGATGCGAGGCCACAGAGCTGATCACTACTGCCCCTTATAGACATCTATTTAGGAAAATAATATGGTAGCAGATTTCCTTAGGAAAAAATAGTCCTGTTTTTAAGTTACATCCTCTGATTGTGCTGTTGATCCAGTTGTTCCAGTAGGAAACTTGGGAGAACGGCCAGACCCTTGAGGTCTAAGTAGGATTGTTCACTGATCAGCCAAAACATTATGACCACATGCCTAATATTGAGTAAGTCCCCTTCTTTGCCACCGAACAAAACTGTGAGCTACCATAGCTTTCTACTAGACCAGACTACACAGACCAGACTTCGCTCAAAATTTGCATCAGTAAGCTTTCGCCACCCACGAACCTGTCACACTGTTTTTTTCTTTCTTGGATCTCTCTTTTGTTATTTTGTCTAGCCTTTACAATTTGTCCCTTCTCACAGTAGCTACATTTTCAACATCTTGGTACAATGATGCCTGGAAGTGTGTAGCCTATATTACGCATATAGCAAGTGAACATTTTTTTCCCCTAAAGTTGATGTGTTGGAAGCAGAAAAAATAAGTGTAAGGATTTGAGTGACTTTGACATGGAACAAATTGTAATGACTAAAGGACTGGGTCAGAGCAAGACCAAAACTGCAGCTCTTGTAGGATGTTCTTGGTCTGCAGTGGTCAGGATATATCAAAAGTTGACCCAAGAAAGGAAGACCGGTCAACTGACGATAGGGGCAAGGACTTACGGATGCACATGGGGACTGAAGGCTGGATCAAGTAGAAGTCTATTGATCCAGTAGAAGTGCTAGTGTAGATCAAATTGACGAAATGATTATGATAGAAAGGTGTCAGAACTCACATCACTGCAGGGACCTTCTCAATATTAGGCTGTGATATAATATCATTATTGAATGTGCTACAAAATTTTAGACATAAAGGGGAATTCTATCTTGTTTGGAATTAGAGATATTCAGGGATTTGTCCCATGAGCCTATCAACTGATATTGTTTGGTGGGCGTGGCTTGCGCACGTTTTCACGTCGACGCCTTGTACATTCTTACGTCACGACGTCGAGTTCGATAAACGTCGTCGGTAAAGAGAGAACAGAGGGAGGGGAGGGTTGGAGGACCAGATAGAAAAAAAAGATATAGAATAATAATAATAATAATAATATGTGAGATTATGACCGGGTCGCGTTTATATAATCCGTTCCGTTCGTTCCTGTTGTTTTTTTAAAGCTGACCGAGGTGTATGAGGAGCGACGGAGGAAAGTGTTTTACCTTGAAAAGGTAGCGAAGGAAGGAAGGAAGGAAGGGGAAAGCAGAGAGCAGAGAGGGGGGGCTGTTGCTGCTGGATATTTGGAGAAGGAAAACAACATGGCTGCTGTGGAGCTGGAGTGGATCCCCGAGACCCTGTACAACACAGCTATATCCGCCGTAGTGGATAATTACAGCCGGTCGAGGAGGGATATACGCTCACTTCCTGAAAATATCCAGTTTGACGTCTACTACAAGGTAAACCGGGGCCGTTAACGTGCTGCACGCGCAAGCGCTGGTGACTGGCTAGTTCGGTTAGCGAGAAAGCCTGGGTTAGCGTTTTTCTCTGGTTAGAAATGTTAGCTTATCGTAAACTAGCAAGACTGGAAGTTTTTAATAACAAGTAGAATAAAAAAAAAGTGTCAGTGTGTTAAACTTTGAACTAAGGGTTGTTGTTATTTAGGATAACCTAGGAAGTCATAACGTTAGCTAGCTGGCCAGGTCGATGAGTTACCTCAGCTGGTTAATGATGGATTAATCGCTCACCTAGATCACTACATTTATTTTCTTTTATATGGCGTAGATCTCAAGTGTAATATATATATATATATATATATATATATATATATATATATATATATATACGTGTTGTAATGTTGTTGATGTTGACGTGGACGCACGAGCTGAATTCTGGGAGTGTTAATTCTTCTCGACTTTACTAAACAACTCCCTCAGTGTTCCTGTCAGTGTTTATAAATAGTAAAGAATGCCCTAATCTGGCCTTATAACGTAAACATAATGTCGCTTGTTCATGGCAAAAGATTTTCATCAGAAGCTGGTTGTTGTTATTATAGATATAAAGTTAACAACTAAAGTCGTTCCAGTTGTCTTGGTGTACAGGGAAGTTACACAGCGTGCAGGATGTAACAGTTATAGTACAGTTACAGTTGTATTACGTCTGATCACATCTCAATAATTTTAAACCATGAAACATAGAAGCAGGAATGTTGTGGCATTATGTACAACAAGTAATAATATCGTTTTGTGCGTGTTAAGGTATAATTCACAAAACAATGTGTGTGTATGTTTGTACCTAGAACAGCTTTTGTGTAATAAGTCTTTGTTTGACCAACACGTAGAGCTGTAGTAATAATGACACACACGCACACCATAGTGCACCAGACAGTATTATCACGATACCTCAATGCCGAATTGATTTAAATCGTGACTCTATTACTATCATGATTTTATAAATATCCCAGTTTTGGGTATAATCTTTTCCCCTTGATTTAGATATACTTTTAAACCTTCAAAAAAAATGATGAATGAGAAATGAAATGAAGCCTGCTCCTTATAACATTAGTTTTCTCACTTAAGAACCAAGCGCAGCAATTAAACAATACAAACTAACTTCAAATACAAGAGTTTAACCTTCAACTGAGTAGCACATATCTCTGACATCGGTCATAGTTTTTATTTTTAAACGAACTTGGCAAATTATTCACTCCTGCCACACAGGATGAAAATGTGTAAATAGTTCAGGGTGGAGTACCTGTAGTATTATAAAGAAACGGTGACTTATCATAAATGCCTCCAAAGTCTCCAAACTCAACATGACAGTGAGCGCAAGGGTTGGGTGGCTGAAGCACGCAGGTGCGCAGGGCTTCTAATGCAGACTGTTTTCTACTCATTAGTTCTCAGAGTGTTTGGACACTAATTTGTGCACAGAGTCTAGAGAAAAAGCCAGATCAGAGGCTTTTAAGACGTGCATTATAAAATGGCATAAAAGTGCATTTCTGTTTCGCCACCCAGAAGCTGTGCTCAGTATAGGTTCAGTTATATCCGAGGCTGATCGGCTGATCACTGGTTATGGCCAGTCAAAAAAATAAATAAATAAATAAAAAAAAAAAATTAAAAAAAAAAATATATATATATATATTATTATTTATATATATTATTTATATATATATAAAGATTTTGGAGTCAATGTGGCGATGTGTGAATCACCACACATAACTGTCTAACTTCCCCCCCAACCGTCTCTAATAAACAATAAATTAAACTGATATGTTAATGTCTTGGTGCACTATTAATATCAAATAACAGCAGTTCAGTTCTGCAATATCACACTCAAGGTCATGCTCTGTGATGAATATCAGTATGATTGTGATGAGTAGACACAAGGGTACAACCAGAGTGCTGAACGAATCACATCTGTGCTGATATTCAGTACAACGGCGCAGCCTCGAGTGGGATATTGCTTTTATACAGCAGTTCCACAAACACTATTTATTAGGTTTAAATTCTTACCGGTACTATGTATCTGAAAGTTGATGAGAATAAATGATGGACAGTCCAGTAACTCTCAAGTTTTTTTTTTTTTTTTTTTTTAGATTTTCAAAGTATTTCACTTTATCGGCTTGGTTAACGTCCGGGTTTCGGGGTTAAATCCCAAATAACATTAAATGGAAAGCCAGTGTATTAGGGTGTACAATCATTTGTTCAACCCACCAAGCAGTGCCCTTCATTAGGGATTACAGAGGGATTTGGGAGCCGATGTGTTTTCTTGCTGAAAGTGCTTCTTTCATTGGGGTTGAATGCAGGTTTTGGCAGGCTGCTGCTTTCTTGTTTTTCTAGTACTACAGACCATAACAAACTACTTTCACCCAGGCTGCTGACTGACAGTCTGTGTAATTAACGGTTCTTAAAACATCTGCGACACAGAGTGATACAAATAGTTAAAAGTCCCAGAGCTGTTATTAGGGATCACTACTTACCAGTGAACACCGATACAATTTTATCACGATACCTAGGTGCAGATTAATAATTCTATCGAAGTATCATCTCAATTTCAAGTAACTTTATTTATGACTTTGTCACAATTTTAAGATATAAACCTTAAAAAAAAGTTGTCATAACTCAAACATTTTATACCTTAGCTTTGTTCACTAGCTTCACAAATGAATTGAACATGCATAATTAAATTCTTTATAACATTTTTTTTTTTCACATGACAACCAAAAGCAGCATTTAAACAACTGTGTATCTCTGTCATCAGCCATAATTATTATTTCTAAACAAGCTTGGCAAATGATTCACTCCACATCACATGGGATGCCAGTGTGGGAATAGTTTAGAGCCCCAAAAGTCTTGAGCGCATATTAAGCAGTTGTGATTAATAATACAAACCCATCCATCTGTATCTGTTATCATCTGTAATCTACTCTTTAAATCCTTTGTAATTAATTACTTGTTTTGTTTTTTGGTAGAGTTTTGTGTGAATTTTTTCCTTAAAAAATGTCTAAGTGTTTGATCGTTTGGTCAAGATGATGCTTCTTTTGCATATTTATAAACACATATTAACGTAAAGATACTGCAGTGTGTAGCAATATTTGTCGTTTTACCATACTAACATCACCTTCGGTTGTCCTTTTTTTAAATTATTATTATAATTATTATCTAGAACATTCACATCGTTGCAGACTCGTATCCTGCAGTTTGTCTGCGCTTTAAATCAGGGTCCAGTAAAGCCCATGTCAAAGCTCTTTCAAAGAGGTTGGTCTGAAAACCGATGTTGCGCAAACTGCTGTTCTGATTGTATTTACTACTGAATGGCCTTTTTTGTTTCCCCTCATCCATTTTCCAGCTCTGTTACTTTTCCCAAGGGAAGGGGTCACTTTTCTGCATTGTGCCACATGGATGATAAACGGATTAGTCAATCTTGCATTTCTCTGTATTTTCCAGCTTTACCAGCAAGGCCGGCTCTGCCAGCTGGGAGGGGAGTTCTGTGAGCTTGAGGTCTTTGCTAAAGTCCTCCGAGCCTCTGACAAAAGGTGGGACAGAGATCTGTTTTGTTTGTTGGTATGCAATACTGAGTAAAGTACTCCGATACTGAGTAAAGTACTCCGATACTGAGTAAAGTACTCCGATACTGAGTAAAGTACTCCGATACTGAGTAAAGTACTCCGATACTGAGTAAAGTATGAGGCTTATTTTAGTAAATGCTAGAATGTAGTAATAATAATAATAATAATAATTTTGAGTTTTGGTCTTTCCATCACTTTGCGATTCAGGATAAACGTTTTCAAGCTAGTTGCACTTTATTTAATAGGAATCAAGAATAAAGTTTCTATTATTTATAGCAAATGAGTCTGACCAATGAAAGTTCAGAACGTTAATGCTTCTTTCAGAAACGTGGAGTTTTCTTCCTATTTAGTTTGTATGTCATGTGTCTGCTGGGAACTTGGCCTTTTGATCTTTTGCATTGACCCTGAGATTTGTGTCCTCTCAGGCACCTCCTACACCACTGTTTCCAGGCACTAATGGACCACGGCGTGAAAGTGGCTTCAATCCTGGCCAACTCCTTCAGCCGGAGATGCTCGTACATTGCCGAGTCGGACGCACACGTTAAAGAGAAAGCCATCCAGTTTGGCTTTGTTTTAGGTCAGCAGATGTGTTGTGTGTTTCTTTTTTTTTATTTTGCTTCCATTTTTATTGTTGGCGGCTCACTGAAAGTGGTAGTAATGTCAATGTTTTCCTGTCAGGTGGCTTTCTGTCAGATGCTGGGTGGTATGGGGACGCAGAGAAAGTCTTTGTGTCATGTCTCCAGCTGTGCATGTTACATGATGAGATATTGCACTGGTATCGTGCACTGGAGTGCTGTGTCAGGTGGGACAATTTTATTTTTAATACAGCAGTAAGGAAAATATTATCACCTAGCTGTAATTTCGACACTGTTTTTCACAGTACAAGCCCTAGGTCTAGGTAGTTAAGGTTCAGCTTTGAATGAAAGCTTGAATTATTGGGCCAATTTGTGTTTGATGACTGAAGCTACTCATAGATTGCCAAGCCACGTCACAGATCTTTTTTTGTTAGTTTTTTTAATTGCACCTCTTGTTTGGATTGTCAGGTTGCTTCACGTGCGCAACGGCAACTGCAAATATCACCTGGGAGAGGAGACGTTCAAACTGGCTCAGTCATACATGGACAAGTTAGCCAAACACGGTCACCATGCCAACAAGGCTGCTCTTTACGGAGAGCTGTGTGCTCTGCTCTTCGCCAAAAGTCACTACGACGAGGTGAACACCCAGGCCTGATCTGATTAGAAAAAAAAAAGACTGCTTTTGATATCCTGCAGTTTAATACATCTAAACTTGGTGTTTCAGGCGTACCGCTGGTGTATAGAGGCCATGAAGGAGATCACGGTCGGTCTGCCTGTGAAGGTGGTGGTCGATGTCCTGAGACAAGCCTCTAAGGTATTTCTTTAACACTGTGCACTGGTCACATTTAGTTCTCCACAATCATTTGACTCGCGGAGTAGAACGGTAGAAGTAGACTTGTACTGTAAAGTGACTGGTTTTGTTACAAATGCTTCTCCTGCAGGCATGTGTCGTTAAAAGGGAGTTCAGGAAAGCAGAGCAGCTGATAAAACATGCAGTATTTCTAGCACGGTAAGCTCCCTCTGAACAACGGGTTAACGTCCTCTGATCCGTGTTCTTTTGTTATGCTAAGCATGTTTGTTTAAAATAGTCAGGTAAATAATCATGTGATTATACATTACGTTAAACATGTTGTTCTAAAAATATGAGAAACCACAGTAGTGTTTGCTACACTGCATTCTTCATGAAAAAAAGATCTAGTAGATTAACAAGCATAACACACACACACACACACACACACACACACACACACACACACACACACACACAGGCTTTCCTACTTATTCATACACATGCACACAAACTCTATATGGCTAGCAATACAGTGTATAGTCCGATACAATGTTCTCCGTTCAGTGCATCAATGTACTGAAGTGTTTCAAGCATCACATTAGACCAACTGTACAATAAAGCAGGCTAATTGGTGCTTATTTTATGTAAGATGTATGGTGACCCAGAAATACCAGAACTGAAAACAAAATAACAAGACCAAAAACGAAATAACAAATTTGAAAACAAAATAAAAATTCAGAAAACGAAATACCAGAACCGAAAATGAAATAACGAATTGAAAAATGAAATAACAAATTGAAAAATTAAATGAAAGCTCCGAAAGCAACATATAAAAAATCCGAAAACGCAACAACATTTCCAGATACAAAATACAGAATAAGAAAACACATTTCAGTTAAACCAGAAAAGGTAGGTATAGTTATTTGCTAATTAAATTCTCATTGCTGATTGGAAGAGACATCTGTTACTCAAGACGGATAAGAATTCTCACTGCAGCCTCACGGAATTTTCTGATTTATGTTTATGGTTTTGCTTTGCAGTTCTCTGCCACCGTAGAGATGTAATAAATAATTTATGCAAATCCACACTATTCAAAAGTTTTATTTATATAAAAAGTCTATTTGGTTTACGAGTGTTTTTGGAATATGAGCCCGCTTCCGGATCGAATTATGCTCGTAATCCAAGGTTGTGTGTGTATGTATATGTGTGTGTGTATATATATATATATATATATATATATATATATATATATATATATATATATATATATATATAATTTTTTTATATATATATATTTTGGTTTTTGTTTCCCCCACAGTAATAATCTTGCAGTGAACATTCTTTTACCGATTTATTCATGGATTTTCTTTTTTAGGGAACATTTTGGACACAAGCATCCAAAGTACTCCGATACGCTACTAGATTATGGCTTTTATCTCCTAAATGTGGATAACATTTGCCAGTCTGTCGCCATATATCAGGTGGGGTTGGTGTCTTTTTTTTTCTTCTTCTTCTTCTTCTTCTTTTTTTTGCCCTTATGTTTTTTATTAACTAGATCGATTTTTTTTTTATCCCCCCCATCAGACTGCCCTCGATATTCGGCAGTCTGTGTTCGGAGGGAAAAATATCCATGTGGCCACGGCACACGAGGACCTCGCATACTCGTCTTATGTGCACCAGTACAGCTCTGGAAAATTTGACAACGCACTGTGAGTAAAGCGTTCTATTCCTGGACATACTAATTGCCTTTTTGGCTAGACAGATGTAGCAGATAATGACCGATTAAATCAAGTTTCTTTTGAAATATATAATTTTTATTTATTTTTTCTGCTCCTAAGAAAGTGTTTTTCATGTTTGGTAGGTCAGTAGGCAAAAAACAGACAGAATGTCCCAGTGCAAAGAGAAGGCATGCAAACAGGCTTCACTTAAATCAGTGCAAATACCATTTCATTGCCAGGAATAATTCAGAAGATATGATGTTTTCTTGGAATACAAATCACACGTCGTGTCAAACAGTTTAATTCCTTCGGGATCCTTCAAAGGCTCTTGGAATGAGCCAAGAGTCGTCAGACATGTGAACACAGACCTCTGCCTGGTGTTCTGACCTTTAGCACGGTTAAATTGTTCCGTCAGAAAGGGGAATGTTTTTTTTTCTTTTCTTTTGATTCACAGAAAAGTTTATTCAATAATATCAAGTGCCCAGCTGGAAGTGTCATGTTTTTCACTAGTCTTTCTCAACACTTCAGATTTCATGCAGAACGCGCCATAGACATCATAACTCATATTCTCCCTGAGGATCATCTACTACTGGCCTCCTCCAAGAGGGTGAAAGGTGAGAACCAAGCCCGACAGCATTTAAAGTGGTATCTCTGTACTTAGAAGTGATGAACACTAGGGGAAAAAAAAACAACAATTAGGCTTTTTATACTTTGTCTTTGTTGTAGCACTTATTTCACGACACTAGCTTCAACAGTTTCCTTTTTATTGGTGCTTGTGTGTGTCTGTGTTAATAGCATTAATCCTGGAGGAAATTGCCATAGACTGCCACAATAAGGAAACAGAAGAGCGCCTTCTGCAGGAGGCCCACGACCTGCACCTCTCGTCCCTGCAGCTGGCCAAAAAAGCCTTCGGAGAGTTTAACGTCCAGACGGCGAAACATTACGGCAACCTGGGTCGTCTCTACCAGTCCATGCGCAAGTTCAAGGTTAATACGATTTTTTTTTTTTTTTTTTTTTTTACTTTCAACGAGCGCTTTCACTAAGGCACTTTTTTAATCTAGTTTAATAAATGATAAACAGCAGCCACATGGCAGAGGTGTTTAATAAGACCACGTATGGATTAGAAAGCAAATCAATCACAACAGCTCACAGTTTGGTTGTTTTTAAACACGCGATAGTGTTTCGCAATGGGACTAAGGTCAACCTGATGTGTTTCTTAGAGCAAACGGTGTCAGCTGCTTAGTCTGACTGAATGAAATTTTAATTTAAGACTTTTAAGACTCATTTATTTTGTGTATGACAGGAGGCTGAGGAGATGCACATCAAGGCCATCCAGATTAAAGAGCAGTTACTGGGACAGGAGGACTATGAAGTAGCCCTGTCCGTGGGACACCTGGCTTCCCTGTACAACTACGACATGAACCAGTACGATGACGCCGAGCGGCTCTACCTCCGCTCCATCGCCATCGGTGAGCCCACGATAAGCATGCCTGTCCAAAGCTCCAAAAAAAACACAAAAAAACATCGGTCCTGTCATGTGAGTTTAAATCCTGAAGATTCCACAGTTATAAAGAATGCAGAACTGGATTGATGGATTGGTGCAGACTCTCATTCATTCTGTCAGTTAGAGCAGTAATAAGGAAATGTAGTGGTCTGTGAGCTCATATATGCAAAATAGCTTTAAGCATTTTTTTTATTTTTTTTATTTTTTTGCTGCTCTGCGACACTATGAACAGCAGCTCTGAAAAGATCTGGTTGGCTGGCTTTGTGTGTCCCTGACGAACGAAGGTCACCCTGTCCTCTTCATTTCTTTCTTTTTATTCTTCTATAATAAATAACAGGAGTGTCAACTATTTTAACATTTACTACGTTTGGATCTAAAAAAAAACCAAAACAAAAAGAATAAAGATGGAAATATATATTGTATCCCCGAGCTTCCTCATGGGCTGTGCCGTTTAAAGCCTTTTAGCTGCGAATATGTAAAGAAGCAGAAAAAGCCAGCTGGTTATTTAAAGCATCTGTGTTTTTGCTTAGCAACCATGCACCTGCTAGTTCAAAAAGGGTCGACGCAGAGTTAACTGTGATAATAGGATTCAGTGGTTGAGCTTGTCAGAGCGAATCCGGAGGCATGACATTACGCCGTCGTTTCGGTCAACCGGTGGACCCTATAATACTGGTTAAGCCTATGACTACACTATGATTACTTTACAAGTACTAAAAAGCTGACATCTGTGACCTGTTCAGAGTTTTTTAACATGCAGATACACAATACAATATCCTGAAGTGATTTGATTAAAAAAAAAAATTATTTATTATAATTCCTGTGTATCCTGTTATGTATTTCTGTAGGTAAGAAGCTGTTCGGAGAGGGCTACAGCGGACTGGAATACGATTACAGAGGCTTGATCAAGCTTTACAACTCCGTAGGGAATTACGAGAAAGTGTTCGAGTACCACAACATCCTGTCCAACTGGAACCGCTTGAGGGACAGGCAGTTCGCAGTGGCCGACGCCTTAGAGGACGTGAACACCAGCCCCCAGGCCACAGACGAAGTGGTGCAGTCCTTCCTGCTGTCCAACAGCCACGCAGGTGGACGTTCCTGTATGGGTTAAAACCCAGGACCTCGTGGGATTCGTTCCACACACGAGCCTACACTCACCCGCATCCTCACACATCCTCATCCGGATTTATTCACACCCCATCACACAGAGCGGCGAGACGAGACGGACCTGATCCGGAAGCCGCAAGGTCACCCATGTATGCACGCCCGAGCGTCCTGTTATTCACAAGAGCCCTGGTGAAGAGGCGCGGCGTCTCTACCAGCGCAATCAGAACCCTTCCGGTGGAAAATGCAGCCTCCTAATGGCACCCGGTTCACCTGCCGATTAAAGGATTTTTTTATTTTTTTTTGACTTTAGAGAACCTGATTATTTATCTGACTTGCTAAAAAAAAAAAGTGTGAAAGATAGGCAGATAAAAAAAAAAGGCAGAAAGCAGCCTATTGGTTTTAAAGATCGAAGTATAATTTTTTTTTTGTCCCCTTGGTGTGTGGGGTGGGGTGGGGGTGGGGGGTTAGCAGGAGGTAGGGCTGGATTGAAGTATTGCTTAACGCACGCCTACTGTGGATGTCGTTTGCCTGCATTCCTGAACAACAACACCACCACCACCACGGAGACAGAGTGCACACTGATGCAGGCTGGACAAAGACACCCATTCGTCGGGACAAGTGAAGTACACACAGGCCTCACTTACGCTTGTCTTACTGAAGTTCGCCACTTCTCCACACGATACAGAGCTCCACATTATAACCATTTTCTTATTTGTTGTGTTCTTGGCAACCTGTGTTACGTTTTTAATCACTTCCTGTTTTTTTTTTTTTTTTTTTTTGCCACAGTAAGAGGAATGGATGTGATTGTGGACCAGTGGATTTATTTCTTTTTATTCACAGTTTGTTTTTGTTTTGTTTTTTCAGATTTTTGTATCCTTGCATATTAGTACTGACATAGTTTCATTTAAAAAACAAATGCCAATAATTTATATACAAAGTGTGCTATAATCTTGTAGGTATATCATTGTAAGTGGATGAGCCAAAATGACTGATTAAAACTGATGGTGAGAACATGGCTGCCAATATGAGTGAGTAAAAGGGGGAGAGGACGCACTACGACGAACGACCGCCGTGTCGGACAGCCGAGCAGCACTGGACAAACGCAGACACAAAAAAAAACAGCGATGCGCATGAGTGTGTGTGGCGTGTGTCATGCTGTAATTGGTCATTATTATTATTGTCCTTTCAGAGCCCTATTCAGATTTGCACTGGTTCACACCGTTGGCTCTCTGCCAGGGAAAAGAGCTGAGCGCTGCACACCCATCCGGCTTTGTGAAGAGGCTCCGCTACAGAGGGACCAATTGTAGAAGGGTTTGTGTTCATAGCGTAGTGCTGGTGTGAACTCGATGAGCTCTGTCATGGAGGCAGACGTCAGTTAGTCAGCATGTACTATAATGCAATATCATACTCCTGATTAATTAAGATTAATTAAATTCCTGTTACTTATTTATAACCTCTCTCTCTCCACTTGTTCTAAAAATCTGCAAAGAAAAAAAAAGATGCCCAGTGAAGCGAGTGTGCGACATGGTTTACACAGAAGCATTTCTTCCTTTTAACACAAGGCAGTATTCTTAAACAAATCTGAAACTTTTCCAAATCACACATTCAACAAATATATGATTGTATTATTATTATTATTATTATTATTATTATTATTATTATTCTACAGGACTATTGTTTTAAACGATGTGGGGTTTTGCTTCAAAAAATCAGCTTGTGAAGTCTATTTTAATGTGTGTCTGTGCGTGTGTGAAAATAGTTATATATATAAAAAAAAAAAAAAGAAAGTAAATGCAGAGCGTTGCCTTGATGTACATGGAGTGTTTTGGAATGTACCGATGATGTCATGCTGCAATGAAACATGACCGCATCGCTAAGTCATGTCCCAGCCTCGTCCTTTTTCGCGGACGCCCGGCTGGTGGTGCTCCGGCTTCGTCGGCCCGTGCGCTTGCTTCAGACCTTGCCGTGAAATTAGCCGTTTGAATCGCAACACTAGCTCGCACTCCCTGAGCTCTCATGTTCCGCGTGCGAGTGCACTAAGGTTAGCCTAACCAATTACACTGTTGAAAATGTGATTTCAACACCTTGCAGATGATACAAAGAGAATCGGAGAAGTGGGGAAAGCTTGGCTTGTTTACACGGGGGGAAAAAAGAAAAGAAAATGTATTATTGGACTATTACAACAACCAATAAAAAACAACCTGTGATCTTGAGAACGATGTCTTTTGCATTCGAGTGATGATTTTGTGACAACAGGTCCGAGGTACAGTGAACATCTTGGGTGTTTAGTTGAGAGTGTAAAACTGTTATCGATGTAATTTTGGTATTTAAGAGTATATTCATTTCTTATAATTTGCTGTATGAGTCAGTGTAAGTGAAAAAAGGTGAAGGGAGAAATGGTATAAGTAAGTCTGTAATAAGGTCTCACTCAGATTACACTGAATGGGTTTGCATTCCTCAGTTGGAGATTTGGAAATGATTGAAAAACTTCAAGGTCTCAATTTAGTGGAGCAGTAGTTCAAAAACAGAAATAATGTAATTACACTGATGTATAAACTTGGACATGGTTTATTATCCCAGACATCGCATTATATTTATACAGAACCGTTGTTGATGACTTTATAGGAAATGTTACATGTACAAAATCTTTTCTCCAGGTCAACCCGGTTCTTATGAGAGAAAAATTCTCTTTATTCCTCTGTATAATCCCCGGCTGCACTAATGCACGCCTCCCTGCGTTTCACTACTGCTTGGATACCGTCAAGATAGAAAGCTTTCTCTGTACGCCTGAGCCGTAATCGGACTGCCTGGCCGGCTCCGTTAATGGTCCTGTCTGATATCCTGTAACGTGCGCGGCGTAAATGTGAATGATCGTGTGTACCTAAGATCAGTTCTGCACCTGTAATCATCCAACTATTATAACTTCCTTATATCCACAGCAACTGGGAACACTTGTAACTAGCGGCAAAGGAATATCAACTGCTATTAAAAACGGTTGTGCTGAAGGTTAAACTCGAATGTTAAACGCAAACAGAGAAGAGATGTACACAAATTGGGGGGGGGAAATTAAAGCATTTAAATGAATAAATAATAATAATAGTAATGAGAATAAAATTGGTGTCAAATTGAGGGATCATTACCTGTGTCGAATATTCCTCAAAAAGAAAATGCCATCTTTGACACGGTGTCTATACAGTGCCGTGAAAAAATATTTGCCCTCTTCCTGTTGTTTTCTTTTTCATATTTGTCACACTTTATTGGTTCCGATCATCAATTTATTACAATTTTAACATTAAACAAAGATAACCAGAATAAATGCAAAAATGTATTATTTAAAATTATTATTTCACTTATTTCAAATTTACCCAGGCGTACGTGGAAAAGTAATTGCCCCCTAAACGTAAGTAAGCAACAACTGCAATCAAGCATTTGCGATAACTTGCAATAAGTCCTTTTAAGGAATTTTGGCCGACTTAACTTACTTAAGAAGAGAACAGCAACAATTGCTGTGTTACAACACTTCATCAGTAGCTTAAAACCTTAAACACTGTGGACCACTTTTCCATGATTCATGTTACCAGATACATCAGGTATTTCTCTGTGTCGTATTCTCACAAGATGATAAATTGCTTCTTCTTTTTTTTTTTCTTTTTTTTTGACACAAATGAAATACATAGCTGCTATTTCAATTTCCCGTACTTTACATGAATCCTTATTTCTTTTTTATTCTGTAAGTTAATATTTACGTGGTACCAGTCATAAGATATTTCGAGTGAGATGCAATGAGAAATCAGATGCCTTTGCTTTTGTTATTAAATAGATTTCCAGTGCATACGTCTCCGTCAAATTTACATGCAAATTTTTTTTTTTAAATAGTTTTATACCGTACTGCACAAGACAAGCATTAAATATAACAATACATATAATGAAAGCTGATATTCAAACCCTAATGCAACTAGTTGAATTTTTCCAGTCTGTTGCAGAAGATTACTACAAGATGCATCACATGCTTTAATACGCATGGCCAGACGAGGGTGTGAGAAGGTTTTGCACTTTGACTCGGTTTCTAATCCGACCATTTTAGAAGTTTGTGTTTCATGAGGCTTTGTTCCCATAACTACAGGAGGTGCTAGTGTTAAGGGAGAAACATATTTGTAAAATATAAAATCCATTATCTGTGAAAATTATTCAAGCTTGTCACTACAAGTAAAATATAATTTTTCATATTGTATCTAAACAATGCTGTGAAAAAGTATTTGCCCCCCCCCCCCCCCCCCCCCATTTACATTTTATATAAATATATACAGTAGTGCGATGTGTACAATTACACAGTCATGTGCCAACACTTTTGGACCTTGAAACTGACCATCGGAATGTGGGGGAAAAATTGGGATTTCAGTCTTTTTGATCGTGGTATGATGGTTGGTGCCAGACCATCTGGTTTGAGTGTTTTCCTGTTGATCTCGTGGAATTTTCACACACAAGTTTGTTGACGAAACAAAAAAGTCATTTATCAAATTCAATATCTCTGGCTGAGAATTTGATCTCTTTCACTAGCTCTGAGAAATGATCCATCACATTATTTAATCTTGGCCTGCTTACTGTAATCTATTACACACACACACATCCACATCTTCCCTCCATTAGCGTCTCTTCACTGGCCTCCGATTCACTACAGGATTGATATTAAAAACGTATTATTTGTTTTAAGGCAACCTAACTGTTTACTGCCTTCTCACTTCTCTGAGATTTCCCGTCCTCACACACCCTCTAGGACACCCTGAACAGGTGGTGTTGAGGTCTAGACTCAGAGGAGATCGTGCCATATCTGTATGCCTCCAAAATTGTGGAACAGTCTGAACCGAAACATCTGAACCTGGTTGAGATCCTTTCCTTTACATCTCCTGTGCTTACCTAGTTCTCTATTTAATGTATTTTGTGCATCAATAAAACATTTTTTAAAAAAGATCATCCTCTCCCCGAAAACATCCGTCACACAGATTCTCCAACCAAATTCAAAACTCAGCTTAAGACCCACTTATTCAGAAATGCAAATTTTACATGATGTAAGGCTGCACTCAAATCTCAAATCATAAATGTCTTCGGTCTCCATTTACACCTCTTTCTGAATCGTCATTTGTTTTTAAACGTCTTAAACCATGACTCTGTCTCTTCTTATAGAATTTTGGTTTTAATCTTTTCTTACTACTCAGTATTATCTCTGTTATCAATGTGAGCTTATTTTACTGTTTCATTTATTTTGGTTTGATCTGGAAGGCAACCTTGGGTGACCAGAAAGGCGCAAATATACTGTAAATAAAAGGCATTATTATTATTATTATTATTATTATTATTATCTATACCGCATTAACCTGTATACAGGGTCATCCTATCTTAGGCCATGAGGTCGGATACACTCTGGACAGGTTGCCAATCCATCTCAGGTCTCACACACACACACACACACACATACACACACACTCATTTACACACTGCGGGCAATTTGGGAACACCGATTAGCCTAATCCCGCGACCCTGAATACAGGATAAAGCGGTATAGAAGATGAGTGAGTGAGACTGAGTAATCAGCCTAATCCGCATGTTTTTGGGGAAGCTGGACTATGTGTACGAAGCTCCACCGAGGTGGCCATTGAACCCGGATCCTGGAGGTGCAAGGCGACGGTGCGAGCCACTAAGCCACCACAGATTATTATTAGCCAAGTTCTGTTATTTTACACTGTGGTTATAAATAAACGTCTAATGGCTATTTTCAGCATAATCCTGCTCCTATCAAGGTGACGCCACAATGGATGATCCGATCCACACACAACTTGGCACAGTTTTTAATGCCGGACGCCCTTCCTGACGCAACCCTCACATTTTTATCCAGGCTTGGGACTGTCGTGTGGGAACCGAAGCCCAGCCTATCCGCATGGCGGGCGAGAAACCCACCAGTAAGCCACCAACAATCTTAAACTTGTGTCATAAATATGACAATGTGCTTCAGTGGCTTTCCGAGTCTCAGTCACCTTTGGGATGAGAGATTCACAGAATGAAAGTGCAGCTAGAACGTCTGGTGACAACATGGAGACGGGAAGCTCAAATTCATCATGTCGTATCAAGTGTTGAGTAAGTGTGTACAAAAATGTCTCAGAGGGTCTCTGTCTGTTGTACAGTTTCTAACCCTGTCCATTCTCCTGGCTTTAAATGTCTCTAGAAATAGTGTTCTGTCCATCTCCAATATGTTCCTCTCACAATGAAAGCTTTTTTTTTTTTTTTTTTTAGAAGTTATTCTATAACAGTGAAAAGGTAAGGTTGTGCTTGATGCGGTTTGGACAGTTTTAAGTAAAGCCTTTATTTTGTCACATATACATTACAGCACAGTGAAATTCCTTCTTCGCATATCCCAGCGTAACTGGGGTCTGAGCGCAGGGTCAGCCATGGTACAGCGCCCCTGGAGCAGTTAGGGTTAAGGGCCTTGCTCAAGGGCCCAACAATGGCAACCTGGCTGAGCTGGGAATCGAACCGCCGATCTTCTGATCAGTAACTCAGTGCCTTAGCCCTCTGAGCTATGGAGATTCTATTCCAGCACACTTTATTCGACCCCTTTCAGACTTTCGACCAATGATTTACAATCCTGACAACTTTTCCAGTTACAAACCCAATACTTGTGCTGTTGTAAACTGTTTTATTTGCTAGCTGCTATAATATCGTAGATAGATCGCAAATTAAATTAGCTTGAAGTGAAGATTAAAATGCTGTGTGTGTGTGTGTGTGTGTGTGTCATTAGAGTGAACATGTTCAGTATGTAGAAGTTGTTGTTGTTCCAAACTTATTACAACCTGGCACAGATTTTATGTCGGATGCCGCGCAACATGTATAAGACATCCAAAAACCATCAGACTGTGATGATGTCACTCACATTAAACTTGTTACGGTTATTATTATGTAACAATATATTACATTTATTCAGGCCCGGATAAAATGGGTGGGCTGCGCCGGGAAGGGCGTCCGGCGTAAAACCTGCGCTGAGATTGTATGTGTTGACCCCCTGCTTGGAGCAGCCAAAAGACCAGCAACAACTACGGAGAGCCTTAGCCACTTTGTGCCATAGGTTTAAGGCATGCCGCGGCTGAACGATTTGAGATATCAAAAATCCCTTCACAATTTCGCATCCTCAGGGTCTTGAAATCATATACGCCCGGTTTGGTGGCGATTGTATAAATCCTCTAGGAGGAGTATATCAAAATCCATTGGGTGTGCTTTAAAAACAACACAAAATACCTGAATTCTTGGTGAGTAGAGCCCATGACATGCGTAGTAAAAAATTATTCAGCTCGATGAGATCTAGAAGTTTCACATGGCACCCGATTCCCACCAGTGTGCTGATTCTCATGTCTTTTTGAGCATGTTAAGACCACCAAAAGTGGGCCCAAACACCTGTACCATCACCCCCCCCCCTCAGGCACACCACACGATCGTCATGGACCATCATGGACATGACTTTCCGGCGATGAGGCGATGACGTCATAGTCACTATCATAGTGCTTGGGCCTTAATAATTTTCCTTAGATAAGTAACACGGCCCTTCACACACTAGGGATAATGTGCTTGCGCCCTAAATAATAATAATAATAATAATAATAATAATAAACAATGTGGTCATGATTTCAAAAATACTTCTACATAAAGAGGATTAGATTAAAATACATTTTCCAAAAAATACAGGTTAATACACACCAGTCACCATGAGTGCTGCATGTTATTTTACTGTGGGGAGGCAGAATAATCCAGGATGACTGGTGGGCAACCACAGTAAGCAAATGAAGAGAAATGCGGGATAACCTACAGGATGTGTAGCAGACACAACTACAAATGTCCCAGGTAGAGAATTCAGCACAGTTGATGATGTATATAATTCTGGAAGTACAAGAGAGCATGAAGAACCGCTTGGTTGTTGTACAGGCCATTGACACGAAGCAGTTATGATACAGTATGTCATAATATTTAATGGATGAAAAAAGCAGCATGGAAACTGTGAGACTGGTCGTGTCTAAGGCATGTAAGTTGCCAAGGTTTTGACAAAAGGACAAAGAGCCGAGAGGTGAGACAGGGTACACCATGGTCAGGGTGCCAGTCCATCAAAGGGCGCATACACTACAAGCAATTCAGGAATGCAGGTTAATCTAATCATATGTGGGATGTGTAAGGACTGGAGTTCCTAGAGGAAACCCACCAAGCATGGCGAGAACATCCAAACTCCACCCACACTCAGACTCAAGGTGGGAATTGAACCCGGACCCTGGAGGTGGAGGTGCAAGGCCACAGTGCTAACCACTCCACCACTGTGACGGTTTATTTGGATTGAATTTATCTCTGGATTTTTTTTGTTCATAATTCCTAAAGGGTTCATTTATTGTATGAATATCAAGTTCCTTCTTCTTTCTAAAAAATTGTTATGAAAAAAAAAAGCATATTATCAGCATAGGCAAATTAGTTTCTTTTAAATATGTTTGTCAGTTGTGGTACATACATACTATTTGTATTCTTTCATTTCTTTCATTTTGTGTAAAAGACGACCGAGTACAATCAGCTATAGAGCTGCACTTAAGGGCCAACCCTGATTCATACATCTGTTTACTTCACAACTATTAGTTAAATGTCACGCTTTGGTTTATGTAAGAATGTGTGTTCGGGAACGCAGCGCCATCTAATGATGACACCCTGCAAATGAATAAATGGTGTTTCACCGTTGTATGAATGGCGAGTTTCACACAAATCCAAATAAAATTTAAATTAATTCTTTTTATTTAATCCTAATTTGACAAAGATCTGATTTTTTATTTTAGAATAAAAATGGGATGCTTTTCAGATTGGATCTGAGACACTTTCATTTGTGGTCCTAGATCAGATATACTACATCCAGTATGTTGTCATTGTGTTCGATTCCCGTCTCTGTGTGCATGGAGTTTGCATGTTCTCCCAGTGCTGGGTGGGTTTCCTCCGGGTACTCTGGTTTCCTCCCACAGTCCAAAAACCTAATTGGCGTTTCCAAATTGCCCGTAGTGTGTATGTGTGTCCTGCAATGGATTGGCACCCTGTCCAGGGTGTCCCCCGCCTTGTGCCCTAAGTCTCCTGGGATAGGCTCCAGGCCCCTCGCGACCCTGAATACAGGATAAAGCGGTATAGACGATGAGAGAGTGAAACAGTGACCTCCATACAGTACCTCAGCTACATATGAAGGGAAACTATCTACAGGGTACAGGAATACTGGGTCACAGGGGCCT
>QNUK01000100.1:1604404-1646904 GCA_013621035.1 Clarias magur | reverse complement strand
TCGCCAATGCCATCCAAACAGCCCTGCGGTACAGACCTTACCTTTAGGATTCATTAAACATTTTTGCATTCCTGTACATGTAACTCACACAACACATATGCTTTGAATGTTTTATTAAATTAAAGGAAATAGGTCACAACAAAAGCATGGCTACTGAGTACCCAGAAAATCATTGAAAAAGCAAAATCTCACTACTTTCGCTTTGAACATAATGAAAGACGTCACCAAAATGTCTGTGGCTCAGTCTTCACCTGTGGTGCAATCACTGAATATTCTATTTTTATGTTCTATGCCCTCGGTGGAATCCAAAGCAGCGCCACGTGTTAGATCGTCACATCCTGAAGAGGATTTGCTCCCTTCGGCTAATGATTTAGATCATTCCAAGGAAAAAAAACCAACAACTCTGATTCATGAAAAACCACACACACACACACACACTTAAAAATGCCCTGATGTCCTCTAAACAACCATAATGTAGACGATTGATTTGATTACATGTCTTGTACTTTCATGCCATGACATAGACTTGGAAGAACCAACATGTTTTATAGCCTCATGGCTATTAATGTGAGGCTAATGACCTTCAGGGGTTTGCTAAACTGGGATTTTTTTGTTTGTTTTTAGTAGCATTATAATTAATCACCATCAAAGGTGTTATACTGTACGTATTAAAGTTGTATGACTAAATGGACTAAATGGGTTCAAGCCAAACTTTAATGTCTTAAAACAAACACACATTCATTTTGGAACGGATAGCACATATAAAAAGCAGAGCGGAATAAGATCAAAATGAAAAGGAAAAGTTAAGGTGACGGCAATGTGGAGTAGAGGTTGGCACTGTGGCCTCGCACCTCTGGGATCGATTTAAGTTTACATTCGTCCTCAAGTAGTAGCCAATATTTCCCAACTCTTTGTGGATCTAATGAATATTTCCCCACGAGACAGCGTAGTAGGCGGTTCTGGTCCCTCGGACCATGGGTCCACAGGGGCCTCTAGGGTGTGCTGTGGTGTCTGGCACAAGGATGTTAGCAGTGGATCCTTTGGGTGCTGTGGGTTGTGGGCTAGGGTCCCCATGGAGCAGAGTAGTTTGTCCCATGGGAGCTTGATCAGATTGGGGTATGGAGAGCTTGGAAGCCGGGTTGACAGTCTAGAGGTGTTTGCCTACTGGGACCTTGGGTGCTCATTATCCTGTTACCAGTTTGAGAGTGTATAATTAGTGATCAATGTTGTTCAGTTCACCTGGCGGTGGTTTTAATGTCATGGTTTACCCAGCTATAACAAAATGTCTTTATACTGGTAAAGCCGTTACACATACGGCTGTGTTGCCACACATCACTCACTCACTCATCATCTATATCACTTTATCCTGTATAAAGGCACGCAGGGGCCTGGAGCCTATCCCAGGAGACTTAGGGCACAAGGCGGGGCTCACCCTGGACAGGGTGCCAATCCATCGCAGGGCACACACATAAACATAGGCATATGCTCGTTCACATACTACAGGCAAATTAGCCAAATCTGCATGTCTTTTGGAGGAAACCCACCAAACACAGGGAGAACATGCAAATTCCATGCACACAGACCCTGAGATGGGAATCGAACCTGAGTCCTGAAGGCGCAAGGCAACAGTACTAACCTGTAAGCCACCGCGTCCCTGTTGCTAAGTTTTACCTGCCTGAATAAAAAATTATGATACTCACAATGTGACTTACAATTTTTCATTGTTGGATTATGTTATATAATGAATCTATAAACATCTATATTTATGACATGGGTCAAATTTTAACCACAACTCTAGTGTAAAAACTGGCCAAAACAAGCCATTCCAACTTGACAGTACGTACAGTTCAGGTGTTCTCTACACCACACACACAACACTTACAGGAGAAAAAAAAAAAAAACTTATTAGGTGATTTTTCTTTTCAGGTTGTGCATCTCAAATCGGTGTCTATCAAACAGGTAGTGTACTCGGTAGGGTGGTAAAAGGCGGGTATTTCATAGCTGATATAGTGCGCAGACGCAGGGAGTCAGGCGGCATTGTGACGTCAGGGGGATCACGTGACCCGGGATGGAGGCGTCGGCACGGCACGGGAGGCGGAGGCGCGTCATACGCTAACACAACAGCGAAGTGGAGAGAGGCAGAGAGAGAGTGAGAGCGCGCGCGCGCGCGAGAGCGACAGAGAGAGAGACCGCTACACCTGAGCAGCGGACACGAGAGAGAGAGCGCGCGAGCGAGAGCAGAGGGGCAACAGGCGCGCGACGTGAAATGAGGGCAACATGGGGGCTAAAGAGTCGCGGATAGGCTTCCTTTCGTATGACGAGGCCGTGAGAAGAGGTAACCCGCTCCCGCTTTGCGTTTCACCACTGATTGCGGCTGCTTCCTTCACACCCCCCCCCGCCTGCTTGTTATTAGTTAGCATTAGCCTTTTAGCCTGGGAAGCTCGGGAACTCTACTCCGGGAATGCTAACGGGATTTAACTCCGAGGTGTTGGATGGATAGTTAGAGATTTACTGAGATTGCTGTAAACTGTGCTGACTTTTGTGCTGAAGTCAAATGTATGTCCAGTGTTCTCTGTTTAGAGCAGCTTTACTGAATACCCACGTTTTATCATTATTATTATTATTATTATTATTTTAAAAATATATATCTCAGATCTAGAGATGACAGATCTTTCAGATTAAAAACAAACAAAAACTAAACAACTAGTCCTCCTTTACTGTACATGATCACATGTCAGCCTGTGTGCGTGCGTGCGTGTGTGTGTGTGTGTGTGTGTGTGTTTCCTCATCCTTGAAATGATCCTGTGTTTACAGCCCCAGCTTGTGTACCTGGGTGTTATTTAAACTCATCTGACCCTTGAGCACAGATACACTTACTGTACTGTACTCTGTCATAACCTCTCCCTCCTGCATGAACCTCTGATTCGCGGTCATGGTAAAATTAATCAGACCGTCATCAGCTTCAGTAGTGTGTGCCGGACGGCATGAGTGTTTGGGATTGAGTGATTTTTATTTTTTGCACTTTTTGGTTTGTTTACAAACATGATGGCACAAAAAAAAAATGATCAGTTATACTATTGCTTTAAAATGGTTAGAACTGTAAGAATCAGTTGATGTCTGATATTGATCATACCGGATCATCCTGATTGATCCATGACTGTTGGGCTCTACTCAACAGGAAGTCTGGTTGTTTTGATTTGTTTGCAAAACTCACCCGATGGAATTTGATATACTCCTCCTAGGGTGTTTATACGATTGCCACAAAACCAGGCCAATTTGTTCTCAGGATATTGATGATGCAAAATTGCGAAGGGATTTTTAATATCTCAAACGGTTCAGCTGTGGCGATGCCTAAAACCTGTGTCTAAAAGTGGCTAATAACTTTGTAAGTGTTGTTACATTCATCGAGTGATGTCACGTTGAGTAATGCTTCTTTTCCAGCATCTAGGGCTTTTTAGAGGTCTTAACATGCTCAGAATGCACACAGGTTGTTTAGTGTGGTGGTAAGGCACAGGTGCTTGGGCCCGATCATCATTGCTTTGCAGCTGTATTAGTTTTTTTGGGGTTTTTGGTTTTGACTACAGACATGCTGGCAAGAAACTGATCATGGTAATATTATAAAAATTCAGTACAGCACTGTGAGGATCAGACAATGCCTGATATCGTTCTCTCGCTCCATGGCTCCATGTCCTGGTTCACTCCTAAGTGGGTCCTGACTATTTTTTGATATGCTGTGATATCTTTTAGATACTATGTATATATCTTCTACTCTGTATATAAACAACCAAAACAAAATCAGTTTGTGGCCATGTTTGTTTTCGCAGGTAGTTCTGTTATGTCACCTTGTGACGTGTCACAGTCTTAGCTTGCTGAACGTTGTGTAAGCTTCATCGTCTTCAACTTTATAGCCTGTGACATAAAGTGATGTGTCACAGGCGTTCCTCACCAAATGTAACAGCAGGCGGCACCTCATCAACTTATACGTCATAACTTAAGCGTTTCACAGGCGTTCCCTGAAACTTGGGTACACGTGTACCCTCTCGTCCAAGAAACAAGAAACATATACGTTTGTGAGGCACAGTGTTTTAGATCTACATCTGGTTCAAGCATATAAATCTATAACACTTCTATAAATCAAATAATGCCTCATGTTTATGTGTAACATTAAATCTCTGCACTGATTTTAGGCAGGTCCATTAAGATACTTAAAAAATAAAAAAATTCCAGAGAATCCATTCAGCTGCTAAAAGAATGAAAAACCTCAACGCCAGCAGATTATTTGCTTCGTCAGATTGGGTGGTAACAAATCTAAAAATGTGTACCTGCATTTGCATAATGACTCTGTGTCTCAAGAGCAGATTAGAGATGTCAGGCCTGCTGGCTGTGAATTATTAGAGTGTAAAAATGATAATGCATCTCGTAATGTCTTGAGCAAACCGAACAATGTTTAGCACATTTATTTTGGAGATTTATGATTTTTTTTCTTGTTATATTCCACTTTTTTCTGTGTATATACACACACGCTACTAAACAAAAGTTTGGGCACACTTTTTAATTCCGAGGTCTTTCCTGATTTTTATTTCTCTCTTCATTGCCGAAGGCGTCCAAAATATACAGTAATCTCTTTTCAACAGTTGATATTGAGACTTGTCTGCCACTTATGATCTGTAAAGCATTGCTTTACACGAAATGCTTATACGACCGCTCCGTGACGTGACCTTAAATATTTTTACAAATGGAACCTATAAAACAAGATTCCAGCAAAGTTATCAAAAGAATATATAGAATATATATATATATATATATATATACAATCTGAAGTATAATATAATATATTACAACTTAAGTCTGTGAAAGACTTGAGGTAGTATTTTAATGAGATGAGGGGGGTGTGAAAAGAAGTCCTTGAAGTGTGCAAATGTGCATATGTGCATATATGTGCAAATGTGCATTGACATAATTGACCGTTCTGTGTGTGCAAGAAAATGCAGAGGTGTTTTAGTCCAGTGTATTGGTTTGATTGAGAGACCGTATTGCCTGCGGGAAGAAGCTCCTTCTCAGTCTCTTCTGTATTGGCCTTGAGGGAGTGGAAGCGCTTCCCAGACCGCAACAGAAAGAACAGTCCATTGCTGGGGTGGCTGAGGTCCTTCATGATCTTCCTGGCCTTGGTCCAGCACCGCTTGCTGTAGACAGAGTGCAGGTCAGGGAGCTCAGTTCGGATGATGCGCTCAGCTGATCGCACCACCCTCTGTAGGGCTCGTCTGTCCTGTATGGTGCTGTTCCCGAACCAGGATGCGATGTTTCCCGTCAGGATGCTTTCTATGGTGCAGGAGTAAAAGTTCCTGAGCACCTTAGAGGGCAGTCTAAAGTCTCTCAGGCGTCTGAGGTGGTAGAGACGCTGTCGGGCCTTTTTCACCACGGTGTTGATGTGACAGGACCATGATAGGATGTGAACACCGAGGTACTTGAAGCAGTCCACTCTCTCCACTGGGCTCTCGTTGATGACGGGGGTCTGGTAGTTCCTCTCCTGCGTAGTGCTGAAGTCCACTATCAGCTCCTTTGTTTTACTGACGTTCAGGAGGAGATTGTTCCTCTGGCACCAGTTCTTCAGATTTCCTATCTCCTTCAGGTAGGCCGTCTTGTCGTTGTCAGAGATCAGGCCCACCACGACGGTGTCGTCAGCAAACTTAATGATGGTGGTGGAGCTGGTAGTGGCCGCACAGTCATGTGTGTACAGAGAGTACAGCAGGGGGCTCAGAACACAGCCCTGTGGGGCTCCAGTGCTGAGAGTGAGAGAGGCTGAGACGTGTCCACCCATCCTTACTGCCTGTGGTCTCCCAGTTAGGAAATTAGAGATCCACTGACACAGAGATGAGCTGAGTCCCAGGTGCTCCAGCTTGGTGGCGAGTGTGGAGGGAATTATGGTTTTAAATGCTGAGCTGTGTAAGAATGTAGAAAAGAAATAAAAACTTTTTTGACTGTGTACTGTGTGTATATAGAACAGATTCGTTGAGGTCTTCCTATGGACCCTCGGCCGCTCGACCAGCTTTCAACCAGATTTTGTAGCATGACGTTGGGGATTTCCGATTATTCTGCTACCAGAGCGTTAGTAGTAGGACTAGGTGCTACCAGTGTCAGACGAGGAGGTCTGGGGAGCGAGCTGTGTCTTCATGGGAGGGACGAGTCATGCTGCAACACACAACACACAAACACCCAGGACGATTCTTCGCTTATTTATAACTTTGGGGCAACAGTTTGGGTGACACTCATAAACTATCCGTCATATAGTGCACTTTAAATTTACGGAAAGGGAAAAACAAAATACACTTAAAGATTTCGATTATAAGCTGAATTCATTAGGGTTATATATATTTTGCTACGGCAAGAGAACTAACTCTTGGCTAAAAATGTTTACTGTTTTTAATGCCGCACTCGTTAAACTGGCTCTTTTCGTCAGTGTTTTCTTTAAAGGACACACTGACGCGATGACCGTCCTCCTGAGTGCTAACGCATGTTTTCTCAACACTCGAGATTTTATAGTTTTTCTTACATTATAGTAAAGGTTGAAATGTAGTTTTTGTTTTATTTATTTATTAGAAAAATAAACTACACATGCCAACTCTGTCACTCCAGGAGATGATTGCTGGTGAGCCTCACCCCGAACATCATCGTCATCACTCCATACACACCCTTACATCATTTTAAGAAGTTGACATCGCTGACACAATCCTCTGCGTTGCTCTAGCCAGTCGTTGCCAAGCCTTATTTCTTCCTTACATGGTTCTCTCATCTCTCGACTCTTGCCTGTTTTTTGACCTTATGCTGGATCATATATACCCTTTGGACATGTTTGTCTTGATTTCTCTTTATACCAAAATTGAATTAATGTGCGCTTGTGCCCATCTGTACACCATGACTTTTCTAAACTTGGGGGTAAACTTTTTTTTTTTTTTTAATTAAATTGTTTTTATTTCTTTCATTTCCATCATGCCCCGTATGACCAAACCCTGTTCCTCAATATTTGCGGGATTCGTTCAACCCTGTTGTAAATGTTGTGGAGAAAACCTGATAATGTAACTGTACACCAGAGGAGATGTCAGAGGTCTGGTTAGTGTCATGACGTTTGCAGTGCGGAAGACAGGTGCATGCATCGATTTGCATCCTGTTTGTAACTTTGCGTTCAGTGATTTGCATTATCGTCAAAGTGACGCGATGACCGTCTTCCCGGGCGCTGACGTCTGTTTCCTGAACGCTCCAGCTTTTATAGTTTTTCTTTCGGTTTGCTGCTGTGTTAAGTTGATATAGGTACTTTTTTTTTTTTCAAAGAATAACTTCATGATTATGTGCTCTAGTTGTAATTTGGCGAGTCAAAAATGATCCGCGCTCTTTTTTTGACGTTACCTCATTAAAAATGTTTGAGGCTGAGCTGCGAGCCACGAATGCGCCACTGTCTTTACTTCTTCAGTGAAGTAAGCTTTATCCTTTTAGGGCTGCCTTCAGGGGACCAAACAGGTGGTAGTCTCATGGAGCGAGATCAGGACTATAGGGAGGATGACCTGACGCTCTGCAAAATCTTCACGCGGAGTTTAGGCTTCAGCTCTTTACCAAGTGTCTCAATGTATAACGCACTGTTGATTGTTGAACCTTTTTCCTGATAATGATCCAATACTGGCCCTTAAGAATCCAAGAAAACATGAATTTTCCAGATGGTGGTGGACTTTTGAACTCTTCCTCGGCCGGGATCGTGGATGTTTCCGTTCCATACTCTGCCGTTTACGCTCGGGTTCGTAGTGATGAATCCGTGTCTCGTCAACAGGAATGATTCTCTTTAAGAAACTTTCACCTTCCTTAGAGTATCAGTGCAAATTGTGGTACACCCTCAGACTAAAAAAAAAAACAAAACAAAACAACTCAAACAAATACACAAGTCTGTCCTGTCGGATGTTGGTTTTGATGTCCGGAACATTCCGTCACTTGATTTTTATTATTTTTTTGCCCATACCTTTTATCTGTGCCGGTATTTAACCAGAGTATTTTAATAATATTATAAGCTTGCAATTCAGTCATAAATGAATTAACAACATGAACACTCGGTGGCATTTATTTATTTATTTATTCATGCTGCTGGTATTTATGTACACAGACTTGAGTGAACTTGCTAGACGGCCCCGGCCAGCCGTCATCCAGACCATATGGTGATGCGAGAAAGCAGACAGATAGGTCTAAGTAGCATACTGTACCTAGCGGCGGGGGAAATTTGAGACCATCTTGAGTGCGAATCAAGAAGTGAATGAATATTGTTTGCCAGGTGTTCTGTTTAGTGAGTAGACTACCGGTTGAAAAAATGCGTGTTCTGGACTCGTGCCTAAAAGCAGCAGCTTTTGTGTTGATTTGATACTTTGCCTGTAGGAGAATGGCTTTGTTTACTATTGACAGTAGATGTGTTTACACGGACCGAAAATATCCCGCTAATCATTGGAATCGCGGCTCAATCGGGAGAAAAAGTCCAAAGTGTGCGCGGTTCATATTGAATCAAAAGCATTTCTTGAACGTATGAACATAAATAGAATGTTGACAGTAATAAATATAAATAACTACTAAATACATGACACCTACAGTACTTAATCATCAGTGTTTGTTTTTATAATAATAATAATATTATATTATTATTAACGACAAATATTATGTGTTTGGAAATGGTGATGAGTAGATGAGTGAAAACAGGCCTATTCCACCATTCAGCCGGTGTGAAACAAAGTGTGACATTTGTGCGCAAACGCTACCAGTTAATATGTGATCGGTTCGACTGAGAAAGGCTAACGTTATTAGATCATCATCCAGTTTCGGGTATTGCGCCGTGCTTTGATGCAATTTACTTATTCAATTCATTCAGATTTTAAATTTTACAAACAAGACACCCATGTAGAGTGAACGTAATGAAGCAGTGGAATATGTTTTCTATTATGGATGATTAAAGGGTTCGGAATATTTAATTACTTTTGGACAAAACCCTCCCCACTGAACACTGTAGCTTCTAATCAACGTCTGGAGCCTAATGATGCATCTTTTTTTTTTATTTTTTTTTTTAGGTTTAATCTCAGCAGCTGCTTCTCAATCGCATGAGCAAATAGGCGAAGCTTATTAATCAGTTATTGTAATGAATTTATAAATCATCAGTACGAGGGGGAAGAGTGAAAATTGCTGAGTTATGTACGTCAGGTCACATGGTTTAGAAACCCTAGTCTAGACACTTTGATTCGGTTTTGGGGAAGTTTATTTATGAAGTTTTTATTTATGATTATTTTGCTCATACAGAATAACTTGCAGTTACTGTAACGTCAGCAAATATTATTCAATATCATCAGCTTAATATCCAGAGAAAATCTTAGACGTTTAAACATTTCTCTTTGTGTGCAAAACAATGCCAGTAGATGTATTAGTAAATCCGAACTGTCTGCCCCGGGTGTGAACGTGTGTGTGCATGGTGCTCTGCAATGGTCCAGTCGCTCATCGTGTGTGTGTATTTGTGCCTCGTACCCAGTGTCACCAGGACAGGCATTGGATTTAGTCATATACTTTACTATTTCCTCAACAAGTGTGCGTGTGTGTGTGTTTGTGTTAATGATCCACCTTTTGAGTTCTTCAAACTCCTCTGTTTTAGTCCTCTTTCCGTGTCGATGTAAATGAGCTACTGATGAGCCACGCCCACCGGTGAACAGCAGGGCTGAGCGACAAGTTCGGGGAGGGGCTCTTCTTATATAAATAAGTCACATTAGGGGGGAAAAAAATCTTAACAGGCCAATGCAAAACTACATTATGAAATTTACACACATTTGTAGAATAGCTTCAAATAGTAGTTCTCATGGTTGTTGTAGGGTTTTCTATCTCATCGTCAGAAATCGTACCACAATTTCGATAAGAAAATATTATCTTGGTAACCAACCAGTGCGGGTTTGTTTAGTACACTTTTCTGTGACACATTAAAATACTCTAGTAGGGTTGTGTCCATTTGTATTTTGTCCTATTAGATAAAAGTAGACTGTGTAGGTAAACTTATAACCAATTAGAGAATAGGAAATCTAAAGTTGAACTTTTAAAATTGTTCCACATATATTCATTAGTTTCAATTTGTAAAAAGTAGAAAAAGTATAATTTTTTCCCTTCTTCATGGTTTTTTTTTTTTTTGGGGGGGGGGGGGGGTCTGCCTATTTCATGAAAGAAGAAATAAACTCCGTAGATGTGATATAACCTGGTCATTCAGTACGTTCAGGTCGTCAGCTGACTTCCTATTATTGCTGCATCACGTTGCTGAGTCTAGACCAGACCAACTGAAGCAACCCCCAGACTCTTGGTTTCCGAGTGGGGAAACCTTTTACCGTTTAAGTTTTCTTCTCATTTTTCTCCAGCGTTCCATGTCAGCCTAATTAAGCAGGAGCTTAAGTGATGATGAGTATGATGAAGTAATATTTTAATAATATTGCTCTTTTCAGTAAGGTGAATGAGACAGTCGTCGTCAGTGCTTCAGTTGTAAGAATTTTAAGTTGGACGTTCAGCATTGTTGCATTATTGCTCATGAATCAAACTTCAGACAGGACCTTACACATGACCTCATTAGATTGCTCCCAAGTCCAACCTTTTATGCTTCCTAGCACGTTTAATTGTTTCCTTCTATACATATAATAAAACAGTAAAGTTGGCGTGTCTATACATTTGAAGATATTTGTGGGGGGAAAAAATGATGGTGATGTAAGGTGAGTAATAGAACACATCAAGATGTTTTTTTTTTTTTTTTTGTCTGTCTGTTTGTCCACGCATCAGGTAAAATCTACCAAATGAGTTTTAATGGGGTTTTTACAATTGTACAGTATTTGGCTGAACTTAGATAAGGTAAGATATAGGCTTTGTTTCCCCCTGGAAGAGAAGATATGCTACTTTTGAAATTTAAATGGAAAACGCCCTCATATCATAAAAACAAATACCTATATCGACCTCATCAAAAAAAAATCATTAGATCATTTAAAAATTCAACAGATATGTTTTTAATACGCGCTTATGAGTGAGCGATTGAAATCTACTTTGTAAACACACTTTCATTCCACATACTTGACCGTAACACGTAAAAATTTTAAATCATTCCACAACTCAACAGATGGCTCTGTACATTTGTTTTTAATGCGCTTGTGAATGTAAATGAAGTCGTGCGCATATCTAGTAAAAAAAAAAAAAAAAAAAAAAATATATATTTTTTTTAAGGTTTTCTTATGGCTTTGTGAGTATGTGAGTGTGTGGAAATGCTTTTGCTTTCACTATTAAACATAGCCCTGATTCCTACCATCAGTTTTTTTACTTTGTTTTTTTTACTATGTGTCTTTACTCAGCGTTAAGCGATCTCCATTCTGTCTTTTTTTTTTTTTCTGAACACATTTCTTCTACAGAGCTCAAAGTTCCGAAAGGTCTGCACAGGTTGGACAGTTCTTGACTCCGTTCCAGTGATTTCATACGTCGGTTTTTAGCTAGAGACTTGAATATCACGAATATCATGGTTTCCTGTTGACTTGGAGTGACGGGTTTCGTGAATTTGCAGCGCCTCAGCCGAGAACAGCTGCCAATGTGGTCTCTCTGGTGAGCTGAGACAGAGTGTCTGTCTTACAATACAATACACTACACCGTCTTTTTGTAAATGTCCATCATCTCTCCTCCCACAGTAATCATTTTCGTTCTGCGCTGAGGCTCATTGTACCGTGAACGCACAGAGAACTTGAATGCCCTGGGTAAGAACACACTGACCACCTGAACATGGGTAAGCTACGAATACCGGATCCGAGTTCACGTTTCTTCACGTAACACGCGTGTAATTCGACCTGAGCATGGAATTACAGGTTCTACTTACAGTCCTACTTTTTAGGAGCCGGAAATATCGGGGAAAGTAGGTCACGTTTCTGAGGCGGAAATGAGTTTAAATGTAAACGCGAGGCAATAATCCTGAGTATTATGGATTTAAGCTTCCTGCCTTCCTCACTGGAAATCTTTTGATACTGGAAGGAGGCAGAGGAAATCAAAGAGACAGAAAAGACGGTAGTTAGTTCACGTGGGCGTGTTACCGTGACCTGTCATTTCAAAGTGACGAAATGTCACCCGAAGCCCCAGTGAGGAAACCTTTTTACATTTTCTTCTCGTTTTTCTCGAGCGCGCTAACGAGACACAATCCGCTCCGGCGTTCCATGTGAGCCTAATTAGGCAGGACCTTTATTAAAGTATGATGAAGTAATATTTTAATAATGCTCTTTTCAGTAAGACGAATAAGGCGGTTTGTCATTAATGCTTCAGTTTTAAGGTTTTTTTTTTTTTTTTTTTAAACAAGCTTGACGTTTAGCATTGTTGCGTTATTGCTCACGGATCGCATTACAGACAGGCCAGACACCTCAGCCTCTCTCTGTCTCACTCTTTTTCTCTTTTATATCTGTGCGCTCTGTCTTTTTAACTCCCGTATGATGAGCGATCAGGCACAGAAATTATTTTTTGACTTGGCTTTGCTGAGACTTTCTCTCTCTCAGCCTCGTCCCCCCCCCTCCAGTTCATGCATACTAAAGTAGCAGCAGTCTCTCAGTCTCAGAATAATCTGTCATGGAAACTAGTCTCATGATTTGCTTAGCACTTAAGCGTTTCCTCACAGCGCAGCCTGGAAATTTGCCAGAGCAAACTATTTAATTGACCCTTAATGGCTTAAGAAATGCGACAATTCCCTCACACACCACGACGTGTGTGAATGTGAGTGTGAAGGGAACATTGGTGCCTCCACAGTTCTGTATAATGAAAGGACGGGATTTATACCACGACGACGCTTCTGTCAGAAATAATCAGCTGTCTTGTTTTTTTTATTTATTATTTATTTTTATTGAAATGTAACTCTGCCATAGCTGGGTGCAGTAAGTAACATTTTACGGCTACTTGCCTAGAAAATGGCTCCCTCGTAAAAAACGTGCGTGTGTGTATTTTATTGTAAGGACCTGCTGCATCTCCGGTCTTGAGCAGACAGAACCGATCAGACCTTTGTACCGGGAGACGCACGTGGATAGACTTTGCATCTTTACAGCCCTTGATTGACCCTGAGGCGTTTTTTTTTTTTTTTATAAGCTCGCTGGCTTTTTAAAAAAAATGTTTTTTTTTTATTTTTTTTTATATTCCTTCCTCCGCTTTTAAATTCATGAATATTTAATTGCCTCGTGCCACCATAGCACAAAATATACCCACTTTCCTGTCATAAAAGATGGTTAATGTTTGGCAGGTTGGAGATGATTATCAAGCCCCGATCTCTAAGCGGATCGAGCTTCTTGTCAGTAATAAATGGCGTGTTATGATTAAGTGAACGCTGCAGCACTGAACACACACACACACACACACACACACACACACACACACACACACGCACACACGCACACTGCCTCTTGAAGAAGACTGCAGCTCCAGTAGTTGGCTCAGACATACAGTAATCATGTGTGATCAGTGCGTTTTTTTTTTTCTTTCTGTTTTTCCTCCCCTTTGAAAAGTTACAGCGCAGAGATTAAGAATGTGACAGGAGATGATTTTCCTCTTGTTCAGCTTCTTGTTAACATTCCAAGCCTTGTCTTGTCCAGGTCGAACAAGAACGACAACAACCTTCACCGCATCTGACATGAGATCTTCTTCTTCTTCTTCTTTTTTTGCTTCTCGTTTAACCAGAAAATACCACAGCTGCTCTGAGGCGTTCTCGCTGTTCTAGGGTTGTTCTTCTAAATGGACATGGTGATGGTCCAGGCTGGGTAAGGGTCGAGTTGAATAGCTGCTCAGCATCGCCAGAATCCATTTAGGATTTTGCACCAGTGGGGCCAAGACATTCTTCTTTCCAAACATGATTTCAATTTGGTGTCTTTTCTTATCAGAACAGTTATGTAGCAGAAAGTCCATTGCACCGCTGCCGAACGGCATGATGATGTTTGTCATGACGCACATAAGCTACGTTCACATTTCCAGCCTGAAGTGACTCGCATCATGTTTTTGTGGTCATATATCGGATTTACATTCATTTGGCAGACGCCCTTATCTGCAGCGACTTATCTCATTACACATCTGAGCAGTTAAGGGTTAAGGGCTTTGCTGAAGGGCCCAACTGGGACAACTGGGTGGTTGTGGGATTTGAACCTGGGACCTTCCGAATCGTAGTCCAATGCCTTAACCATTGAGCTACACCAGACCAGATTGGACCAGACTAGAGCCAGAGGATTTCATAGCAGTGCTAGCATTCATTCATTCATGCATTCATTCATCTTTTGTTTTCTGTTATCCCGTACAGGCCCTTGAGGGGCCTGGAGTCTTGCATCCCTTAATGGACAAAAACCCACCAAGTATGAGGAGAACATGGAAACTGCATGTAATCGTACGCTCGGCCCTGGAGGCGCGAGGCCACGGTGTTAACCACTACGCCACTGTGCCACCGCATTGCTAGCAGTAGCTGCAAAAAAACTAACGAACAGCTAAATCAGGAGGCATCTGGCTTAGTACCTTCTTTTGGACCTCAACAAGTACAGGCGACCGTCTGATTATCTTCCTCCAGAGCAAAATCCTGAGTATGCTTTTTGTTAAAAATGCCATCCATTGGTTGAACCCAGATGGCGTAAGCAAAGACGTATCGATGTGCAGAGGACAGACGCAGTCACTTTAAAAAAATGTTTTTAGAATTATGAATGTGAGCTGTCATTAGATGCAAAAAATTTGATCTGAACAACAAAACCAGAATCAAACAGTATGGCTTGTAATGTGAACTTTACAAATCTAGGACTCCAGTGGTTCCCTATTTTCGCCCTCACGTTCATCCGTCGAACGCACTCTTCACGCTTCAAGCATGATGCCCACAGATGCCGATAATTGCTTGTCAGTGTCACAGTGATTGACTTTATCCCAAACCTTAGGACCAGATATGTTCTCCTCCGAATTCCTGATCACTCCAGACTATAAGGCGAACGCTTAGTACTTCAGGACGTCTTGAAGCGAACAGGTTTACGGTCCTGTGAACGTGTCGGTGATGTACTGACATCAGAAGCTGTAAAAAGGTTGTGTGTGTGTGTGCGAGAGAGAGAGTGAATGTGTACTTGAGCAATTACGAAATTGCTGACTCCAGCATATACCTGTCCTCATAACTCTCAACGCCACAGCGATAGCGTTGACCTTTCAGTGGTTTGCGTTTCAAAGTCAGACCCGGTGTGTGTTATCTGAAAGGAAGAAGTAAAGCGTCTTATCACCTCTGCACATTAAATAGCATGTTTCTTAGCAAATTAGCTTGGCGTGGTGGAAAGTTTATCAAACTAATATGGATTATGGAATATAATTACATCTTAATTACTATTTACATTATGAACAGTAAAAGATGCATCACTTTCTAAAATGTAAATTTTTTTCTTCTTTTTTTTTTTTTGTTCACAGTTACCGATGTGGAGCTCAAGCGGCTGAAAGATGCCTTCAAGAGGACCAGCGGTCTGTCCGCCTACATGACCCAGCAGTGCTTCTACAAGGAGGTGCTGGGAGATGGCGTTCCACCCAAGGTAGCAGAGGTAAAAAATCTTAACACGCAGCTCTTTCTGCTCTCACCGCCCAAAATCGACCTACTTCCCAGCCCACATGTTCGCCAAAGTCCCAGCACCGCTTTTCTGGTTTGTCACCGCTCTAAATGTTTTGTCAATAACAACAACCCTTCCTTTCTGAGTCATCATGCCCTTTAGGAAAGAAAGTATTCTAGCTCATGATTCTGTCTGATGGTGCTGGTGTGCTTCCTGCGCCTTTCCCACCGTTTTTGAACCCTCATCAAAGACAGAATGACAAAGACATCTTCCACGCCATTTCGTAATGCAGTCCAGTCATTAAGGACGACTCGACCCAACAGCTGACGATCGGGACAGATGGTACAATAACAATAACTGACTTCACTGCGGCGCAGAGCAGCACTCATTTTTGATCATCATCATGTTCATGCTGGATTCGTCATGGATACAAGACTCAGAAAAATCATTCTGCTTTTTAAGATCCCGCCGCCCGCAAAAAAGGAAAAAAAAAAAGTTGCCTCGAACAGCCATCTGCAAGCTAATGATGTTCCTCATTAGGAACTACTGCGAGCACTCAGTTTTCCGTGACGAAAGGCTTTCATATCTCTAACGCTCAGCTTTCAAATTGCATCCCTTAATGCCCAGGAGCTTGTAATTAGATCTGAAACTGCTGCATGGTTGCTCATGTTGCTAACGCAGACTGCATGATGCATTGATGCGAGACCATTGTTTTTTGGTTTGATGGGGGGGGGAACGCAAGAAGGGGAGGCATCATGTCGCTATTGTTTGAATGGACTTTTACTTCCTTTTTCGAATTTGCTGACCGAACACGAGCGAGGTGCGTCCAAAACAGAAGCCTCGATGCCTCGACTGTCTTGTGATCCTCTGGCTGCTTTAGGAAGCGGCGCCGTGAGAGCTGTGAAAGAAGCTTGTAAACAAAACATTCTGTTTAAGAGCCAAAACACTGACAGTGGAGAATAACCCCTGCATCTTAAATTTAAAAAATAAATAAACGTTAAAAAAATGTTATGCAGAAATTAAAAAAAGAGCAAGATTCCCCTTTCTGAAATGTTTCATGCGCACTCGTGGCCTTGTTTTTGAAACGACTCAGTGTAGAAATATGCACCACAAAAGTCATGGGAGGAGCATTACTCTCATTTTTACTCTCAGGCAAGCGGGAGCTCCAGGCAGGCTGGCAGATATGAAGTTTGCAGGGCAAATAAAGGCTGTTCTCATGAACATTAGGAGCATGTTCGGCGCACCAAGCAGATTAAGCAATCAAGTTTATTAGAAAATATTGCAGCCAGAAAATAACTGCAGGAACACCCGGATTGGTCAGAATTCCCTCGCATGAAGATGGGTGTGGAATTCGGGGAGGGAAAAAGAAATTTGTGTGTGTATGTACATACGTGGACAAAATCGTTGATACTCTTCGGTCAATGAAAGAAAAACTCACAATGGTCACATAAATAACTTTAATCTGACAAAAGTAATAATTAAAAAAAAATTCTATGAATGTTAACCAATGAAAGTCAGACATTGCTTTTCAACCATGCTTCAACGGAATTATAAAAAAAAATGAACTCGGGGAACAGGCCTGGACAAAAATGATGGTCCCCCTAGAAAATACTGAAAATAATGTGACCAAAGGGACATGTTAATTCAAGGTGTGTCCACTAATTAGCATCACAGGTGTCTACAATCTTGTAATCAGTCAGTGGGCCTATATATAGGGCTCCAGGTAGTCACTGTGTTGTTTGGTGACATGGTATGTACCACACTCAACATGGACCAGAGCAAGCGAAGGAAAGAGTTGTCTCAGGAGATTCGAAAGAAAATTATAGACAAGCATGTTAAAGGTAAAGGGGCCAAAGTGGACTACATGGGAGACGACCAAGGAGGACACCATTGTTGAAAACAAATCATAAAAAAGCCAGACTGGAATATGCCAAACTACATGTTGACAAGCCACAAAGCTTCTGGGACAATGTCCTATGGACAGATGAGACAAAAATGGAACTTTTTGCCAAGGCACATCAGCTCTATGTTCACAGACGCAAAAATGAAGCATATCAAGAAAAGAACACTGTCCCTACTGTGAAACATGGAGGAGGCTCTGTTATGTTCTGGGGCCGCTTTGCTGCATCTGGCACAGGGTGTCTTGAATCTGTGCAGGGTACAATGAAATCTCAAGACTATCAAGGGATTCTAGAGAGAAATGTGCTGGCCAGTGTCAGAAAGCTGGGTCTCAGTCGCAGGTCATGGGTCATGCAACTTGGGTTGGGTACCGAAAACCGGTGCCGTATGTACTGGACCGAAACAGAATACGAATTTCGGTGCCTCATTTCGGTGCCACTTAAACTCTTGAGGACTTCGGAAAGCTTTGATAATACAAATCCAAAACATTGTTGCCGTAATGCTACTGTCCATTTTATTTTTGTTGATTAAAAGTTTATTACATAAGATAGAAAAATTAAAAACACAAATCATCGGGAAATGACACCATCCGACATGCGCGTGAATGCATCTTGCATTACACTCGCTCTGACGGCAGCACGTGATATACCGCTATCTTAACTTGCTAAATTAACTTTCGTTAAAATGCCTAAACCTAAACGGTCGAAAGTGTGGCTATATTTCACAAGAAAGGATTCCGTTACACCGCAACGTGCAGTAAATGTTTTACGGCAGTTGCGTGTAAAGAGGGAAACACGTCAAATCTAACGAAACATTTGAGGGCACTCAGAATAAACTTAAAGCAGAGGGATGCACATGTTTGACAGCTTACAGACAACAGCTGGCACTATTGGTGTGGACGACTCCAGCCCCAGTCATACCAACCGTAGCAAAAATGGTCCACCGATTATGATGACGTCAGCAGCCTTTCCGCAGGTTAGTTGTAGGCTAATGTAATGCTAATTACAAAATGCAAATCTTGCATTCATGCTAACAAATGGTCAAATGATTTGTAAAATACTAATGTAACATGGATTCTGTTTATAATTATGGCTTTCCAGCTAGTACTTAAATATATTGTTCAATTTTAAGCATTTAATTTTTTGTTCAATAAAAAATGTATTCTTGAGTCATCCACCATCATTTTGTGGCTTTTGCAAAGTATCGGTTCAGGCACCATTTTGGCACCGTTACCGGTTTAAAAGTATCGATTTGGCACCGGTATAAAAAAAAAACCCAAACGATACCCAACCCTACTTGCAACAGGACAATGACCCAAAACACAGCTAAAAACCCCCAAGAATGGCTAAGAGGAAAACATTGGACTATTCTAAAGTGGCCTTCTATGAGCCCTGACCTCAATCCTATTGAGCATCTTTGGAAGGAGCTGAAACATGCTGTCTGGAAAAGGCACCCTTCAAACCGGAAACAACTGGAGCAGCTTGCTCATGAGGAGTGGGCCAAAATACCTGCAGAGAGGTGCAGAAGTCTCATTGACAGTTACAGGAATCGTTTGATTGCAGTGATTGCCTCAAAAGATTGTGCAACAAACTATTAAGTTAGGGGTACCATCATTTTTGTCCAGGCCTGTTACATGAGTTTATTTTTTTTTTATAATTCCGTTGAAGCATGGTTGAAAAGCAATGTCTGACGTTCATTGGTTAACATTCACAGAATTCTTATTTATTATTACGTTTGTCAGATTAAAGTTATTTCTGTGACCATTGTGAGTTTTTCTTTCATTGACCGAAGGGTACCAACAATTTTGTCTCTGTGTGTGTGTGTGTGTGTGTGTGTGTGTGTGTGTGTGTGTGTGTGTGTGTGTGTATATATGTATATATATATATATGTGTGTGTGTGTGTGTGTGTGTGTGTGTGTGTATATATATATGTGTGTGTGTGTATACACACACACACACACAGGAGTATGCATGCATTTTAGAGGGGACATAATACCATTATAACGTCATTTCAAAATGGGTTAAATTTATGTCACTCAATGTGATGTCACACAGAAACTTATTAGCCACTTTTCGGCACGAGTTTAAGCCATCGTCATGGCTGACCCTTTTGAGATATCAAAAATCGCTCTGCTATTCTGCATCTTCAATGTCTTGAGATCACACAGGCCCGGTTTGTTGGCTTTGTAGGAATATATATATATATATATATATATATATATATATATATATATATATAGTTTTTGTACAGTTAAACCTTGGATTATGGGCATCATTTGTCCCGGAATCGTGCTTGTACATCAATACCGTTGTTGCGGTACAGTTACTAAAGAACAGACATTACACACTTTAACAAATAAATAAGAAGCGCACACTCACATGGTCACAATGTTATGGTAAACAGTACACGCACGCACGCACGGATGTTGATTATATGGGTGACGGACGCATACTGAGACTGAGTATGGGAGGCGAACACCCACAATCCCACAATGCGAGAGATAAACGAAGCATTGGCTCAGTCGTGATCACGTGACGCTCGGCAGAAAACACGTAAACGTACTACAGTACTCGTATATCAATACTTCGCTCAGTTAACAAGTTAAAATTAATTTAAAAAATTTTTTTAAGTTCCTTGCAATGTAAGCTTCCATTGTACTTCGCTTCCTCTTGGTTGTGGTTAGTCAGGGAGTAAGGGCAGTATGTTTTATTTCTGTTTCTTTTTTTTTTGGTGCAGCTTAGGTTTTTCACTTCAGCACTAGCAGGGGGTAATTTTTGGTTATTGTTTTGGCCTTGTCGGATTCTGAAGCTTTTCAGCCACGTTTTGGGGCTTCGCCTATACAGTTTTGTTGTAAATAAACATTAAGCAAGTGCACTATTTATTTCTTTTTCACCCTTTTCTTCTTTACTTTCCTGTCACGGAACAACCTGGACCTGGGAATAACAATCACTAAAATTGGGTTTCTGCTGCAACATTCTGATGGTAGGGTCAGGACATGAACGCATGGATCCACCCTGCCTCGTGTCAACGGCTTAGCCTGGTGCTGGTCGTGTGATGGTAGTGGGTAGTATTTATATAATATCCAAAAGGGCTCCTTTGGCATGTGATGGAACGGGAGTTTCGCATCACGGATTTGCAGCCAACAAATCTACAGCAGTCATGTCACTGTGGACCAGAATCTCTCAGGAATGTTTCCGGCACCTTGCTGACTTTACGCCAAGAAGAGTTAAGGCAGTTCTGAAGGCAAAAATGGGCACAACTACTAGTACTAGCAAGGTGTATACACTTAAAGGTTTGTGAAAGTGTGTGTGTGTGTGTGTGTGTGTGTGTGTGTGTATATATATTTCAAGGTTTGGACAATATACAACAAAGATTTTTACTTTTGTGTAAAAAAGAAGCACTAGCTAATAAGTGGGAATGAAATTCCTGGATAATGAGAGAAAAATTAGGTAAAAACAATATTTCGTGTGTGTCTTTGTGTGGCATCATACAAGTTGTAGCTGTTAATGTCATACACAGGGTTTGCCTCAGCCTCAGGTTCATCAGTTTTTTTTTTTCTTTTTCTTTTTTTCCTCACAGTTTAGACCCCTGCCCCACCCACCCCTTCCAAAAAAAAAAAACCTTTATTCAAGTACCTGCCGAGCTCGAGTTCCTGCTACAGTCAATTGTTGTCATGGGAACCGCTATCTAAAAGCATCATTTATTTTTGAGGTATTTGAGGTTGCCTATGAAGGAAGAGCAATCCTACAGAAAACAGCTACTAATAAATATGTACATATCACCCTCAGGTCATTTCTTTAAATCTTTTGTTTCCACATTTTGACAGTTTCTTTGTGGACTTTTTATTTATTTTCCAATAACTGTGCAATCCTTTGCTGCAGAGATGCCAGATGAAAAAAAGAGAAATAAATGAAATAAAAAGCTCTGTGCTGCAAATAGAGTGCCATACTGTAGCAGCCGAGATATAATTAGAGCTGCTTCGAAAAACCTTATGAGATCCTCTCATCATCGCCAAGACAGCATAAAATAAAATGATTCTTATCTTCTCTTCTCAAGTACACTAATGCAGGACCGAGATTCGGCACGCTTCCAGGCGTCCTCCGAATTCATGCATTCTTAATTCGCGTTCTAATACACGAGAAGAAGAAACGAGCGATCGATACGGAAAATCGGCAAGGATTAATTTTTGTCGCTCTTTATTCGAACACCTGCACTGACATTCACTAAATTTGCGCTCTATAAGAAAGTTGATCTGCAGCCTGTAGACCCCAGGGTGACTCCTCGCTGCGCAGCCGTGAGTAGGCGGTGACGGCGGGAACCGCTGCAGCTCGTTCCGTCACAGAGATAAATGAGCAAGAGCGAGCCAAACCCGTCTCATTTAGCTGCATTGACACAGACGCAGCGGACCAACTGCACCTACTTTGCACTCACTGATTTATTTTTATTTATTATATTTTTTATAACCTCATAGTGAGTAACGGCATCACATCCTGTCACTCTTATAAACTGCTCACATTCAATCATTTCCTGCTTCGCTTCAGCAAATTGTTGGTCACTGGGTATTTTTATTATTAATATCCTATCATTATTATTATTATTGTGTGTGGTGTTGGGTGCTGTACCTTTCTGAATTACTGTACCTGTTGGTGTCGGATGTACAGTATAACCAACACACACACACACACACACCTATATGTTCTTTCAACCAGGGATTTCAAAACAAGCAATTGTTCTTTCCTGGAATTGCTTCAGTTCCTGCTCAGAGCACCACTCAGCTCTGTGGACATTCCCCTCCCGGCGCATACACTCACACACATACTGTATACACTACAACTGCCTCTCCCGTGTCCCAGAGCTAGACTTCTCAGAATTGCAGGGCAAATAGCGAAGAGAAGTCGCAAACCAGCGCAATACAGCAGCAGTCCAGTGGTAACAACCTACTCCGACAGTAACAATCTTCTCTGGTGGATATGGGCCGGGTTATAACCCATAACAATGCGCACACTGTGAGGAGGAGAATTCAGTGTAAATGCCAGAGATGGACCAGTTAGAGACTTCTGTACTATTATTAGGAGGATACAATGGCACAGCTGTACTGTAAGCCTTGCCAAAATCACAGATCCAGCCTCCTCAGTTCAGTCTTGAGTCTTTAGTTACTAGTGTCTGGATGTTCCGTCCCTGTTCACTTCACATTTCTTCCCAGTTCTCAAGATTCGTCCAACCTCCAAAACCTTCTAGTGGACACGTCATTAGCCGAGGATCCTAGGACAAGCAGATTTATTGATATTAGTTGGGTTTTTTTTTTTGTTTGTTTGTTTGTTTTTTTTCTTCTCTTCTCTTCTCGTCCACCAACCAAAGAAAGAAAGAAAGAAAAATCCCTTGGGGGGAAAAATGTTTCTGGTTGGTTTGTTGCTTCATGGTGGTGCAATGACCGTATGTAGATGCTGTAACTAGAATGTAACCTAGCAGTGTCCTACCGCACAATGTATTGCGCATGCACTATATTGCCAAAAAGTATTTGCTCGCCTGCTTTCACATGCGTATGTACTTGTGTAATATCCTATTCTTAATCCAAAGGGTTTATGATGATGATGTGGGTTCACCCTTTGCAGCTTCAACACTTCTGCGAAGGCTTTCCACAAGGTTTAGGAGTGCGTTAATGGGCATTTTGAGCATTCTTCCAGAAGTGCATTTGTAAGGTCAGACACTGAAGTTGGACGAGAAGGTCTGTCTCGCAGTTTGCAGATTGCAAAGGTTTTCTATCGAGGTTGAGGTCGGGCCTTGTGCAGGCCAGTCAAGTTCTTCCACACCAAACTCGCTCGTCTGTTTCTTTATGGAGCTTGTTTTGTTCACTGGTTTTGTGCAGTCATGTTTGAACAGAAAGGAGCCGTCCCCAAACTGTCCCCACAAAGCTGGGAGCGTGACATTGTCTAAAATGTCTTGGTATGCTGAAGCATTAAGAGTTCCTTTCACTGGAAGTAAGGGTCTGAGACCAACTCCTAAAAAAAAATAACAACACATCAGTTCCAACATGACTACGCACCAGTGCACAAAGCAACATAGTCCTGATCTTAACTCGATAAAACGCCTTTGGGATGAATTAGAGCCGAGACTGCGAGCCAGACTTTCAGTGTCCGACCTCACAAAGTTGCTCCTGGACGAATGGTTCCACACTCCTAGACCTTGTGGAAAGCCTGCCCAGGAGAGTTGAAGCTGTTCTAGCTGCAAATTGTGGGCCGACATCATTTTAAAATGGGATGTTACTCAAGTGCGTCTGCGTGTGAAAGCAGGCGAGCGAATACTTTTGGCAATATAGTGTATATACTCTATACTCTCTTACTACACACAGTTACCTCCTTAGTTAAACATAGTCTATCAGTAGAAAACGGTGGCACTAGCTATACTCAAATAATCTAAAAGAGTTTTGTACTACTACTAATAAAGTAGAAACTTTAGGTGTGTGTCTGATAACTGGCTGCTCGTCTTGTTTCCCAGGAATTCGTTGACTTCCTGGTGTTAATGATAAGCTCTCCATGTTACTATATTAAGATCGGTTATCTGCCATATGTTCCATACAGCACTGTGATTTTTTTTTTATTTTTTATTATTTTTTTACATATCTCAGTTACGAAGCTGGGGTCACAACACAGGGTCAGCCAGAATATTCTCTGGAACTATTTTTATTTTTATGGGTTTACCAAAGCATGTCATTGGCCATATTACCATGGCATCGTCAGTGGACCGATATGTTTTTACTCATAAATAAGCAATTTGTCCATCTTTGAGTTAAGAGTTTTACTCTCAAATTGTATGGTCCACAGGCTGGTTGCGCCAAAGGTCCCAAGATCCACCTTGCCAAAATAAAGCAGTTTGAGAAGATGAATGGCTAGTCAAAGCAAAAATGTTGTCCTGCTTCCATATTCTAACCTTTAATGTTGAGATGTTTAATGAGAAGATTTCCATATGATCATTTTAACATTTTCTGTAAAACCCTTGTATCTTTCTCCTCCCTGTAGGTGATCTACAACTCCTTTGGAGGCACACCGAAAGGGCTCCACTTCAACAACCTCATCGTCGGCCTGGTGCTGCTGACGAGAGGACGTGACGAGGAAAAAGCCAAATGTAAATCTGCAGCTTTACATCTGTACATATTGGTAGCCCAAATTTATCTTCCCTAACAACTGTTTTAGTTTTTTTTTTGCTTTATGTGAACCATTTTTTGGTCAGATTAAGCCGAAAGCGTACGCGTGTTTATCTGTTTTGCACAGAACTATGTATTGCATTGCAGTCAGGTCCCAGTGGGTGTGCTACAGTGGCTTTTTAAAAATAGCAGCCTGTCTGAAGTCAGCATATTCACATGTCTACTGTAAACTTCCCGTCTTGTTATTATAAGCCTGAGCAGGTTGTTCTGTGTCATAAGGAACCGCAGATATCTGAAGTCAGGCATTTGAAGTGTGTTGTTCCTGGGATTCCTGGGATTGCTCTGCAAGTCTAATGTTCCCTGCTGTTGTTGTGCCCCCGTAGCTCAACATCACACCATGACAGCCGTGATTGATGCGCACACACTGCCTGTGCAACTTTGATAAGAATTGTGTGCGCGTCTGTGTGCTCTGAGAGATTAACTAGTCACCTCTGGATCTTCTATCTGTCCTCAGATATCTTCAGCCTGTTCGCCAGCGACTCGGGCAGCTACGTGGTCCGAGAGGAAGTAGAGAGCAGGCTCCGTGCCGTGGACGGGGAAGTCCCACCCTCGCTTAGGAAGTGCTTCTTAGAGGTCAGAGCATTTCAGGCTGCATTACAGTCTCCCGCTGATGCACTAGCCAACTTCCGTGATTGATTTCTCACAGGCAAGGTCTTAACTCTTTAGTGCATGTCAATATCACCTCATCAAATTGTCTGTCGGGCTCAGGGACTGCAGCGGCTCCTGCTTTCCCAATCAGCGCCTGCCTGGAAATCAGCCAGAGGTTGACAAGCTAGAGGTGGAATGAGCACTAAAAATACTAAAAATTGTGATGTGTTGAGAGACAACAAAAGAAGAATTAAAGACACTTTTTACTGTAATCCTTTTTTAATTTCCTTTAGGCCAAAATATGGTATTGGTACTAAAAAGTGTCTCGTCTAGGTGAAAAAGTGAATTTTCAGATAGGATCATATAACCGCATTTTTCATAATATCCTATTCCATGCCTTGTTTTTTTGTAAATATGCATACACATTTTATATTTTTTATCACATAAAAAGAAACACATTTGCTACATATAATTTCATGCCCTTTTATGTAGTGTCCGTAACTTACAATTTTTTTCTGTGATATTAATTGGCATTGAGATGAAACTGCCAATTTAGATTTCCCATGAGAAGACATAAACCTGAAAAAGTGTATTATTCTAAAAGGCAAAATTAAGATATTGCGACGTGAATTTGACAAGGTTACGGACACTACAGATTTTTTTTTGTTCTATAAGCTTTTACCAAACACCAATTTAAGCAACAGTTTTTACAGGTCATATGCTTGTAGAAGCTTGCACTAATTTTTATTTCTTTAGTAATACTCAATTTATGAATATGAATAATTTGAAGCGAGACAGTGTAACACTTTATATATAAAACACTGGCACATATAAAATCGTCTCTCCAAAACGGCTGAAGATAGCAACTTGAGATTTTCTCGCAATACAAGATCAGTCATGTCCATGTTCAGAAGTAGTTTCTCTTGTCGCACACATTTTCTGCATTATATGGATAACATAAAAAAAGCACCAATATTGTGTTTTGCTTTAAGAATTTGACTTGCTTAGAGACTGAAGGAAGTTAAGCAGACCTTTTGGATATTTTATGTATTTTTTTAATTTACCCTAATTGGAGCTAATTGTACATAATAGATCTATGTACCTTTCCAGTATTAAGAAGCCAGTCTCTTCTGTTAAGAGCTTTTAAGTAGTAACGCCCAACTGAGAAAGTGCTGGTGTTTACTCAGTCTATCATTAGGTGTTAACAAAGTGATTTGTTGCCCCTCCTTCACTGGGATCAGAACATGTGTGCGTTTGTGTGTATTATTTTCCCTTATTTTAACCTTTATTTAAAAACTGAACCTGTCAATTGCTTCTTATATTTCTCGGGTAGAATGATTGTACAGCATGCATCTTTAGTTTAAGAAAACCCCACAATTTTCGTGCACAATTTTTAATCTATTTTAGGTTTTCAGAAATTAATTCACCCACTTTATTTGAGTTTTTAATTGGAGTGATTATTTAAATGCCAAAATGCTCTCCAAAAATGGATTACAACTGGTAGTTTCCTGTGACAAAAGTTTAACAGTACTCATTGGATTGACCAACACAGTACACAAAGAATTGACCGAAAGGGTTGAGAAAGAGATTTGCACAAGTCAGGGACATCCCTTGGAGCCATTTCTTAACAACTGCAGAGTGCAATTTCAGTTCAAACAAGTGTATGTAATTACGTTATTGGGAGGTGTAGTCATTTTGCCAATGTCTGGAAGAAGACCAACCTCTCACCCTCAGCTGACAGGAAATTGGACTGGATACTCAGGAACAACCCAAGAGCCACCCAAGCACAGGCCTACCATGAAACTGAAGCTGCTAGAACATTAGAGTCATAGTCTACAGTCAAGCGAGTTTTACGTCACCATGGATTGAAATGCTCCTGTCCAAGAGAGAGGTGTCTCTGCTTCAAAAAAAATCCACACCTTCAAACTTGACTCAAATTTGAAGCTGACAATAAGGACAAAGAAAATTCCTTTTGTGGGACAGGTCTGACCAGAGAGATATGTTTGGGTGAACAATAGTGAGGCATTCCACCCCAAGACCCACTGTAGCAACTGTTAAATGTGTTGCCCATTGCATCATGCTTTGGTGCTGGTGCATTGCACAAAGAGGATGCAATAATAAAGGAGGAGGATAACATCAGAATTCTTCAGCTTGACCTCAAATTAATAGTTACATTGTTGAAACTTGGACAAATCTGAGTGTTCCAATGGGACAGTGACCCCAGACATACACATCACTGCTGGTCGGCAAATAGATAAAGCAGGCAACCTTTTTTTCTGCTTTTTTTGGACCTCGTACCTCTACCCCATTAGAATCGTGCTTTAAAGTCAGGTCAGTGCCACCAAACCAACACATTTAACCAAACTCTACCTATTCTGCCATGAAGCGTGAGCAGATATTTAACCAGTATTCTGCTAAAAGCTTGCTGATGACTAACAAAATTTCCTGAAGATAAAACTTGCTAGGGGACATTCAACATTCAAGTACTTTAAGTGCCCAACATACAAACGAGTTCCATTCCGAGTGCTCGTTCATAAGTCCAAATTTGTTCGTAAGTCCAACAAACATTGTGTCAAACATGTGACCGTGTATGCCGGACATGTGATCTAACTTCCAAGATTGGTCGTAACTCGAATGTTCGTATGTAGGGGACTTGCTGTATTAGGTGTCCTCTATGTATATTTTTGCCCCTTTGTGTATAATTTGGTCCTTGTATCAGTTGTTTTATTTATTTATTAAAGTTGTACACCGAATTTGCAGGGTTTTCTTTAAGTAAAGATGTTTGGTACAGTATGTTGTACAGTCGTTCAGTTTCATAAACAAATACCAGTTTAAAAATGCATTGAGTTATACAAAAAAAATGTTTGTTAGAGACAACAAATTGTCCTCCCTTGTGGCACGGAACTGCTTCATTTGTTACAAAGTGCTGATATTGCAGACTCCTTGCAAAGAAACATTTAGCTCATAACGACGGTTATCCATTCTACATTTTTCTTATTAAATAACAACACTGTTTAAAATTGGTTTACTGATAGCCCTAAATTATGTAGTGCTTCTGCCACACAAGTAATGTAAGTCCCTGTGAAGAAGCTGTTTCTATAGAAACAATAACATGTTAGCACAAGCATCAGCTTGTTATATATAGAGAATTATATTATATTACAATAATCAAAACCATGTGGTCAGTCAGATTCCATGACTTAACAGTACTGTGATTTAAGTATATATAATATACAAACAATAAAATGTTTCCAACACATCTTAACATCTCACTATACATATAACTAATATTTATATGCAAATATTTCTATTCATTAAAGTAAATATTAACCTTAGTAAGATGAGCCTCTCATAGCGTTCAGTGGTGACAGATATTTTTATTTGACTTTATATTTGCACCAGAAGAAGTGTCTTATCGTGTTTTTTTTATTTTTTATTTTTTTTTTTTATGCCTGCACTGACACATTGACGGATTCTGTCTTCCTGTGTTTCTCCGGCAGGGTGAAAAGGTGAATTATGAAAAGTTTAAGAACTGGCTTCTTCAAAACAAAGAGGCCTTCACCTTCTCCCGCTGGCTGCTCTCCGGAGGAGTGTGCGTCACCCTGACTGACGACAGCGACACACCCACTTTCTACCAGACACTGGCTGGAGTCACACACTGTAAGTGGCACTGGCCAGTACAGAGATCAGCGTGAATTAACCAACAGCTTAAAGCTCCTTTTGACATGCAGTGGACAAGCATAAATAACAGCCAGTAGGATAGAAGGACTGCAGTGCCTCTATTATGTGTACATGTGTGTCGTGCATACGGTTGCATACGGTAGAGTCCCTCCGATCGAACCGTCAAGTTTAGTATGATTTGGTTCATCATACTGCATCATATGGATTTTGTTTGTTTTTTAACTGGTGAGGTGTTGGTAGTCCTGCCTCCTGTCAGTCACACAAGGGGACGGGATCTCTGTGTGCCAGTTTAGTGTTCTGATATCAAGAGCTACTTCAAGGAAGGTCAGAAAGTCTGGGAACAGATAAGGTGGAGAGAAGGGGGGGGAAAAAAGCCTTTTCTGAAACTGAAACATTGAAATATTTCAAAAATGCCAGTTGACTGCATTGTTAAACATTTATCTAACAAATTGTTGTTAACGAATTAGATTTTTTAAATATAACTGAGTAGCTTTTTACAATTTTCAGATGTGTTTTAAATTTATCATATTTTTACTTCATAACTTCTTGAATAAGTATCTTATTTAGGTAGTTGGCTATACATTTGCATTAATATTGTGATTGTGCTGACCTAATAAGCTTCTCTCGCCACGTAGCTGAACCTACTTTTGTTTCTCCTAAAACGGCTTTCTTGCCGATCACTTCTTAAGAAATGCTGTCATTCTACATCATCATCTTTGGATGTAGTGATGGAGAAAACTGTCACCTTCTTGACACCATTTAGTTTGAACAGACACCAAAACGTAGGCCTTCAGCTGTTATTATTACAATGCTGGCCGCCTTGTTCGATAGACGGCGCGAGTGTTCCAGGAGCACCTCTGACAAAGCATCAACCAGGCGGCGTTATCCCCTAACGCACATCAGAGACTCTAGCTTGTGCTGGGAGAGAGGCGTCTGAGTGTGATAATAGCTAGTGACAGGCTCCACTTCCCACTTGCTGAACACGTTCCCAGTCCTGTTGAGAGGAGGGGTCATTACTCCACAGCGCTGCAGCTGTCACCACCACCACCCAGCTATTACCCAATGCCCTGACGGACGCTCAGGGGAAAACGACTGCATTCGATCATCTCTCATCCTCTTACAAACCACTTCCCTCTTAACCAGCCCTGCAGCTCAGACAGCACCAGGTTCTAACCCTTGGGCCTGTTTGGTATATTTTTCACGGGCTTACCAGGAAAAATATTAATAATGAATAAACAGATGTAACTTGAAGCTGAAGTCACGTTGGTTGTAGTGGTTAGCACTGTGACCTCGCACTTTCCAGGTTGACGGGTCGAGATTTGCGCGGGGTTTTACCACCCTCCAGTGTGTACCCCAAGTCCCGTGGGATGATAAATGTTACAGGATAAATGGTATAGAGAATGATCTAGTAAAGCTAAAATCCAACGTACTCTATTCCAACCTGCTATCCAAGTCTTCATGGACTTGGCATTTTATAAGCCTGGTTATTGCCTGGTCACAGGCGCACTATCATGCTAAATCTGGTTTGTGCTAGACTTGAGCTAGATCTAATGAAGAGAAATTGTAATGCTAGACATCCTGTTTAGAGATGTGTTTCCACCATTGTACCAAAAAGGTTTGTCGAAGACCCACATATACAGTTACGTTAAGCCCTTATTTGTCCTGCACAGTGAAAGTCTTTCTTCGCATATCCCAGCCTAACTGTGGTCAGAACGCAGGGTCAGCCATGATTCAGCATCGCTGGAACAGATAGGGTTAAGGGCCTTGCTCAAGGGCCCAACAATGGCAACCTGGCGGATCTGGGGCTCGAACCGCAGACCTTCCAATCAGTAACTTGGTGCATTAGCTCACTGAGCTACCACTGCTCCAGGAGGTGTGATCATACTTTTGTCCATATAATGTTCCTTTAAAATGAAAGGGCACCGAATTCAATTCCAATCCAACGCACAAACCCTAGCCACGATTCCAAGCTCGGATAAAATGAGACGGTTGCGTCAGGAATGCCCCAGATGTTTAGGAAGGGCATCCGGCGTAAAACCTGTGCCAAGTTGTTGTGTGGATCTGTAGCGACCCCTTGACGGGAGCAGGCGAAAGTCCAACAACAAGTGTAACTTCAAAATGAGTTCAGTTCTAACTTCGATTGGAGCGAACTGATTCTTAAACTAAAGGTTTCTACAATTTTTTATTTTATTTTTATTCTTAATCGTCTTACACTTTATCCCTGCATTTCCGATTTTTTTTTCTTCCTTCATGCAACACCCATAATAATAAAACTCATAATCAATACCGTATGTCAGATTGCCCAGCTCTAAATAAATGTTAACCTTGATTGTGGATTATTTGAAGTATCCACTGACCTGTAATTTAGACTTCTTGATTTCGGATGCTCGCTGCTGATCTCTTAACAAGTGCGGTGCAGGAAAAAAAACAACAACAATGTAAATCAGATCATTGATTAGCAGCTTAAATTTGTAGCGTATTAATCAGGTGTGCAGATTGAAAACGGTATAGATTGTTTAGTCTGGAAAGAAAATCGTTATTCGGTGATTATTCCGGCAGGCCGGTTCGATCAATAAACCGCACTTTAAGACATGATTGGATTCTCAGCCGTAGCGATGCCTGAAATGTTTAAATGCTAAAAGTCATCGTGTGCGTGAGGGCGGAGAAGAGCACAGCTGTCTTCTTCCTCCAAACATTTTTTTTATTTATTTTTATTGTAAATATGAAGTGAGACATACAGTATAAACACTTGCTTATTATTCCTATAGGTAGATATCTTAAAGGAACCAACCTGGAAAGATCCTAAACCAATCTCAGAGCAAAACTCTAATCTTACTCCTGTGCTTATCCTCTTAACAAAGCAAGGTGTGTGTGTGTGTGTATTTAGCATGAAGCCACCATGATCTCACCGTGTACAGTATATCCGCACACACCGGTTGGTGGGGACAGGGTAGGGGCACACTGCAATCCAGACCAAAACTTGTTGCGCTGTGAGTTTTTTTTTTTTTTTTTTTCCCCCCCCAATGTGATGGCGGCGTCTTGTACCTGAGCCGTGGCGTGTGCCGTGGAACATGTTATGGTTCCTCTGTTGCCACTCTGACAGAGTTGCACCTCTAGGTGGGTATCGCCTCTGGATTTCTGATGATCATACAGCGTCCTCATGTTTCAGTTTTAAAGTTATTTATGTAATTACAGACTTCAGAATACTAAGAGAAATCTTGATAGCTTGACATCTTTATTCTTCATTATTTAAGGAATCTTGTGATTTGATTAATTAGTCATTGTTTGTGCGTGTTTCTCATACCGCGAGCATCTGTCCTGATGTTGTTGTTGTTTTTGAGAGATAACTGAGCACAAATAACAGGGTCGGTGCTGAGCAGCATTCGAAACAGAGCAGAGTTAGAGAAAGCAAATCGAGGTTTAGACATGTAGCAGAACTGATTGGGGGGGAAAAATGGGCATTAGCAGTGGTAAATGGATATGACCTGAAGGCTGAAGGATGAAATTGCGTGTCTCTTTTCTCCAATACATGACGGTCTTGACGGCCAACCCTAGCTGATAATATAGCTGATGGCGTGCACGAAATGAACCACACTCCTTGTTGTGTGTGTGTGTGTGTGTGTGCAGGCTGCTCGAGCGGCTCTGTGCTGATCCATACCGCATGTAATGGGTTTTATAGATTAACAGTCACTCCACAATGGAGCAGCCATGCATAATGCTCAACCAGGTGCTCATTTCCACTAGATCTAGTTTACTGCTGAATTAACCATAGTATGTCTTTGACTAACTAGACTTTTTTTTTTTTTTATCATCACAAACTGTATAGTTATGGTACAGTAGCTGCATCGTTTGTTGTTAAACTAGCGCTGGTGCTTTCGTTAAAATGGCTAATTCATATAAATCTCTTTCTTAAGGAACTTTCCAATTCTAAATTGGTTCTTTGGTACACATGCCTGGAAATATCTCGTAATAACATTGTGCGTGATTGATTGTATGTCCTGTGGTTACTCCGTGGCTTGCCGTTTTTTAAACCTGCGCTCTCGAGCTCTCTATCTCTTTCCGTCCTGGCGTCTATAAGGTAAGGAGGTTCTGTCTCTAGCCATGTCTGATTATCCCTACCACTGTTTACTTTCTGTTCTGGCTGTAGCTTTAATTAGAAGCGTGCGCTCTGGAAATTAAGCGCGGAGAGAAATTTGAATGAAACATGGTGTTGGCAGACGAACATAATTCATTTCATCTGTCCGATTTATTTATGCATGGCTCTGCCTTTAAACAGGACCGTGGGCATGGATGGGACAATCCTATTAGCCTAAGCCTAAGATTATTTTGATGAAAGCAGGAGAGTCATCCTAGGGATTCTTATCCTGCCTCAATGCTCAGTACGGTCATTATGGCCCAGTGATTTTACCTAGTAATGAACTCAGGAGGTCTTATGTAATGTCCCTTAAAGCCTCTGCCACCTTATTATTGATTGTGTTTGTTATTTTTTAAATAAGTTTTTATTTTTTAAAGCCAAGCAGTAATGAAGCCTGCACAACATTTGTCTGCTTTTAATGAGTGCTATGGCACATGATTTGTATGCGTGCAGTCGCGGTCAGCAATGCTTCTGTAGTTAAGGATAACCATTTTTCTTGAGTCTAGGTTTGATGCCCAATCTTAAATTATAAATAACGAAGTATGTTTTTATTTTATTTTTTATCTGTATGAAACAAGCTATTGGATATTATATACATTCAAATAACTGTTGTCGAGTCAGCATGTCTTTAAAAAAAAAATAATAATAAATTTCTACATTCGAAAATAGCTATAAAAAGCAGTGAACAATAATAATTAATAAAAACAAAGTCAATATCTGCCGTGGCAACCCTTTGCTTAAAATATTGTCTCAGGTCCAATTTGTGCAGTTTATAAGGAAATTAGCTGTTGAATTTTACTGAACATCCTGCTGAACCAGACACAATGTTTGAGAACTTTGTCACACCTGCTTCTTTTTCATACATGCAAAACCCAGAATTTTATTATTATTAATTGTAGGGCCCAAGAACTATGACCATAGTGTGTGAGGGTCCTCTTGTTCTTCTAAAAAAAATAAATTCCCCCACCATCCTGAGCTTTTTGGGGGTTATAACATGCTGAAAATATCATGTAAATTGGCAGACAGGTTGGAATCTGCTGGCATTAGGATGCCTGAGGGTTCCACGCCCGGGGCCCTCACACAAGATTTTGCTGCATAGCTCATACACACTTGCACATATGAACACACAACCCGGTATACGTTTAGAGTTCATTGAGATGAACAAATTTCACGTCATGGGCTCTACTCAACAGGAAGTCAGTTATTTTGGGTCATTTGCAAAATGCACCCAATAGATTTTGCTGTACTCTTCCTAGGGAATTTATTCGATGGCCACCAAACCAGGCCTGTGTGATGTCAATACATTGAGGATGCAAAATTGCGGAGGGATTTTTTATATCTTAAACGGTTCAGCCGTGACAATGCCTTAAACGTATGCCAAAAAGTGGTTAATAACGTAACTGTGTGTGACATCAAATTGAGTGACAGCCCTTTTTTTTATTTTTTTTTTTATTTTTTTTTTTGCATCATCTCAGGCTTTTTGGAGGTCTACACATGAAAAATAAAAATAAAAACCCAAAAAGTCATAATGGTATTGATATTAGTGCCTAGGTGGCAATGGTGCAGAGTGCTTGGGCCCACTCATCATTGATGCAACTATATTGATTATTATTTTCTACATCTTTTGCATGATATGCTAATTTCTTTTCTGATCTACAGATATTTTTCCCTAATACTCAATTTCTTTGCTGGAATATTAATGTTTGGAATTTCTTTTCTTTTTTTGGACTGTCATAACAAATATGTATAGCAGAGTTTGCACAATACTATGTTAGAGCATCCATTTTGCACTGTATCCTATTTACAAGGCTGAATCTGCACTGAAATAAGTTTACCACAACCTATAACGAAATCCTTACACAATGCTTGCGGATCTGATCTTTTGCAGTAGAAGAATCGGACATTATCGATTTGGAAAAGCGCTACTGGCTCCTGAAAGCTCAATCAAGAACTGGGCGCTTCGACTTAGAAACCTTTGTTCCTCTGGTGTCACCGCCTATTCATGCATCGCTAAGTGAAGGTAATGTAATATTTATGAATGCTGGTGTTAAGTTGACGATATTGGATTGTTACCCAGACACGTTGGGCATCCGATATACATCCAGACACGCTCGGCTCACCCTCCGACTCCTGTTCATTAAAGCGCTCTCTATTTCAAGAAATTTCATGCACCGATAAGGACGACGGCTTTAGAAGATGGGATTTACATTTGCATATAGATCAATATGTTTTTAAAAGTGAGACCTGAGCAATCCAATTATTTTCCGAGTTAATCTGAGCCCTGACATTTTCTCCCATTTTGCAGGGTTGTTTCATGCCTTTGATGAGAATCGAGACAATCACATCGACTTTAAGGAAATATCATGCGGGCTGTCTGCATGCTGTCGAGGTCCAGTGGCTGAGCGGCAGAAATGTAAGCCGTGCCATTTAATTTGTAAAAATTGATTTAAACCAATAAAAAGCAGAGTTTTTTTTCCCTTCTTTTTTTTCCCTTTCAAATTCCCACCATCATTGCACTGCAATTAGTTAATCAGTAAAAAACATGATTTACAGGCGTAGTGGTTAGCACGGTGGCCTCGCACCTTCAGGGGTCGCGAGTCGGATTCCCACCTCGGGGTCTGTGTTTGCATGTTCTCCCTGTATTTGGTGCGTTTCCTCCGGCGACTCCGGTTTCCTCCCACAGTCCAAAAACGTACAGATTTTTCTAATTGGCATTCCCCAAATGAGTGAGTGTGTGAATGTGTGTGTGATTGTGCCCTGTACCTCATCCATGCTGTATCTTACCAAGTGCTCTAAGTCCTCTGGGATGGGCTCCAGCGTTCCCTTGACCCTGTCGACGTGAAACAGTATAGAAAATGAATGAGAGATTTAGTGATTTATTTTTGTTTGCTTGCCTTTTATTTATTTATTTTTTTTAAATAACTGAAGCACTTGTTCTTGTCAAGTTTGTTTCAAAGTTTTTGACGTGGATCGAGATGGAGTTCTTTCCCGAGTTGAGATGCACAAGATGGTGGTGGCCTTACAGGAAGTGTGGAAGGACAACCGTACTGATAGTCTCCCAGTAAGCAATAAAACTTAAAGCATTCTTTTTGCATTTACATCATTACATTAACATTTATGGCATTTGGTCGATGCGCCTTATCCAGGGTGACTTGCTGTACTCTAACGCTCAAAAGTTTGGGATCACTTGCAAAACTTGTTTTTTTTTAGTGATTTATTTTCTACATTCTATAACAATATTAACAATATTTTAAAACTATGAAATAACACCTATGGAATTATGTAATTATGTAACAACAACAACAACAACAATCAGTTGTTATTTTAAGACATGATGGTCAGGTGTTCTGGAACAGTTCATGCAAGAACAGTATTGTCAGGTGCATTTGTAAAACCCATCAAGCACCATGATGAAACTGTCTCTCATGAAGATCCTCCCAGGAAAGCAAGACCAAAACTGACCTCAGAGGAGAAGTTCATTTGGAGTCACCAGCCTCATATAGAACCAATTAACAACCAGCACCTCAGGTTAGAGCAATGATGAAGGCTTTACAGATCATGAGTAGCAGATACATCTCAATATCAACGTTTAAAGGAGATTATTGCATATTTTGGACGTCTTCTGCATTGCTTAACACTAAATGAAAAGCAGGAATGACCATGGAGTTAGAAAGTGATCCCAAACTTTTGAGTGGTAGTGTATTCATTAAAAATAATAATAATAATCATTTTTAATCTCATAATACATCTGAGCAGTCCAAAGTTTTAACCACTGAGCTTCTGGCCTACAAATGTGAGCTTCTTCTTGATCTGCTCGCCTTGCTTAAATCCTCAAGTGCCTCTGTGGTGCGTTATGCACCACTTGGAGATTTATTATGGATTCGATTTGTTTGTCAGTTAATATTTTTCTTTCTTCCCGCGCAGGAACTGGAATCCAACGTTTCTGATATCGTTGACGAAATCCTCACGATACACGACACTACAAAAGTATGTAATATCTTTTCATTTATTCTTTTAAAACCTCCTGATTGACAGTTCCCTAGTAAGGCTGTCTCTTTGTGTTTTCCCACACAGGAGGGACACCTAACACTAGAGGACTATCAGATATGGAGTGTGAAGAGTGCCCTCGCCAGCGAGTTCCTCAACCTGCTCTTTCAGGTACAGTATCATGGATTCTCGCGCATCTATCCACAGACTTCATTCGCTCATCATATACTGAATTTCTTCTGATTTGATTGGTTTCAAGCATTTATCATGTTGTCACTTTGATAAATCAGGTGTGTCACATAGTCCTGGGGCTCCGGCCTGCGACACCCAAGGAAGAAGGCCAGATCATCAGGTGAGTAAAAAAATCCAGAAGGAGCCTGAAATCTAACAGCACTTTAACCTCTCTGCTGAGTTTAAAATGAGTTTTCATGGATCGGGTTGTATATTGCTTGCATCCTCTCTTGGTGATGATTATATTCTTAAACGATAATGGCTTTGATGACAACACATCGTCTAGACACATTGCATTTGCTGACGTCTCTGTAGCACCGGACTCAGTCGAGCGTTGCTCTATTTTGAACGGCGCCCGGGTTTTGCCTTCCTCTGCTTTTTTCGGCGCTGTTGAACAATAATCACGGTGGTTATACGCTGTCCTCGTGCGATGTGTGAACCGCAAATGGCATTAAATAAAAGTCAGGTGCAGTTTTTATGCAATAATTAGTGATCAGTTCTTGTTTTGTACAGCATTAAAATTTAACAGCATGTACTCTGATCAAAGGTGAAATTTCCTCATTTAAGTGAGTTGATGTCATTTTTAACATTTTTTTTAAAATTAAAGTTCATTATGTGCATTTTAAAAGAACACTCAAATATAATTCATAATTTTACAATAATAATAAGGTTGGGTTTGTTTCATTAGTTTTGGCTTATGAAATGTAAAAAATTTTCTTAATTCAGTATAATTTACGGGATGTGATGTAAAATATGTAAAATGTAAGTAAAATGTACTTACATGCCTGTGTGTATCTTCACATGCAGGTTTTGTTTAGGTTATCCTAAATCTTTGGAGCTTTTGTGCAAGAGTTTTTTTCCCTCTCTCGCAAAAAGTGATTTTAAGTTTTTGAGCGGTAGTCTAGGTATAGCATTAAGCCCCCATGAACAAGGCGCAGGAAGAACTTAATGAGGACGTAGTAGCGACCAGTTAACAGCCAACCGGTAACCAACACCTCTCATGGACTTCGTTGACTGTAAGCATGGCGTAGGTGGAAAAGTTGTCATTGGTACGTCACTGGTTGTTGCTATATCACAGCGAGCTCTTCAGTCTTTGGTAGGTCCCTGTCTGCACCTTAAGTTTGACCGCACAGATATTGTGTGCGTCTGGTGTTCACAGCACGCATGCAGCAGATTATCAGCATGTCTGTGTCACTTTCAGAAAAATACCTGATTCAGTTGCTCATACCATGTGGTGAAAAGCACCTTGCGTGTCGTGGTATTTATACCAATCCTCCAGACGCAGTGACAATGTAGTAAGTGCAGTACGTGATAAGACTCTGATAAGATAAGACTGTTGCGTGACCTGGTCGGAAGGAGTGAAAGCTCGATCTGGACCTGATCATGTGCAGGAAAGGAAATTAGTGACAACACGATAGAGGCTTTCAGAACCTGACAAGGACATGGCTATGATCATTGTAAAAAAAAATTTAAAAAATCACTCGTGATTGTTATTTTTAGGCCACAGTGTGACGGGCCCTTAACTAGTCCCATTAATAATCATGTCAAAGTATGGTTCTTACAAGATGTGCTCGTTTGTGTGTGTGTGTGTGTGTGCGCCCAGGGGATGGCTGGAACGAGAGAGCCGACACGGTCTGCAGCCGAACCAGAACTGGTTCCTCATCTCCATTCAGTGGTGGAATCTGTGGAAAGATTACGTGAAATACGTGAGTGAATCGGACATTCTGTCGAGACATCAACGAAGGCTGCCGAGCGCTAGCGTGATCTATGATTTGCTTTATGTTTAAAGGATAATAAATCCATAGTGGTGGAGCAGCCGAGTACGCTGGGCATCGGCAGGATGTCGCCGCAGTCGCCCGAACCGCTCCCGAGCAGGACTGGAACGGTAGCGCGATCTCTGAGCTCTCCAGGAGAAAAATCCCCGAAAAGCAACTGGGAGGTCTCAGAGAGCACCGCTAACAGTAAGTGGTCTTATACTGTATATACTATGAACCACCAATAAGCCATTGAGTTATATATACAGTACAGACCAAAAGTTTGGACACACCTTCTCATTCAAAGAGTTTTCTTTCTTGTGTTCTTCGGCCCAAACGCGTCTCTTCTGCTTGTCGCCTGTCCTTAGCAGTGGTTTCCTAGCAGATATTCTAGCATGAAGGCCTGATTCACACAGTCTCCTCTTAACAGTTGTTCTAGAGACGTGTCTGCTGCTAGAACTCTGTGTGGCATTGACCTGCTCTCTGATCTGTGCTGCTGTTAACCTGCGATTTCTGAGGCTGGTGACTCGGATGAACTTATCCTCCGCAGCAGAGGTGACTCTTGGTCCTCCTTTCCTGGGGCGGTCCGCATGTGAGCCAGTTTCTTTGTAGCGCTTGATGGTTTTTGTGACTTTGAACTGTTTTCCCAATTTTTCGGACTGACTGACCTTCATTTCTTAAAGTAATGATGGCCACTCGTTTTTTTTTCTTCACTTAGCTGCTTTTTTCTTGCCATAATACAAATTCAACCTCGTTGAATGAGAAGGTGTGTCCAAACTTTTGGTCTGTACTGCACATCGGCTGTTTGTGTATACAGGTTCTGCTTAAAAATCCCCAGAAAAAAAGCAACAGAATGTATAGTATGTACAGACTTTGCTGCTATAGAATAAGTTTTAATATTCACTCATCCTGCATTCCAAAGCAAGGTTGCAGTCGCACATGAACTATCCATTTATTTATTTATCTGAGCAGCACTTCTACATAATTTTGCATCCCACTCGATGTGGGTGATGAAAGGATGACCGGCAGATCCGCAGTGCTCAGATTATCATCAGCCAGATTCTTAGACTTTGATTCTGTCTCAGCAGTTTTTAACCGATGCTGCAGTTTTAATGTGATGTCGTTTACTATAATTATTTCCTCTAGCTCCTGTCTGCTCTTTAATCGTGATGCGTCACCGTGCCCATGTTTTGCCCAGACCCCTTTCCTTTCCCTGCATCTTAACTCCTGTTTAGTTTATTCGAATACTTATTTTGAATAAAATGTTGACACAACAACAGATTGTCTTTATGACGCTCTAGGCATTTTCAGTTGCATTGATACGACACTGGCACCCCCTCCTCCTCCTGGTGTTGTGCTGGTTTGGTGTAACAGTGGTGTGTGATGAACAGCGGACTCAGAAGTTTTATAACTTGTCGTCGTTAAAAAACACGCCGTATATTTTCCCCCGAACGTTTTACGGATTGACAAACGCCTTAAACATATTGTCCGTCAAACCGTTCCTGAATGATTTCTCAGTGTGGCAGACGGAGTGTGTTTTCATTTGAAAGAAGCCACCGCGTTTAAGAGGTGTATTGATGTACAACGACGTCCAGGTAGGTGGTACATGTCAAAGTAACATGACACGGGCCTGAACGTTGCTCAGAGCACCACTCTTCCCATAGTGCACCACCACTAGTTCATGCAGCACATTGTAGACACACAGTTGTCCTCCCTTTGAGTACTTTCGCCTCATACCAAGGACATATAATCTGTATCATCCCTGATATAATCTGAACAGTCATTGTTATAATTTGCATCATTGCTGTTTTTAATCTGCATTCCCGCTATAGCAAATTCATACTGTTATACAGTTTGTGCGATCACTGTTAAGAGTTGTACTATCATCTATTATGTTATAATCTTTGTTATTATTATTTATTATTATCTACATCATCACTGTTGCACTCCGTATCATATCTTTTATAAATTACTGCAGAGGTTATGCAGATAACAGTGATGGAATCTGCAGAATTGCTGCATAATCCATGTCCTCGCTGTTATAATGGAACTCTATGTCTCTGTCTCACACATTCTTTATACCACTTATCCTGTGATGGGTCCCAGGGAACTTGGTGCACCAGACGAGATCTAGTGCACCAAGGGGTGCCAGTCCATCGCACAAGGTCACAAGACTCGCGCACACACACACTCGCACGCAGCAGGGTAATTTAAAAAAACCCTTTTAGTCTAATGTGGGAAACTCCACACACACAGATCCAAGACGGGAATCGAACCGTCGACACTGGAGGCCTCAGTGTTAACCACTACACTACTGTGCTACTCATAACGCAACACATTTCCTATTAGATGACCATCTAGCTCACATTTGAGAACAGAATGGGTTTATTTTTGATCACGCGTTCCCGGTTTATTACGCCATGAAGAAGGTCTTCTTAAGGTTTCTTCCTGAAGTCGTTTCATGCATAAGTCTGTGCATTTATTATATCTATTTATTTGTATCTAGAATGTTTATTTCAATAATGCTACTTTGTGACAATGTTCCATTGTTACAAGCCCTATATAAATAAAACGGAATTTAATTCATAATTCATTAACATGTTATAATCTGTGTTATCAGTGTTATAATCTATTAAGAGTAACTGCTTTCTTGTTACATTTGGTGAGTCTGTATAAATATCACTCATGTCTAATGATCATCTTCACCCTGTGTGCCTTGATAAATATCTCATTATAAATTACTTTTCTGTATTTTTGTTTTTTAAAGTGTGTAATTTATCTAATATACGTGTGTACATCGTTCCTTCCTCAGGTCAGCTAGCTCACGTGAGCTCATCAGCCACGGACATCTGCTTTGCCCGACAGAACATCGTTTTGGATAACAATAACCAGTGTTTCTCTACTGCCAATGGCCACCTACCCAACCACCTAGCTGCACAGAGGCCAGGTGCCATCGACAACCAGCCCTTGGTCACCACTGATCCCATAAAGGTGTGTGTGTTTGTGTGTGTTTGTGTGTGTTTGTGTGTGTTTGTGTGTGTTTGTGTGTGTTTGTGTGTGTTTGTGTGTGTGTTTGTGTGTGTGTTTGTGTGTGTGTTTGTGTGTGTGTTTGTGTGTTTGTGTGTGTGTTTGTGTGTGTGTTTGTGTGTTTGTGTGTTTGTGTGTGTGTGTGTGCGTGTGTGTGTTGGGATGTGCGTGTGTGTGTTGGGATGTGCGTGTGTGTGTTGGGATGTGCGTGTGTGTGTTGGGATGTGTGTGTTGGGATGTGTGTGTTGGGATGTGTGTGTTGGGATGTGTGTGTTGGGATGTGTGTGTTGGGGTGTGTGTGTGTGTGTGTGTGTGTGTGTTGGGATGTGTGTGTGTGTTGGGATGTGTGTGTGTGTGTGTTGGGATGTGTGTGTGTGTGTGTTGGGATGTGTGTGTGTGTGTGTTGG